>WEKY01030316.1:203678-293839 GCA_013390045.1 Picathartes gymnocephalus
AAAAAAAAAAAAGAATTAGAAAGCACACGCAGAATCATTTACAAAATGTGTTTTCCAGGGCTGCAACAACCCTGGGCAGGGTTACGCTCTCCGCTCCTGAAGCGGAGGGGAGCTGCTTTGATAAAGCACAGGTGAGCTGTATCTTGTGAGCGGCGTGTCAGGCAGGATTAACTCCCTGGCAAATTATCAAAGCCAACTGATAGCAAAACAAGTTGGGACTCTCCTACAGTGGCAGTTTAAAACTAGGTGTAACTTCACCTAAAACAAATGAATACAGCGGGGGTGTTGAGGGGACTACCTAACTAATTAACCCCTTGATTAACTGCCAGGCAGATTGCAGCGTTTTGTGGAAATCAAGGAGGTCTCAAGAAACTTAAGACTGTGTTGGGTAAGTTTAGAGTGAAATTCAATTACTGGGAGAATTCTTTCTGTGCGGTTTGTGGGGATTCAGAGAGGAAGGGAGGAGAGCGTGAGGTGAAGTGTTTTCCTGGGTCTGCTCCTGCCTCTTGCTGCTCAGCTCTGCACAGATTCCCACGCTGCAGGAGCAAGCTCACAGGAAAACACACAGAGTGTTCCTCAGAGTAAGGAAAAACTGCTCAGCAGCTCGAAAAGAGGAGTTCTAAGCAACCCCTGAGAATGTAAAACCACCCCTTGAATTGCCATACAGAGCTTTGAGACAGTTTTTTATAACTTTTTTTTTTTTGTATTAGAACAGCTAAAGTACACACTCACACGTGTGGGGAATTATTAATTCCTCCCATTAGGATCCAGGAGGAGTCTGTAATCCCTGTGGTAGCGCAAAACATCACGCACTGGCTCAGAAAAGCCGCCCTTCGTGTTTTCTAACAATTTCCTACTTTTGCATTTCTGTGCCCCTGCAGCAGGGAATACAAACCATTGTTGCACATTCCCAGGGAGTGCAGGGATCCACCTGGCATCGCTGCCACCCCAGCGAGATCCTGCAGCTTGGGGAAACTCGGGGAGCAAGCAGTTCTGTAGCACTGCATATGGGAAAAGCAGGCGTGCAAAGTGGGATGTTGGGCTGAAAATGTGGCTTGTCAGGGATAACGAAGGAGACGGGAGGCAATTAAAAAGGAGAAAAGTGACAATCTGACAGCACGCCCAATTAATGTAATCAGATTTTGCATTCACTTCATCTGTAGTGAATCAAAGCCTAGTAGGAATGATATGAACTTTTTAATATTAAAAACTGCTCCCATAATATGCAAAGTCAGGGAATACCAGTAAATTTCTGTCTGTTGCCCATCATTAACTGATTTAGGATAGACCTAGTTGAGTAATTATGTTTAATAAGAGCTTGTCCATACAAGCTGCTATCAGATGTCATTTTATACACTTTCAAGCCTGATATAATGTGCGAGATGCACATATTAACTTTTTGTAATTCTGCACTGGCTTTTTATGGGAGAAGGGTGGGAAAATTCAAAACTGATTGTTGTGTGGCTTCCCTTCAGACAGTTGTATTTGATCTAATTTGATTTATCACTGCACATTTTGAATGAGCAGAAATGTCTGCAGGGGAAAAAAAGAGACTTGTTACAGTAAGTGCTCATGTTAATGTATTTTCACCTGCTTGCTTGGTGGGCTCCAGGGCTAGCTGTATTTATTACTGTTTGGAGCCTTGTGGATTAAAAAATCTCCTCTCTTTTTGCTCTCTGTTGTAGGGATGTAATGAGCTTCCCACGCCCTCCACAAGTGGTGATTGTGTAACTAATCCATGCTGGCATAACAATGTCTTCACCATGATCACTAATATTGCTAAAGAGAAATGCAGGGCAAAGGCTGGCGACTGTTTTCCTGAGGAAAGCACAGCTGTAACTCATAGGAAACTTTTTCCAGGTGGTCCTAGAGCATAAATGTCTTGATCCTTGTAGAGAAGTGAGCCCAGAGGTTTGGAGTTCCACTTCTTTTTAGAGAAGTGCATAGAAGTTTTGGCGCTGGTATTACTTGAAGGCACAAAACCACAGACAGTTTTCCTGATTGCTTAAGTTCTTCTGGGTCCCCAGAGCAGCTCAGCTTAGTCTTTAATGTGCTGCCACTGTTTTTCTTCAGCAGTGAGACATGGGGAGTGGAACCAGTGCCTTTTCCATCACACTCTTTCTAAGAAAGGCACACACACTTAAAAAGTCGTAAGGAAGTGCATAAATATCTGTGAGTCTGAGCCACCCACCCTGCAGAGTGAGGACTCAAGGTTCTTCAGCAGTTTTAGCACAGAATTAGAAAATGAGACCTCCTTGGGCTGACTTTGTCACTGAACTTCTGTGTGATGGTTGGAAAGGGCTGTATCTTTACAGTGTTACATAAACCCTTGCTCAAGAAGCAGTTTGAGTTTGGGAATGTATGAACATCACAGACTGCTGGGCTCTGAGATCCAGGCCAAAGCAGGGCAGTACCACACCTCAGATGGCCCGTGCCTGCATCTGCACCTGTGAGTTGTGTCTGTAGGGCCAGGGGCTGGTTGGGTGTCAGTGGGACAGCAGGCTGAGTGTCCCAGCTCTGGAGAGATTCCCACCATCCACCAGGAATTGATTGGCTCCTGCTCAATCTGCCCTTTAAACAGCATCACTGGTGGGCGCTGAGGAGTCTCTGTGCTGCTGGGGAGCTCAGGGCTCTCCTGAAAGCAGGGAGAGGGACAGGAGACACATCCCTGTGCCTGAAAACAGCCATCAAGGGACAGGACACACATCCCTGTGCCTGAAAACAGCCACCAAAGGACAGGAGACACATCCCTGCGCCTGAAAGCAGCCATCAAAGGACAGGACACACGTCCCTGTGCCTGAAAACAGCCACCAAAGGACAGGACACACATCCCTGTGCCTGAAAGCAGCCATCAAAGGACAGGACACACGTCCCTGTGCCTGAAAGCAGCCATCAAAGGACAGGACACACAGCCCTGTGCCTGAAAACAGCCATCAAAGGACAGGACACACGTCCCTGTGCCTGAAAACAGCCATCAAAGGACAGGAGACACATCCCTGTGCCTGAAAACAGCCATCAAAGGACAGGAGACACGTCCCTGTGCCTGAAAACAGCCATCAAAGGACAGGACACACAGCCCTGCGCCTGAAAACAGCCATCAAAGGACAGGACACACGTCCCTGTGCCTGAAAACAGCCATCAAAGGACAGGAGACACATCCCTGTGCCTGAAAACAGCCATCAAAGGACAGGACACACATCCCAGGACACACATCCCTGCACCTGAAAACAGCCATCAAACACTCAGCACAAACCCATCCCTTCCTTAGGTGGGTTTCAAGTTCAAATTAGGCTTCTCTGCCTTATCTAACTCAGGTAAGTCTTAGTCACTGGCATTGCAAAAACTTGTTAGGGTTTTGTTTGGCACCATCTCTTCACGTGTTCCTGTGTGAGGATTGCAGGGACACGTGTTTGCCTTGCTGAGGGAGATATCACACAGGAACACTGATTACACTGTGAATTTATGGTTGTCTACAAGTGTTTTCTGGGTTTGTTTGGGTGCTGGTCTGCTTGGGTCAGAGCTGACTTTGCTCTGTTGGTTACATGGACAGGGCTCCTTCTCTCAACACGCAAAAATATCCACTGTGGTTGTTGCTGGTGGTCTGAAGAAATCCTCCTGAAATAGGTGTTGGTGAGGGAGGCAATTTGTTCTGCTAAATCCGATTTGGGTATTTGAGCTGTTTGTTATTCACTATGAAATCTTTATGAAGAAAAAAAAAAAGAGCAGAATTTACATAAACCCAGAGGAATAGGCATTTATTTCAACAGAAAAAGGTGGGGGAGGACTAAGAAAAGAAGGCATTGTCGAGCCATGTTCTCCTGATGAGTTTGGTAAGGTTTCTGTTGACATTTCTCCTATTACAGCATAACTTTGTGGGGTATTTCAATATAGAACGGCCTGAATGAGAACAACTCTAAATCCGTGGGAACCTCAGGTTTCAATCTCCATCTAGGTGCAGAGCGTAATTTTCTCAGCCGTATTTGCATTCCGAGATATACAAAATCCAGCAAACGCCAAGGCCTGGCGCTCAGGGAAGTCCCTGTGGTTGGCATTCTCCTCTCCAGCCCTGCACGTGCCATCACGGCCTGGGCTGCCCCTGCGTGGGGTGACAGCGCTCCCAAATCCAACACCCCGCGCACAGACTCTGCTTTTTCTCACATGCATGCTCGTTAGAGAATTTCTCTTATTACCTGGCCTATAATCCCTCCCTGGGGGGAAGGCCTTGTGCACAAAATTAATTTCATTTGGCCACAGAAACTCCCTGTGCCTTTGGCATCTCAGCCTTTATACGCAGGGGGGAAAAGGTGTCTGGGGCGAAGCTACTGTATTTACAAGGCCCTGTAGAAAATATCCCACACCAGGCTGGACTGGAGGTCACTGCTGAGCTAAACTCTGCAATGTTTGTTTTAAAAGAGAGCAGCTGGGGTTTTTTCCCCTCCTTTCAGAAGCTTTTTTTTTTTTTTTGGGGCTTGATCTGCCTTTATTGACTGAGCTGAGTAATGTGCAGGAGGGATGAGCTGAGCGTGCTCAGCTTTGGAGGTGGACTAAAGGCAAGTCTCCACCTGGCATCTCCTCTGCATCATCCTTTACAGCTCAAAGGGGGTGAAAGTTTTCCACGTTTCCTTTATTATTATTATTTTTTTACCCTTACCTTCCTTTCTTCTCTCTCTTTCTCCCCTTTCTTTCAATGATATCTGGCATTTTAAGAAGTAAATGTTTTTGGGGTTTTTTTTCAGCAACAAAAATAATTCTGCAGAAAGTACATGATTTCTTTTTTTTTTTTTTTTGAGCGTTTTTTTCATGGAAAAAGTGAAAATTAAAACAGTTCAGTTGAAAATAATAAACATTGTTCAGTCCAAAAGCCTCTGAGCTTTGAGTGTAACTGAAATGTTTGAACGGTTGGAATTCCTGCAGAGAATGGAGGAAAACAAATGTATTTTCACTATTTTTAGTAATTCCAGTATTTCACTGGAAATATTTTGAGGAGGAAGCTGGTTTTTCTGCAGCAGTTGCTACTTGAGTCCTCTAATTCCCTCTTTGTATTGCTTTTCCCACTTTTCACACCAAATTCTAATGTTTCTTATCTTCCTCCCATCTTTCTGGCTGTGCAACACCCAAATCTTGTTGTTATTTAGTTATTCATGAAGGGGGTGGAGGAAAGAGACGCAGCTGAAAAGTACAATTTCTAGCAACAATAACAAAAATTAGAACTATGGCACAGATTTTATTTTGAAGGGGGAAAAATTCTGGAAAAAAAAAAAAGTAAATTGTTTCCCCTCTCTGCCAAAACACGATAGGTTCTTCTTGAGCATTTCTTAGATGGATTCAAGGGCTTCACATTTCATCAGCATCCTTAATGAGCTTGAGGAGCCTCTAATAAATCTCAGCCCTTTTAATGAATTCTTTATAGCTCTTAACTGCTCCAGATAGAGATTGACGAGTGTAACCGGTAGCACAAAATCTTGGCAGGCAATAAGACGAGCGGCCCCATCCTTTCCCTCTGGCATCCCATCTGAATTTCTGCAGCAGAGATAACCAGGAGTCTGTCACTGCTATGAAGTTTGCGAAATTTAATTAGGGAGCTAATAAAACAGCTCTCATCCAGTGCTGCAGTTACCTAGGAGATCTGATGTGTTTTTTAAGAGCTTCTCCCAAGGGAGCTGTGGTGGGGAGCTGTTATCTGAGCAGAGAGTTTGATTGACCACTTCTCTGTTGTAAATCCCTTTCTGGTAGGGTTAATGCTTTACTAAAAGGCATATTTGCACTACTCGATGAGCCATTTATACATCATTGATAGATAGAGGCTGATGGTTGATATTTAAACACCACTCACTTTGGAGAGACACGTGAGGTTTTTTCTTTCTCCTGATTCCTGTTCTTGGCCACATTCTCAATCAAAAAGGGCCCATTTTCCAGTTCTAACTCCAGTACTTTGGAAATTATGCTAGCACAATTGAAGACTTTCTCTTTGGGCTTTTTAGAGCCCAAACTGGAGTGGAGGAACCATAAATGGTGATGAGAGTAGAATCAGATCAGATTCATCCCATAGTTGTTTCTGCAAGATCTGCTCCTGAGCAAAAGCTGGGTATGATATGTCCAGACCGATCTTTTCAGCTCTGTGAATGCTTTGGCACTAATTTCAGTCAAGGAAATTCCGCCTTAATCCAATTATTGTTAATATGTCTCATAGTTAGTAGATTAGATTTTGGTTTGGTGGTGTATTTTAGAAAACATAGTTCTGTCAGTTAATCCACAAGTATAGACAGTTTATATCTAGTCTTAGAGTTCAGCAACAAATGGGTTCATTGTACCTTGAGACCTTTTAAAATTTCAGATATTTTTCCCATACCACAAGAGAAAACCACTCATCTCTGCCTTTAGATTTTTTTGGTGATAAGTCAACTTATATTTGAAAATGAAAAGCTGCTTCAAATAAAGAAGATTTTATTAAATTCTGAAAATGTCAAAGAAAGCTTCTTTGACCATTTCAAAGCCATTGTTTTTAGAAGAATAATTGAAACGAAAAAAACCTACTGAAGCTATCCTGCCTCTCCCAACTATATCTGTTTGGACAAAGCAGCTTATTCCAGCAATAAAAAGAAACCACATTTAAAAGTATTGACCAATTCTACTTAATATTTATTGCTCTTTGATAACTGAAGAGAATAGAAAAATCTTCTCAGCAAGGCACCACGAGAAGGATTTCTTGGAGAGCAGTTTCACTGAGAAAATCATGGCTCCATTATGAATTTCTAGGTTGAAGACCTGGCCTTTTGGCACCTCGGAAAATGAGCTTTGAGGAGGTTTCTGCACTTCCTGGAAGCTCCTGGTCAGGGGATTGTGTTGTCAAAGGCTGTAGGTAGCACAGGGATCTGAAAGGGGGACAGTGGTGTCCCCAAAATGCTTGGATAGAGAGGGTGGAACAGGGGCTTGTGCAATAGTGAGCTTGTCTGAGCCTTCCAGTGACAGAGCTGTTAAAGTGATTTGTTATCAACATAAAGGGTGGTCAATAATAATAAAACAATGACCAATCCTCACTTTCTGCTAAAAGGCAGCAGCTCATGGCCCGTGGCAGGCAGATGGCTGAACTTGTAAAATGGATTCTACAAGGCTCAGAACAGCAAAGCTAAATTGTTTGTCCTTTAAAAATAATGAGAGATCTTCAGTATTCCAGTGCTCCTCAACAAAATACCTCAAAAAGAGCTGTATTTTCGTAGCAACTCACAGCCTTGTCCTAATGCCTGGTAAGAGGTTTCTCAGCTGTGGTGTTTCTGTGGTGCAGAAAGTACCTTTATCTGGTTGCATCAAGGGAATCAGGGCTGGGCTCTATTGTCCCATCTCCTGCTGCCTTGCTGAGGAGCCAAGTGACTCATTTTACCTTGATGAACAATACTGAGGTGCTGGGAGTAGCACCTGAGTAATGAACGTGGCACTGAGCCCTGAGCCAGGTTTATGGAGTTGTGCCTGTTTGACCCATCAAACCTTGTGCTGAACCAGTGTGTTTGACCAACACATCACTAAGACTTTCTCATGGTTAGGGAGGAATTGAGTGAAATGAAATTATTTTCTTGTGGGCCGAAAAGCCCTTGGGAATGTTATTTGATTATGGAGCTTCCTGGCTCTCAGTTATGGGTTCAAATCCAGCTTTATTAACTCTTCCTGAAAAAATACTTTTCCGAGTCCTTGTGTGAAGGGGCTCTGCTCCAAAGGGATGTCCTTAACATGACTTAAAGTCGTCTTTGTCCTAAGGAATATGAGTGGAATATATGGATGAACATAAGGATGTGCCACAGGCATCACCTAGAAGTGGAACATCTCAGAGTAAGGATGGAGTTAAACTTCCATCCCCATGGAGTAATTACTGAGAGTAATGGGCTGGTTGTAATTATGATGATATTAAACCTGATAAAATTTTTGGGCCAGATTCTTTCCTCGTTTACAGTGGTATGAACCAGGAGACTTGGCCCAAGACAGTTCTTCAGATAAACCTCAGGCTAATCGAGATTGAAATCTCCCACGCCCATGACACCCCTCCAAACTCCTCTTTTATTCTTGGGTTAAAGGCCAGGTATATTTATGGTGCAAACTATATTAAGATTATCACCGTTAATTAACTACGTTCTGAAGTTTTTAATCTCAACCTCTTCAAGAGCACTGAAATAATTTACATACCCAAACAGTAGTGTTGAAAAAGTTTCCATCTGTTTTCCATCTTTTTCCAAGAAATTTTTAAACCCTGGCCATTTTCCCAGGAGACCAAGTCCCCGAGGAAGCGTATCCTGACCAGCACTCCTTTCCAACTTCACTAATTAAGGTGTTTCTATGAGTCATGGGGACTTTCCTCTTCTTTCATAAGATATGAGTGATGCTCTTTGGGGAGAATAAATAAATAAATGAATCCAAAGAGTGTTACTAATGGCCTGGAAGAGTGATAGCCTATAAATTCACCTGGTTTTAGCTGATACAGGCAGAACCCTGTAAGGGTTAGACTTTTAGATGATCTCCATAGAATAATTCCCCTAATTTTCTGATGAGCTGTCCTTTTATACATTCCATGTATAAGGCAAATTGATGACATCAGTAAATCTGGTAGAGCAACGTGGCTTAGGATGTAACCCATTTAAAACACCAAACAGATTTAAAAGCAAAATGAAAAGGTATTTATGAAAAAAAAAATATCAGAAGAAAAATCTAAATAAGCAAAACCTTATTTATTTGCAATGCATAATTCCAGAAGTTTTATTTATAACAAAACCTTAGTTCTCTTGGAGATAAAAGCTGTTACACAATTTTTTCTCAGTGACTATCTAGTAATCACTCCTAATTTTATTTACTTAAACACTTGCAACTTTTCTTAGCACATACAAAGTGATGAGAAAATCTTGATTGCTAAGTGTAATTTCTCTAAATTATTGCTCTCATAACACAAGTTCAAAAGAAGAAATGAAAGTAGGAAGCTCTTCTACAACAGGCCTCTCTAGCCCTAAACCCTCCTTTCAACTAGAAAAATATAATAAATTCCCACTTTTGTACATTCTGTACACTGCGTACACGACCAGCAGCATCAAAAAAACTTTGCAGTTAAATTAGTGTTGTTGAATTTGTCACAAAAACACAACAAAAAATTGTTCTGTGCCAAGTAGAGTGAAGTTTCTAAAAGTTGTGTGTTACAAAGAAAGGGGAAGAAGCTGTGTAGAGAAGAGGGTACATTCTTTTGTGGAGAAACAAATGGAAGATGACATCATAGCAAAAAGTACCAAAACTGTTACAGTGACCCCAACTTCCAAGGGTTTTCCCAGGTTCTGAGCTGTCCACACACCTGTGGTCCAGTTCAGATCACAATTGGAAAGGAACTGTCTCCAAAGCCAAACTTTAACCCCAAGGGCACAGGAACATCACAAGAGAAGATGATATTGCAAAATGTTTGTTATTTGGGGTGGGTTCTGTACACACTTCGCACTTCAGCCGAAACAGAGTTGGGCACGACAAGGTGGGGATTGGTTCTGCCGAGAACGGTTTGGTTTTGTTTATTCTGGTGCCACTCAGGTTGATCTCCAGGCTGTGCTGGACTGGGCCATGAGCTGAACTGGTCCCTGTGTTAAAGAGGAGCAAAGCAGCAGCCAAACCTGCAGCTCAACCCCCTTGTCCTCCTTGTGCCTGGAGCTGAGGAGGGCAGGTTGGACAGCAGCACCTGCCTCCTGCCCTTGGCCAGCAGTGGGAACTGCCCTGGGAAATGGGTATTTCTCCTTCCTCCACCTGAGGAGTTACATGACCCAGAAGTGGACCAGGGCAGCAGCAAGAGGGAAAGGACTTTGTTCCTCGCCTCCCTTTCAACTGGCAACTCACATCATCCTTCTGTTTTCACACAAAAGGGCATTTGGTAATTTTGTATTCTATAACAATGAGGCTGGTATTTCCGTAGTGATGCATATTGTTATAATCTCTCTGCTTTGTTTCCTCGACATATTTTTTTATTAAAAAGTCTTCCCATCCTTAAATAAGTACAGAATAAGTGTGGTCATTCTGGGAACATGAGAGGCCTGATTATCTGACCATCAAAGGCTATGCTGTAAACAGGATACTAGTAAACAGGAACTGAACCCCATATGGAGAGTTTGTGGTTTTCTTCAGCCTCTGTTTGTTATGTCTTACATCCTGTTAATTATAGAAAGAGAGCTGGAAAGTTGGAAATAATCTTTTCTCCAGATTATTTCCAGCTTCCCTCTGATAGAACAAAATGCTGTATAGCACTGCCTTACCTTGCTTCCTTCAGATGTAAAGCATTAAGACAATTCATTCCAAGGGGATCACTTTTCAAGAGGATTACAAGCAGATATTTTTTCCTTTTAATTACAAAACGAAAATTTAGATCCTAGCATCTTATGCAGGGAATCCTCTCAATTGTTAGCACAGCATTTCAGTGTATTCTTTGGAGTTTGAGAAGCTTGGATACCCTTTACAGACCATTGTATGACTTGTATAAATCATATCTGAGTAGGTGGGTCCTTAGAACGAAGATTTTGTTGCACAAAAAAATGGCAGAATTTAAAGTCATAGTTTTTGAGTTATTTGTGCTGTTAGGTGTCTCTCCAGGCTGTCCATGCATGCAGAGAGCTTTCTCCAGAGCTGGCTATAGCAGTGGGCAGAGCAGACAGCTACTCCTGCATCCCCACTGCTCATCCTTGATGTTTGATTTGCACAAATAATTGCCCATCTTTCCAACGTGGTTCCGTCCATGCTTCCAGTGTCAGCAAACAGATTCACGAGCAAAATCCTGGGAAGTGTTCATGTCTGGGGTTTTGTGTTTTGAGGTACATTCCCACTCATCCTTAGGGACCTGCTTTGCAGTTTTGGTGCTCAGAGGAACAGTGTGAGGGGGTCATGCTCTGTTTAGACCTGTTCTTACCAGGTCAGAGTTTGGTTTTGCAGAACAGAAAGCCAAAATCTGTTTGGTTCAAGGTCCCACGTTAGCAGAAAGTACCAACCACTGCTAATATTTCTTAGACAGCCCTGGACCAGAGACCACAAATAAATCTCCTGTTATGTTATTTTCCAGCTCTCCGCTCTCAGCGCTGTCTCTTTAAGCTGCTCTCTGATGCCAACCATCTGCTCCCAATTGCTGTGTGCCTCCTGAGATCTGTAAGGCCAAGCCTGGGCTCTCTGCCCCCAGCAGCAAACTCAGGCCAAATCCCCCCATCTGCAGAGCTCCTCCCAGTTCTCATCCTCGTGGGGAGGAATGGGAGGAGATCTTGTGCCCCATATTCCCCCAGGCTCAAGGTATTGCAGCACCTCCAGTCCTGGGGCTGCCATTGGGACAGGGAAATAATGCCAGGATTATGGGATCACCAGAAAGAATTAAAGAAATGCCGAGAGAATTGGCTGCTTATGAACAATAAGGTTTGGATGCTATAAAAATGCCCTGTTCTGGTGTAACTCTGCTCCCACTAAGCTCAAGGAATAAAATTCCTACCAACTTTACAAGGAGCAGAGTGTGGCTAGTGCTGAGAGCTTTTGAAAATCCCACTGTATAGCTACGCCCACTTTGTGTATCCATTTTAATGACATGATTAATAAAATACCAATGTAGCTCCAAACAATTCTGTGTTCGTTTTCCAAAGCACTTTGACTCATCCGTAATCATAACCAGACTTCCAATTACACTGGATTTTAATTGTTCTCCTTTAAGGATAATTACTAGTACTCTGAAAAAAATTACTGTGAGTAGCTGGTGATGAGTAGGAATAGGCATCCTCGCTTCCCTCAGTCTGTTCTGTCATTTGAGTTACAAGGAATGTAATTGGATATGTGACACCCAGACAGAGAGTGGTTTCCAGGATCTGAGAGGGCTCTGTTTCAGTTAATGTGTTAATTTGGGTTCCATCTTCTCATTTGTTGCACTTTGATCTATCATTTTATAAAGCCAAAGCACCAGATTATTAAGTGTGTGTGCTTGATTTATGTGCAGGACTCCATTTGCATGCACATTAATATTTTTAAAGTTTTGGTCCAAATTTCTGCAAGCCGTGGTATGGAGTAATACGAGCTGTAATTTCACACTGCGTGGCAACAACTTGTGGGAATAAAATTATCCTGTGATTTGGCCATATTCACACACCAGGAGCTATTTTCCATTTGGAAATTTCAAATATTGCCAATTGAAATATATCTGTAAGCAAGCTGTAAAGAGAGGCATTGCATGAGCTGAAGGGCATGGGCAGGAGGCTGAACCTCATGCTCAGCGCTTTGAGATTATCGAGAATATGACATGAAAACCTCAGCGAGTAGGAGTTGCATTTCTGTTTGCCTGAGAATGGGCAACCAGGGACCCTCTCCCCTGCGGCTGAATTTGCTGAAGTGCTGCCCAGGAGGTTGCATTTGTGGCTGTTCCCAGCACAGGGCTGGCTTTTGGCATGTTTGTATTTGTGCTCTCCTGATTAAAGTGCCAGTGCCAGGATTCTGCTGCCATTTACCCACAAACCCAGATTATACAAATGCAAGGAGGGTGCCATTGTGAAAAACTGGGTCTTTACGCTTTCAGGCCTCTGGGAAGTTAAAGATTTATTTTTAATCTGACACTTAGTCCAAAGAGGTTAACAGAGCTGCTAAGATCCAGAAGTTACTGTACTTCTCTAGTACTTTCTTTTTCAAGTTTGTGTAGGATACCTTCAAACATAAAGTATAGAATAACGTAAATATAATCACCTATTCCTTGAAGATTTATTATAGTAATTATTTGTATTCAATGAGTATTGTTTAAATAATGCTCTTTTTCTTCGAAGTACTCCACAAAATCCATATTATAATTAATTTTATTATTTTAGAAATGGTTTCCACTGGGAAATACTGACCCTTAGAAATGTGCAATTTTCCTTGTAAAATATTTCTTCCAGTGACACTTCTATCCATCATGGTGAAATTTTGGAAAATTTCAGGATATAATATTGGGATACAGATCCCAACCGGTACAGCTGAGGGGTGGGTGAAGGTCTCTGGTTCAACCTTTGCCCTCAGCCTTCAGCTGAGGCTCTGGGATTTGGCACTCTGTAAAATAAGCTGTATCTTGAGCTGTCAGATGAGCTGGGTCCGCCCTGCTCTGGTTGGGAATGCTTGACTTTGTTCTCTGTTAGAATTCAGATCTCTGAGTTAGCTTGATTTCTGGTTGACCAGCTGGTGTCAGGGATGCTGGTTTGTATTTGCTCTGAAGCAAATATGTCCCATCACTGCTGTGGCTCTGCAGTTATTGAGGAGACATTTGTGGAATTTGAAGATCTTTGCATTTCCTAGAGGTGGTAGATGGCTGCATTTGCCTCCCAATGTCCAAGATAATATTCCATTGGAAGTTTATCTTAAATATGATCTGTTGGACAGTGGTTTGGGTGTCCCACAGAGGGATCTGGTCGTCCAGCTGGTCCATGGCCTGGCTCATCACTGACTCTGAATTCTGAAGGTCCATGGCTTGCTCGGAGCTACCAAACATTGTCAGATCTGGGTTCAAATCCAGAATCAGCTGGTTTTGTGAGTTACCCTCTCACTTTGAAGCCGTTGCTTCCCCCCCATGTCATTTCTGCTTCATAAATGCACAGCAAAATTTTGCCTCCTTTTAGCTTGTCAGGATAATCCAATCCAGACCCTTCTGGTTTAAATTACAGCCTTTTCCAACTCACAGACTTTCAGAACTGGCTTTCCTTTTAATCCCTTTTTATTTATTTATTTGTATGTATCTAGTCTCAGCAAATTATGTTGCTTCATGTCATCTTAAACGATGTGGTGTAAAATTAAGAGAAAAGCCACTTTGTAATGTATCAAAATGTTCTTTAAAAAAAAAAAAACCCCAAAATGTTTGTCATTTATTTTGCTCACAAGTAATCCCAAGCGACAGCGCCCTGTGAGGTTTTCTGTGGATGCATTTACAATAGAAGCCAACCACACATTTCACTGAATCAACAGGCTTGTCTCGAGATATTTATGACGTGAACGTTCCGACTTCTGTTTAGTCAGCCATCCCCAGGGGGAGGCAGCATTTTTGATAGCGCCTGAAGGAATTAGGCACATCTTGCCAAAAGGGCCTTTGAAACTCCTGAAAAACCACCAAAAACTCGGCTCTGATGGCTGAGTCGTTTGGGGTCTTGCAAATGCTGTGCCGAGTACCTAAGTCCCAGTGCAAAGAGAGTGGGAAGGCAGCGCTCCCAGCAGCTGGAGCCATCCCAGCCGAGACACAGCCGTGACGAGCCCGTTTGGTTGTAGGAACTGAGAGACTGCCATCAGCTCTGGATGTGCCACCTATAAAAACATCATGGTCTGTCTGCAGAGCTGCCAGGCTGACTTTGTGTCAGTCCCAGCGAGGCTGCTGCCCTGCCCTCGCCCAGGCGAGGCCTGCATGCCTCCGAGCTGGATCTTCCGCCGCAGCTCCGCGTCGGCCAACAAGCTCCTCCTTACTCCCTGGGATTTTTGCAGTCTGAGTTAACTCCAGAGCAAACACGAGTTTTTTTCTTTGTTTGGGGCTTCATCCACAAAATCCCTAGGCAGCATTTAGGAGCAGAGCCCGAGGCTGGAGAGCAGAGTCGTGTTCTGCATGGGTGTGAGGGCAGAGGAGGCCGATGCCAACCTCGCTCCCAGCTCTTCTCTCCCCACAGCCCCTTGAGTGTCATCCCAACTATTTTTCCAGCTAGAGCCAGACTACTTCATCATGTCCTGGGTGTGAAAAAAAACTTGTGGAAGGGGCAACCTTTGATCCCTAAAAGCTTTCAGAAATGTTAATTCCATGTCTGGAATATTGTCACAGAGCAGCTGAATTCCAGCGTGGCGAGGAGCGCTGGCAGCACCCGGGGGCTGGGCACAGCCCGCTCACAGCTGGGCCACGGGGAGAAGGGCATTTCTTGCTGGGCTTTGTGCTCGGCCTTTCTTGATGCTTTTAAAATGAGAGACTCTTATCATGGCTCATTTACTTCCATGCTTGTGGTTTTGCCACTTGGGAGCAGTTAGAGGGTTCTCTGATTCGTGCCAAGGGAAGAGCTGGCGTTTACATGGTGAATTATGTGGCTATTTTTTGGTGGACTTTTGCTGGTATTGAGCTAGAAGACATTAAGGCACTTTGGTCCAGTTAAGATGGCTTTTATCTTGTGTGTGGTCAGGCTTTATTTTGTTACCTACACTTCTGCACTGTTTGAAAAGGAAACATTGATAGAAGTTTGAACACGAGCTGTTGATGATTCGCCTTTCCCATAATACAGGCTTTTAGTTGAGATCCACTATGGGTTTTTTTCAGTGCATTTTAAAATTTATTATTTGCTTTGACTTTCCAGAACATCTACGCTCTAGCCAGTTCATTTTTTTTCTGGTTTTGTCCCACCAGTATTGATGTCACTTGAAGATCTGCTTGTCAACATAATAAAAACAGTGCTAGGAAAAGCCACAAAATATTGCACAAGACCCAGAAGGACTGAAAGTTGGAGGATTTCTTTCAGGGGATATATTGTTTTCACCAGTGAGTAGGTGGAACCATTTTATTTTTCCTGATTACAGTCTAGAACAGCTCAAGTTGTTGTGACTGGAATTTTATTCTATAGATCATCTTGCTCAAATAATTTGACAGCACTAGAGTTTTTCCCCAGGGCCCTTGTTGTAAATTATATGTGTTTCATGCTCCATTATTAATTAAAAACAGGTTTTTTCCATTTGAACAACGTCATTTCTTGAGGTGGGAAGAGGGTTTCTTTTGCTGATGGTTGTTCATTAACTTGGGAGTTGAAATGGTTTGCATCTTCTGAAGTTGAATGTAAATCTGGCAAAACTTTTCCTGTAATATCTGAAATTGCACAAATTTCTGGAGCCCTGAGATTCAGATGATGTCCAGAGTGGTGATCAGAAGAGTCCTAAAAGGCACAGAGGCAGAGATTTTGAGGAGAAAAAAGAAAAAAAGGTGAATACTTGTTCTCCTCTCAAGCATTCGAGGGGATTAAAAATTGTACCCAAAGAGGAATGTTAAATTCAGCCTCAGCTGTGGAGACCTGCTGGACACGTGGTTGCAAAACATTACTCAGGCAGCAGAGTGATGGGGTTTGAGCAGGAAAATTATCCCCAAATAAATTGTCCATTCTGAACATTTGTACATTCACTACTTTACTCACTGCGTCTCACACTGATAATATTCTTCCCCCAAATTTACATGATCTGGGTAGAAAGGAAAAATAGAGCGATGTACTTCTTTTTTTGATTTTGTTATCTCCAGAGCTAAAAAGAGTTTATTTAATTTTCCAAGAAATTCAACCCCACCCTTACCCCAGCTGTGTGTCACTGAAGTCCTGTTCCTCGAAGTAGCTCTGAAATCTTGAAAATCACAGGAAATCTCTCTCTCTCATTTGATTTTTTTCACCACTACAGGGGAAGACTGTTCCAAAGCTCCTCCAGGATCCCTGTGAGCTGGGACACTGTGGGTTTCCTACCTGGCCTGGGCAGCTGCAGCCCACGGGGTGTGATGGGCATTCCTGTCTCCTCCAGGATCAGATCCCAGGAGAAGCTCTGGGAACGTGCACCAGGTACAGCACAGGATGCTCTCAAACCTGCTCTCTTGGGCTGCCTTTGCTCCACGGGCTGTGGGAGCAAACCAGAGATTAGAGGGCACAGGAGCTGATCTGACTCTGGTTTCTGATTCAATAAATAAATCAATCAAAGGGTAAAGTGACCACAGCAAAACATGTCACAAAAATCCAGACGTGTTGAAGAAATGAGGAGCATGGATAACTAGTTTAAGATTGAGAACAGGAGAGGAGCAGAAGGTGTCCCTTGGATGATAAAGGCCAGCTTAATACTTTCTAATTACACTTACTAATACACTTTCTAAATGACAAAGTGGAATCAGTCTTTGCTGCCTCACATCCTGCTAACAAAGCAGGGCCATTTGATTTCCACCAAAGGAATTGGAAGTACTAAGAGAATTTCCTAATACAGGATTTTTAAGAGGATCACTTAAAATAGATCACTGTTTAATTTCCTAATACAGGATTTTTATGACGATTTCTCAACATAGATCACTGTTTAAAAGTGAGAGGCTGGACCCATGCTCTGGTTTTATGTGGGGCAGCAGCAGCAGCAGGGACACAGGGCTCTTGGAGGGGGAAGAATGGGAAGTGGACCTTGAGCTCATCCAGGTTGTCCCATTTCTCACTAGCCTTGTCTTACTCCTTCCCTGCCTTAGCCTCATCCAGATATTTGTGCCAGACAAGCTTTAAAAGAGCAAAGCAGAAAGTCTGTCCTTTGTGCTTAATACAGAACAGCTTCACCAGGTACCATCCTTGTGCTTACCCTAAAACTCTCTAAAACATCCTGTCAGTTGCAGAACATATACAAATAACATACACTCATGGGGCTGAGGAGGATGAAATCCAGATGGAAGGGTTTTTCCTCCACAGAAAACACGGGCCAAACCTTCCTGTGCTGCAGGCTGGCACGGCCACCCGAGGTGCAAACAGTGCCAGTTTGCTGTGGGAGAGCCCAGACACATTTTTCCTACACATTTTCTGCTCAGGCTTCCCTCCTGCTGCCTGAGCTGCATCCACAGCACAACATCTCTCCCCCAGTTACCTGCCAGGGCTGCAGAGAGCTCTCAGGGATGGTGCTTTTCATTCAGCTGAGAGTGGTCCTGGGGGATGTGAGCTGGGGCAGCAGCACGAACATAACTTGTGTTTATCCCCTGGGCTGTGCAGCCAGCAGCTGCTCCTATTAGCACGATTTGCATATGGCCTTGGCAAGGGTTGGAGTGAATCAACTGCTCTTCATGGGTGGGGACAGAAAATCTGTCTCCTTTGGACTTGCAGCCGTTGTTGTAACATTAAACCTGCGTTTGGGGGTGCCAGAAGAAGACTGATTAAAAAAATAATAGTCTTTTACAATGAGGGTTTTTAAAGTAATTAAAGCCAGGAAAGAAGAGGTGAAAGAAGATGAGCAAGGAGTACCTGTGTGTATTCACTGTCATCTAAATGCAAACATCTTCTATTTTTGGATGCTGATCTCTGCCTCTCCCCATCCTTCCATGTCCCCTGGCCACAGGGCAGTCTAGGCCAGGAGAAGCAGCAAATCTAGCAATTAGTGTCAGTCTTATTAATTCCTGTCACACAACCTGGATAGGTTGTTGCTTTGCCATATAAGATCTGATTTCTCTGCAGGTGTGTGTTGGTCATAGCAGGAAGGGAGAGCTGGGATGAATGTATGGTGATTGTTGGGTGTCAGACACTTTTGAGTCAGTTCTAAAAGGTTTTTTATGTTCTTGAATGTCTCTTCCAAGAAAGCAACAATGGGATATCAAAATAAAGTGAGCTGGTGGCGGATTCAGAGTAAGGAAAATCAAATTCTTCTTAGCGTGTTCTGTATTTAATGTATAAAACTTCTGCTAGTGGACACTATGAACACTGAAACTTGACGTGAGTTCAAAATTCAGCAAGTTAAAATCACCCAACAGCCTTCCCATGCTCCCCACCAGGCAGGGCAGCTGCCACTGCCAGGGACTGCTCCACAGACCTTCGCCTGGGATCCCTATATCCATTCCTGGTGCTCTTAGGAGCCTAAAAAGGTGTTTCACAAGGCAGCTTTGAGACTTGACTATTATGGACAAAACACTTTGAAAATTTTGGGTAGGAAGTGCTGCAAAGTCCAGCCCAAAACCTGCTTTCCACGACGTGCAAACGATAACAGAGCTGACAAAACTCATTAAACGCAGCACCTTTATCACAGGGGATAATCTGTAAAAATGTTGCAACAACAAATATTGGCAAATTACCAGCACATCATCATCCCATTTCAGTTACAGAGCAGTGACCCGGTGATGAGCTGCTACTTGCTCTGCATCGAGCTCTCCTGGGATGATGTATTAGGAAATTCCCCACTGGCTGCCTGAAGTTTTATCCCAAGGGCTTTGTGCTGGACAGGAGGGATGGGGCACTGCCCCACAGGGGCTCTGGTGCTGTCAGGGCAGAGCTGCAGCAGAGCTCCAACAAACACCAACAATGTGTGGGCAGCACCGTCAAAAAGCTGCTTTGAAAACGCTGTTTAGAAGTCCCAATTGGGACAGATGTCAGTCTTTTGAGGATTAAGGCGAGCCTGGTCCTTCTCGTGCAGCTGATCTCCACTTGGAGGGCATAAGGTTCGTTTTTCTGGTTTTGTTGTTACAAGCAGATGCCATTAAGGTGTGGATCAGCAGCGTTTTGTCGTGGGGGGCAAGGAGATGGAAGAGGCTTTTGGCATGGTGATAGCATTTTGGAAAGATTTTGTGGGAATCCAGTTTTCTTGCTGCCGTATGGAATAGAGAAAAAGTAGGTAGCTATCTCAGATTTTCTTACAGTTAAAAAAAAAAAAATTAAGTACAGAGCCCAGTGCTTTAGCAAAATGGTCTGCATAATTTTATTGTTGAACTCACAGGGAAATGTAACAAACAGCATTTTCAAGTGGTTTTGCATTCCAGTGAGACTATTTCACAGGCTTGTTCTGAGCACTTATGGAACCCTTTATATTTTCAGAGCTCCTGAAAACAACAAGCTTGCTAAAAAAAATACAGGCACTATTTTTAGTGCTGCAATGTCTAAAATAATAGCACATTGACAGGAACTCCATCAGTTCCATTAGGAAGCCACAGTGCCTGGTGGTTTATGGTCTCCCTCCAGTTCCCAACTGGCTGAGCTCAGTCAGATGAGTCCAGCAGACCCTGGGTGGGCAGGACCAGCAATCCTTCCCCACTGCTGGAATGCAGCCATCTCTGGGCTAAAACCTGGCCCCTTGGACCACCACCAGGTCTTCAGCTCCAGCTTTGTGCTGTGAAGCTGGACAAAGAGTGTTTTCAGCTGGAGAGCTTTGCCCATTTGACTCATTTTTTACCCTCTCTTTGGCTTCCAAATGAAATACCTCATTGTTCTTTCTCCCATTCCCAAATCCTTATCCCAGCATTATGTGGCAGAGAGCAGACGTTCTCTCCAAGCACCTACTGTGGCACAAAGATCTGCACAGGGAGTAGGACAGACACACCATTCCCATCCCCTGGCTCCCTGAGCTGCCATCTGAGCTGCCTCTGGGCAGCACATCCATTCTCACTGCAGCCCTGGTGTTTCTCCCAAAATGTAACATGAATCCAGGAGCAGCTTTGTTGAACTATAATCTGGGTCAACAGTGTCTGCTAGGTTGAAAGGTCATGCTGAAACCCCATCTGTTTTAGCTCTCCGTTGGAACCATGAAAGTACTTTAAACTTGAGATGTTCTGTAGCATTCCTAAATTATCAGTAATGTGTAGTGACACCAAGAACTGTGGTCTAGAAATGCCATGTTTCTCTCTTCTTTTTAATTTTTTTTTTTTTTGATCTAACTGGGTGAAGCATCAGATTTAGGAAGTAAATTCAAATCAGCTGGACATAGGTCAGTTGCTGTGAGTGGAAAGGACGGTATGGTAGGTGCCTCTGGCCCATAAAAAGCCTGTCCTACTGAGATCTGGCTCCAGGGCTTATTAAATACCAGCCATTTTTGACTAGTTAAAGACCAAACAAAATGTGCTTTTTCTCCTTTGATGATTAAAATCAGCCTGAAATGAGTGGCATCATTTATATAAACACTTGCTTTTATGCAAGTGCTGTCCTAAGAGATTACAGCGTTGCGTGCTTCCTTGTAAGGATTTTTGCTTTCAGGTGAAAGCAAACATAACCCAGAGACTGAGGGACAGCTTCACCAGGCCAGGTTGCCCAAAGCCCTGTCCAGCCTGACCTTGCAAACTTCCAGGGATGAGACAGCCAAATTTCCCTGGGCAGCTTTTTTTTTGGGATGTGTCCTGCTCTGCCAGCCTCGGGGCAGGGCAGCTCTCTGTGCTCCCAGCACCTCCCTGACACTGAGGGCTTAAAGCTGGGCTGTAAACCAAAGACCACACTGGTTCCTGTTATTTATGGCTAACTCAGAGACAGTGACACCCTTGGTGACCTCCTCCTGCCCCCTTTAACCTCTCGGCTCTGCCTGCTGCCTCCCCATCCTCAGGTAAGGCAGAGATGAGAACCAAAGCCCTCGCTCCGGGCCGGGGCGCGGGAATCGAGCGGAGTCCCGCTAACGACGCAGAGACCGCTCTGCAACTGATTACGGGGTTTTCTTCTCGATTAATTGTCAGAAGCAAAGGGGCGTTTGATGTTTAACGTCGTCTTCTTCTCGTTAAGTGCATTCCCTTTGCCACCCATCCTCAGGCACTGGGAACAGGCAGAGCTGAGCGAGGCAAAGCTGCGGAGCTGTCGCTGTGCTTGTGCAGAACCCGTCTCCAGCGTCCCTCTGTAACGCCCAGCTCTGTAGGGCACCGTGGGTTTAGGTTTGCTGCCAAAATAACACTGACATCTGACTTGGGGGCACCGGATGAATCCTAAAGCAGAGTGCAGGGTGGGAGATTGAGATGCTGTGTGTGTTTTCTGGGCCGGGGGAGGGAGGATGTTCCTGTTCTGATTGTGAACCTCACAGATCTGGCTTTGGACACAGGAGGACAATTCCTCTGTCTGAAAATCTTCCTTGCAGCTGATGTTTCCTCCTGTGGTCGGAGCCCAGGGACAGCCCTTTGGCTGTCAGGAGTTTATGCAGAGGAAAAAAAAAAAAAAANAAGAGAAAAAAAAAAAAAAAAAAAAATAGGGAACAGCAAGGGCAAGGAGATTAGATTAGTGAGAATTTTAAAAGGGAGGGGAGTCAAGATGTGCTCTGTGTGACCTAATGGCAGAGGTGTCATTATTTAAAGTGGACCAAAAGGACAGTTAATCTGTAAAATCTTCTGCTTTTGGACTTAATTAATTTTTATTTTAAAAAATTGTGAAAACATCAGCATTTTGTGCAGTTTTTGCGTCTTACAAAATGACAAAATCCCCCAGTGTTTTATCAATTCAGAGGCTTTACAAAGTGACTGTTCATTCTGGAGACAGGAGAGGAGTGAAGCTCAGCATCCCCAGGTACCTCAGTGCTGCTGAGGCCACTGCAGGAGCATCCTTCTTTTTTTTCAAAATTGCACATCTCCAAGCCCTGTGGGGGAGATCCTGACCCCAGTCAGGTCAGTGGCAAATCTGTGTTTGTACCTCCAGGGCTTGGTCTCAGCCTTGGTGTCTTCCATAAGTCTGCCCAGGGCTGTTGGGACTCAAACTTAAGCACAACTTGAAAGATTTAAACCAATTGTAATTCAGCAAATGACTGGCAGAGCTCTGATTAAAATTCCTGGCTCCCAGCCCTCTGCTGTGTCCACAGGTGGAACTGAACTGATTACGAAAAATCTTTGGAAGGCTCCTTATTCTAGAGCCAGTATTTTGAACTTTTAGGGAGATCTAATGTAGGAAGTAATTAATAAGTTTATGAAAAGGAAAAATAGAGATTAGGCTCCAGTAATGTGGAAATTGCCAGAGATAAAAAGTAGATAATTCTGCACTAGGCTGTATTTTAAGTTACCAATTGCACCAATTATGTAAGGTAAATCTCTTAATTTGTTCTGATTTAGAAACCACAGGGATGCAATATTTCACTCAAAAAACCTAATAAAAATATAGTTGAGGTATTATACATCCTTTTCCAGGTTTTTATAGAGAATCTCATGTTATGCTAATGACAGTTTACATTCTGCTCATCCATTTTATTGCAGCTAGAGGGGAGGTTTCTATATGTGTGTTAATACATATATATATATATCTGTATAAAGTGAATAATATGGCAATTTTTGATGTGCTGAGTGAATGGATGTGCTGAGTGGGATGAGTAGCAGGACTGATCCAGAGGAGAAGCCAGCCCTGCACATGAATCTGCCTCACTTTTTTGGTGCAGCCAATAGTTTCCCTTGGATGCACTGCAGAAGTTGAGTCAGTAGTGACTTGTCCAGCCCAGATGCACAAGGCAGGGGTGCCCCGTGCACCTCCAGCTGGCAAAGCCCCTCAGTGCTCTGTGCTTTCCAGCACAGACCTGCACAGATCCCTGACTCTTAGAGGTGAAGGTTTAACCATCACACAGCTCAGCGTCAGCTTCGGTGGGAGGGTTTGGTTCTGCCCAGGGAACAGATCCCACTAATGTGGATTTTCCTTTTGCCTTTTTTCCTCTTCTAAATTCACGGAATGTTTAAATGTGCTGTCAGCTTTGATTTCAGTTGCCATGAAAGTTGGAGTCACTTCTTGTCTTGTCCCAAAGAGTGCATCCTGTCTTTACCTCATGGCCCAAACAGCCTCTTTGGGACGTGTCAGACCGAGCACCCCGACTCATCAGTGACTTCTGGTAAAACTGAGCAGCAGAAACACCCTCTGCCTCATTCAAGCAACCTCCCTCTGCTTTCCTGAAATCTCCCCCTATCCTCCAAGCACAGGTGCCAGGCAGCAGCAGCAGCAAAAAGCAGGGAAGAATTTCACATGAAAAGAACACCACTGCAAGAGGTGTGCAGACCAATCCCCCCCAGAATGCTGGGTGAAATTATCTGTTCTTCTTTCAGGTTTATCAGACAGATCATCTTTCTAGATCCCAGGGATATAAGGACAAATTCAACTTTCATCATCCTTCTCAATTTCCTTAGCTGGCATTTAACTTCTGGTTGGATGCATCATGTAAGTAGACACAAAACTCTGCAAGAGACTTCGTACAAAGTCCTTCTTTGAATTCCTGTGGGCATTATAATATATAAGGAAATATTGCTTCAGTTTTAAAATATTTTATTCAGGCTACAAGCAGCAATTAAAATGTGTGGGAAAAGGAGGGAGAAAGAAGGGCTTTTCGGATAAAACCAGGGTAAATACATTTACTTTCTCACCAGAGCCAGGGATTTGGTATTTCTTCTTCTGGCTGAAATTTGTGAGCTCTTTGAGACAAGATTTTTCATGCAGACTCTTCTATAAGAAAAGAAATGCAAGCCCAGGATCAGGAATCACTAACCCACAGCTGGAGGTGCCAATGTGTTCTTGTCTGCTCCAAAACTCAGGGTAAGAGAGATGCTGGAAAGCTGCATTCAGCTCCATCTCTGCTGTTCTCTTTTGGAAACAAATGGGCAAACAAAAAATCTAGTGATAGAGGTGGTTCCTGAGATCCAGCATTTTCTGTCCATTCCAGGAGTCGCGACAGCTCCTGTTGGAACTGTCCCACTAAATCACTTCTTTAAATGGCGACTGAATCAGGGGGAGATGATAAAAGGAGGATTTCAACATCCCCCCCCAGCACTCTGGGGCTGGATCTGCCCTGCCTGGAGCCGCTCTAACCACTGACCTCCAGGACCAGGGAATCATCTCCCTGGGTGGGGAACACCCATCTTGGCAAGCCTTCTTTTGTTTGAAATTGCAGAAATGGCATTTTTAGGGGAAAAAAAAAAAAAGGGAGTTTGCCTGGATCTAGTTGTTAGCACATGGAATCAGCTGCCAGGTTTGGTGCTGGGGTTGGAGAGAAGTCCTGAGCAGAGTTCTTGTGTTGCAGACAGACTCCCCCACTGGAGGTCTCCCAGCACCACCAGTAACAGATGGTGAGGGTGAGGCAGGTTTTGCCCACCTTCTCTGCTCTCAGGATGTGGTTCTGGGTTGGGTTTTCTGTCCTTGCCCTCCATGCTGGTCCAGCTGTGGCTGGGGAAGTTCAGAGCCCGGCTGTGCTGCCACACTCACGCTGTCACTTCGCCTCCTGGGGCTGTCAGGGAGGCTGACGAGGTTTTTTGGGCTCTGTTCTCTCTGTTCTCTCTCAGCCTGGGCAGGGAGCACTGCAGGCTACACACGGAGGGGCTTCCAAAACTCAGCCTCAAATCAAACACAGCAAACGCAGCCACAGCATATGCAAGGCATCATTTCAGTATTTATGTTTGCAGCCTCCAGCTCCGGTATCAGAAAGCCTCGGAGATGAGTGCAATAAATAGCCAGTTCACAGAGGAGTTGGCAGGATTTATTATGTTTATGATTCTGCACAAGCAGTGTTGACAGAGTTCTTTTGATGCAGAGATAGTTGGTGTGCTCAGATCACCGAGGAGAGCTGCTCTTGGGAGCATTTGCCCCCAGCTGAGTCTGGATCTCGAGGTGCCTCTCACTCCTCGTGTGCTGTGTTTCAAACCCTGCCGTGTGAAGGGGCTTTATAGAAATCACTTTACAGTGATTTTGTGCTGCCTTTCTGAGATGGCAAAGCCAGCCTTACCTCTTTGCCTGGTGTTATATCACTACAATAAAGTGATAATCACTGCTGGCTCTTCAGAATCCTAAATGTGCCCGGCGTGCTGCAGTAATTAAAACACAAGGCAAACATCCCATGCAATTTCCAATCTGAGGCTTTGGTACAAGAGCCATGGAATCAATGGGAATCTTTTTCCTTAATTTCAGTGGGAGCTGGATCTTGCCCAAATCACACAAAGCAGCCTCCCACGCTCCAGAACAAATCCAGAGGCATATGGTTGCTGTCAGGGGAATAGGTGGATGTTCATATGGTTTGTAAAGGAGATGGAGACAGCTTGTTGCATTTTGATAAGAAGGTTATTCCAGGCAACTGGAATCGTGTAAAAACAGGGAGAAGTGCAGCACAGGCGGCAGCAGCAGGCAGGGATCAGACTGGGATGTGAGGGAGAGGAAACCTGACACAAAGTTATGCAGAGCTTTGGAAATGAGGAGGGAAAGCTCAGCTAAATATGTGCAAAATTTGGAGGGAAAACTCAGCATATTTGAGAGCTTTGTGGTGCTATTTTGCCCGGGATGGAGGAATTTGTGGGGGATGGAGAGACCAGGATGGTTCACAGGTGAGGGCATGTTGTCATGCAGTACATCAGAGATCTCCTAGATCTCAGAGATCTACGCAAAGACTATCCCAAAATACTCTGTGTAGCCAACTCCATTGCATAACTTCATAATGGGATCCATTGTATTACTGCCATTTGCAAAATGAAGGCAATAAAATACAATTTTTAAAAAATGAAGAATCCTTTCAGTATGAGGGAATTTTGTAACTGGAACTCCTTGTTTATACATGCTCAGCAGTTAAGTTTCTGTGATGCTAAAATAGAAATGTTAATAATTTGGGAATGCTCAATCAGCACTTCTAAAGGATGTGTTTGGGAAGGTATCAGGAGAGAGAACTGAGCCTTGCTACTATTGTTTTATTAATTTAGAAATAGCTTAAAGAGCCATCTAAAGTATTTATCTGATAAAACTGCCAACCCCAAAGGATGATTTCTGTGAGAGCAAGGCCGTGTTCCTCCCAGAGATGCTGCTAACCAGTCACTCTTGTCTAAAATCCCAAAGAGAAAACCCAGCAAAGGATCCTCCCGCAGCGATGCTGAGCTGGCCCAGAGGTCGCTGTGAGGAGACCCTTCCGTGCGCCGAGAAAACTTCGGGATGCTTGTCTTTGAAACTAAACTTTCATTTCATTCCGAGACTTAAAGCTTTGAGCAAAGTGTAAAACGGAATCAGCCACGGGACTTCTCCCGGGAAGGGGATCCTCGCCGGTGGCTGGAGAGCCCGGCTGGCAGTGCCAGCACAGCGCGCCGGCTCCGCGCACTGCCGAGCGACCGCGGCTCCCAAAATAACAATAATTAACTGCACGGGCCTCGAGGGGGCCTGGCTCGCACCTGGGCTGGGCTCCGGGTGTTCGCTGGCCCGTTCGCTGGGTTCGCGGGCGGGCAGAGGGAGCGGAGCCGCGCTCGCAGCCCCGTCCCCGGCTCCCGGCGCGGCTCCAGTGCCCTCTCCCGGCATCCCGCGGCACTCGCTGCCCGCTCACGGCAAACCTCGGCAAAAACGCAGGGCTTCGGGACCGTTTTCCTCTCAAATGGCTCTGAGGAGGGGACAGGTGGGTGAGGAGAGTCCTTGCAGGGTGCCCACAGAACAGCGGGGCCTCCCGGAGCCACTTCTGCCTCTCGCTCCTTCACCGGCAGCGATGCCATCAGAAAGCGAGGTCGGCATCTGGAGCATCTTGCACGATACACAGGGGAAAATATTCACCCAGGAACGGCGTTTCGGTGAGGGGAAGGGTTGGTGGGTTCCTACTGGAAGGTGGGTGAAGACAAAGCCACAGGAGTGGCTCTTGCTGGGAGGAAGGAAGAGGGCTGACAGGATATTCTCAACAGAAAAATCATATTATAGATATTCAGATATATATCTACATATATATATACCTCTACATATATTTATATACATATATATATATATATATAGACAAACAGTCTAAAGGAGAGGCCCTATGGACCAGACTGGTGCCCTGAGGGATGTGAGATACAGTGTTGGATGGCAAGGGAAAAGGAATACAGCACCCACATGAAATGTGATTAAATATGTGGTTTTTAAATTAAAGGAGGACCCTTTATGGTGAGGCTAGGTAAGTTTTTGGTTCTGTAATTGTTTCTGGCTGTCGTCTGTCAATGCAGGGGCATTTCCACGGGGTACAATGGGCACGTGCAGCTCCTGTCCAGTTTAGGAGCACATTTATAGTTTCCACTCTAGTGATGTGTGCAATACAGAAATGTCACAGAAGGTAACTCGGGCTGACAAACTGGGGTAGTTGGGAAATGTTCTTATAAGGAAAGTAGCACATTTGGCTAAAAACTGCGTGGTTTGGGGTGACCTTGTATTGTAGGATGACCTACAGAGACCCGCTGGTGCAAACAGACCCAGCCTGATGCCACAGAGCTGCTGGGTGAGCACTTGTTAAACAAACCCAGACCTTTGTTTTCTCACAGTCTTTCGGAGAGCAGCGTGTGCAGGCTAAGCCTGGAAGAGCCTGGAGCCAGGCAATGCCGCAGGAGAGCTCGGTGCGGCAGCGACCGGAGAGATGCCTTGACTTGTCAAGGGGGCATTTCTGAGCCCTGCACTCCTGTTAACACCTATTCCTGCCGCCTTTCTTCTTCTCCCCGAGAGCTCTTGGCTTTCCAGCTGCTCGCACAGCAGGAGCCAAGCAGCCCCGCCTGGGTGCCGGTCCCTTTCGGAGCCGTTTCCCCCGTCCGTGTCACCGGCTCCGAGCCGCGCCATGCTCCAGCCCGGGGCTGCAGTTCCGCCGCTCCGCCGCCAGAGGGCGGCCGGGGTCTGCTAGCGCCGCCGGGACATCCCGGGACATCCCAAAATCCTTCCCGGGACATCCCAGGACATCCCAAAATCCTTCCCGGGACATCCCAGGACCCCCCAAAATCCTCCCCGGGATCCTCCCAGGGACATCCCGGGACATCCCCGGTGCTGCCGGGATCTCTCCAGTACCGTTCTTTCTAAAGCACATTTAATACTCTCTTCCTCCTGCTCTACTTTTTAAGTTATTGTTTTTACCCAATATAAAATTCTCATCCATTCCAGGGGAATTTACTCCTATCCATGGGGGACAAATTCTTCTGGACAAGGTTTCAATTATTAATTAATATAGGTAATTTAAAAGTTATTTAAAATTTGATTTAAAATAAGTGTCTTCAGCTCCTGCAGCCTCACTATGTGAGCAATGTGAAATTATTTCATTGTAGTCACATCTTCAGGAGGTAAGAACAGTTTGGCTCAATTCAATTTGTTAAGACAGTCAGTAGAAACATACTTAACCTAATGGGTGAAAGGAATTTACCTCAGCAGATCAACAGCTGCTGGTATTACCCAGCGAGATGGTGCATGTGAGTTGCAGAAATGGCAGCTTTTTATTCCTTTCACCCACAATGATTCCTCAGTGAAGAGTGGCGTTCTCATTCTGATGCCCCAAACTTGCTGTCTCTAATTTAGGTCTAACCCTGGCAATCAGGATAAGCAACTCTGGTTTTGGAAAAGTTCAACAGAGATAAAGACTTGTACTATGGGGAAGAAATTTAGATGACAAGAGAGGGTCTGAGCACTTATTCCTGCTCAGTTTCTGAAATAAAAGGTGATGTCAGGAGGAACAGGAGTGGGAGCTGTGGGAGGCTCTCCCTGAGCCCTCTGGGACATGGCTCTTGGGAATAACAAATACCAGCATCCCTTGATTCTCCCTCAAGAGTCTTGGACTGATGGCAGTTGGATGACACATTGTCCCTAGGTTACAAACACCCCCACAGAAAAACAGGATTACGTGCTCCTCTCAGTTTAAACCACGGGGAAGGACTGGCCCATGAGATGAAAGAGACTTTTATTCCTGGGAATCAGGATTTCCTGAGGCCAGGGCTTAGCAGAGCTCTCGCAGTGGCGCTGGTTTAAGCTGTCCCCAGCCTGTCCCCCGGGCACAGGGCTGGGCTGGGCCACCAGGGCGTCCCACAGGCTGCTCCCAGCCAAAAGGAACACCCCCGGGTCCTTCCTTCCCTCGTGTGCAGCGCCAGGGCTTTGCAGCACACCCCCCCTGCTCCCACCTGCGCGGGGATGTGGATGAGGAGCATGAGGCTGTGGATGTTGGCCCTGTATGAAGGCAAGGCTGAAATTAAAGCCACGCTTACCAATTCATGGTTTTTCTCTTCTCAAATGGGGCGTTTTGCTGAATCTCTCCTGGCCCCAGGGCAGGGAGGGGCATTGCCCATCTCCAGGCACGGTGAGGAAACCTCGCGTGATGGATAAATCACAAAAGCAGCACTGAGCATCTTTTCCTGTTTCCTCTCTGTCCTGTAACATTGGCCAAGAGTTTTAATCCACGCGCATTCTCAGGGGATGTAAATGAGCACAGCTCAGCTGCCTCCTGGGTAAGGCATTTATTTCCTGGGAGTCTGGTGCTGTGTCTTAAGTCCTTGTCTTTAGCATGGTGATACGATTACTTTTTGGGGAAGGATATTGAAGTGTGCTATTTTTGTTATTAATTTAATATTATCCAATAATATGATACTATAAAATTTGCAGATTCTGCTTTAAAGGTCTTCATCTCAGATTTGTGTATTACTTTGATACACTTAGATAAGTATTGTAACAAACCCCTCATTTACTCTCTCAGAAGCGCTGTTACAATGACTGTAGAGAGCTCTGTGTTGTGTGTTAATATTTTAAATTCTGTGTTAAAGAGTTGATCATAACTGAAGTATAGAATATATTTATAATTTGCAACTTAGATTCTTTTCATTGCAAGGTACCAGTTAGACTCAGCATACCAAAAATGGCACGGGCAAAAACAGTTGGGCTACTTAAAAAATGCCATGAGAGATTAGCAAAATATACCTAGACACAAACCACATGCAGACAAGAAAGAACCAGGACAAATCGAAACAGTTCTAGCAGGTAAGCAGCCACCCAGCAGCTTGTGTCAGATATCAAAGAGGCACAGACTGTAAAACAGCATCCTGCAGCTGGCAGAGGGGAGAAAATCTCCCCAATAAAAGCTGGACCGTCCCTCTTTGGTTTCACGAGCTGTCCTGGGCTGGGATTGCAAAATCACAGTTGTAAGCATCGAAAGGAGGCTGGAGGCACCCCAAAGCAGCCCTGTGAGGGTCCCTGGGATGCAGGAGGCTGAGGCAGCTGAGTTCTGGCCAGAGGAGGGATTCCTGCTCCCCTGGGAAGCCTCTCTGTGCTTCCCACCCAGAGCTCTGTGAGGTAAAACCAGACAGCACCAGGGCCTTTCTGCTTTCTTCTCAGCATCCATAACATGGGTGATATTCCTAATTCCCTGAACAATACTAATTCCCAAAATAATACCAAAAGAATAAGCCAATTGCTAACTGGTTAACATATGAAGTCGAAAAAAACCCCTATAAACCCCGTATTTGTTTATGTACACACACTGTAGTAATATAATAGGAGAGAAAAATGCTATTTATTGTTTATGTGTTTATTTGGTTTTCAATTGTTTCGACTTGTTTTCAGGACCCTTCCCATCTTAATTCCTGATGTAGGTGAGCAGCAATGCTGGGAGAAAATTCCACACAGGCAGGGAGAACATGCAGTGGATTTTTTATGGAGATATCCCTTGTTTGGTGGTTTCCCAGACTGGAATGGACGTCACTGATTTCCATGTGCAGGATGGTCTCTCTTTAGGGAGGGCAGGGGTTTTGTTACTGTGTGAAATTCAGTGGTGGTTACAGAATTATTTTTTAATGTTAAATTCGTTCCTCTGCCTCCCAGTTCCTGTGGGAATCCATTGGTGCCTGAGGGCAGCATTTCTGTGTTTAGGAAAGGCACAGCGGGGAAAATGTCAGGTGACTTTGGAGGTACTGGGAATAACTCTGCCGAGCCTGGTGGGAACAGCAGGGTCAGAGGGAGGAAGGACCTGATGTACCTCAGGCTACTCTGACAAAGAATTGGATCAGAGCCTGTATAAGTTAAGGTCAGAGCAGGTGGAAATTCTGCAAAAAGTTGAGCAGTTTGGGCTGGTGTTGCTCCAGCTCTGAGACAGGAGCGAGTCCCCAGTGCCTGGGGAGAGCTGGGACCACTCGGCTTCCCGAGGATATCCAAACCCAGCACCTCCCTGGAGACAAGAAGAGCTCTTTAAATGCAATTAGGGCTTGGGTTACAGGCTGGCTTTGCCGTGTAATTATCAGCATTACCTCAGCATTATCAGCCTGGGATTTCACTGCTGATCCCGTGGATAATCCTTACCTGTGTGACAGCAAAGGCTGCTGCTCCTCCCCGAGCTCAGCATCCCCTCCCACAGCTGCAGAGCTCGGCGCCTCCCACCCCTCTGGGCTTTGCAATATCTGCAGTTTGCTGAACTTTCTGCTTTGGTGAGCACGGGGTGTGAGAGTGGGCCAAGGAGGAGCCTCTTAGTTCAGCCCCAAACCAGGGCAGAAGAATACTGGCAAAAATTAGCCAAAAATATCTGTCTTTCCTGCCAATCCCTCTCAGCGATTTCTTTCTTTTTGCTTCTTTTTTCCCCTTCAAGTTTCACACAAAGCACTGTCTTTAGGATTAGCTGTCTACAGGCAGCTCTTTGTATTCAGCTGAATTTAAGATTATGGCTGAGCCATAAAAGGGGAGAAAGGTGACACTGGAGAGTTTCTGCAGCTGTAAATCCTGAAATATTGAGGCCCATGACATTTTTGTAGCTGGCAAACGCTGAGTAAGGAATATCTGGTCAACCCTGGGGCCCAAAGCTGGTTGGATTTCACAGAAGAACCTGCTGGGAGCCTCAGGTTTGAGGGGCATCAGATGCATTTAAACAGATCTTTCAGGTCAGATGCTGAGATGCTGTTTTTATTTGCTGCTGTCTGCAGAGTTTTCACACTGGTCTCCAAAGAGTCCTGAGCTGGTGGTGGCTCTGGAGTCCTCAGATGTGCTTGGACTGAGGTGTGAGGAGTGTGTGATGAGTTAAATCTGCCTGAAAAGGTTAAATGGGTCAGGGCTATGCAAACCAGCCTGATTCAAGTTCCAGTTCATCACTGGATTGGTATCAAACCAAACATTATTTACAGACACACGTCTAAGTCACTGAGTTGTGAGTAACAGACCTTGAGCTGAAGGGGATCTTGGAGATTATTACCCTACCGCAGGCTTCCTCCCTGGAATTTTTGTGCTGGAAATCATATTTATGCAAGTGAGTCTCATACAGGCGATGAAGTTTAACTCCAAAGTTCATGTCTTTAGTGTTCAGAGACAGGAAGGCAGCTTGAGATGTGGTTTCTCCCCATATCTAATGAGTGTTTTTACGAGGAAATCTTCTACTGGATCAGATGCTTCCAATGAGTCTTTAAAAGGTTTTGGATGTATTTAACAGGGTACCAGAGCTCACCACAAACGGGAAGAGGAAAAAATTTATGAAGTCTGAGGCTTTGTCACCATGGTGACATGTATTTGAGTTTGGAAGTTGCTTTAGTTTGAGCTCACAGATATTTTTTTTCCTGTCATTAAAGGCACGCCTCTTATCCTCTCTCAGTTCCCTCCTCCTTCTCTTCTTACCCCACAATGACTGCATTTAAAAACTAAATTTCCTTTCAGGGGAAAAAAAAAAAGTACACAGGATAAATCACCTCCATCCATTACTGCCTCCAGCAAGCTGCAGCTGCTGAGGTCCATTTCCAAGTGGACCTCATGTATAAAATGAGAGAAAAAAAAAATCTCTTTTCTGTGCCATGCAGTTGAACAGCTCTGATCAGATATGTCCAAGCGTGAGAGGCCTTTAATGATCCCAGGGCTGAGCACATTCACCCTCCAGTCCCTCCCCAGGATGAGGTGGAGCTCGCAGCAGAGATGGCTTTGAGCAGCAGTGGGCTTTTGGGTTTGCTTTGCAGAGCGCACAAAGAAGCTCTTCAAAGGTTCGTGGTACAACATAACCTTGACTTCAACTCTGCTTTTAATGGCTACTTGGAAGATGACAACGACCACACTCTTTGGGAATCTGTCCTGGGGTGAGAAGCCTCAAAACCACAGGGCCAAATCTGAGCAGAGATGGAGCCTCTGCAGCGCACACAGCTGCCAGGAGGATGCCAGAGCAAGCCCTGCTCCTGGCTTGCAGGGCAGGGAGGCTGCAGCACAGCTCAAAGGGGAAAAGTTCCTTTGATGGATGGCCAGAATGGGTGAGAGCTCCCTTTCGGGAGGAGCATGCTGTGCCCGGGAGATGCCGATCAGCTCTCACAGCAGCCCTGCAGCCAGCAGGGATGGAGGGATGGATGGATGGAGTGGCAGGAGCCCTGATCCACAGGCAATGGCACTGAGAGAACTTGGAATTGATGAATTTGGGTGTTTGTTTGGCTTGTCAGAGGGAGAAGCCAAGCTGTGGTTGATGGGTAGAGCAGGACTGGGCTCATTGATTTGCTAATGGTTCTCTGGCCACTGGGAATCTTGGTCTTAAACAGCAGGAATTCTGTCCTAGCACTTGGTTTTAGGAGGAGTTTTCTCCCCTGCAGTGACCAGCATCACACATCATCCCTCCCAGCCTCCATCTGTGCTCACAGCCTACTTCACTCCCAGTAACACGTATTTTATTAAATTTGGCTGTGAGAATGTCACCGATTATGAAGGGGAAAGCAAGAGTGAAGGTTAGGGGGGAAAGGTGAAGGTTCAATTCAGACATCCTTGAGTTTATGGGGCAGTTTGTCCTCAAATCAAAGCCAGGCATTCATGTCGAGCTACGTAAACAGGAATAAACACTCATGTGAAAGTCACTTAAGAAGCAAAAACCCATAAGAATGTTTGCTGCAAAATATGTGCCTTCTTCTCCCTGCCCTCCCTTCCTCCCGGCCCCATAGAAGGAGATTGCTCAGAGCGTGTTTCCAGCCTGGACAATGCGATGCCTCCAAAGATAAAGACAAAACCATCCCTGCCACAGAGACATTTCATGCTCTGAAGGCTGAGCCACTGCTGCCAGCACAGCCTCCAAAAACAGCACAGGACTGCAGAGCCCCGGGGTTAGGACACATCCCAGTCCTCCTTGAGGTGCCCAGTGATGTTTTTCCTTGATACCACACTCTGTAAAGGTTTAGCTCAAAGTAAAGTTTTGGGAAGAAATGAGAAAACTGGTGAGAACAGTTTTTTTAGAAAGCAAATTAACCTCAGATCCTCAGCTACCTTTTATTTACCAAACAGAAGAAGATTCTGTGTGTGATACATTTCTTAAATTATAGGTTTCCCGTTTCCTGGCATCCTAATAAAGTCTAGATGAATGATGAGAGAGTCTGCTGGGAGAAAGAGTAAACATCTCCTACTGTCTGGAATGCAGGATGACTACTGTCTTATCCTTTGTTAGAGGTTGTTAAGATAAAATTACCCTATATATCAACAGCACTGTCAATGAAATTAGAAAGGGCATTCTCCCTCCACACTGCCCCCGAGGGTTTGAGGAGGGAGGAGGGAAGGCAGTTGTTTCTTTGTTTATTTTGGGTTTTCTTTTGCCGTGAAAGGAAAGAAGAAAAGGAGTTCGTTTTGGGTTGGGGGGGGGAGAAGCTTTGTTTTGCTTCTTTTTAATGCAAATGAAAAAGAGGAGAAAAGCCAAGGAGGATGTGCAAGGCAGGTTTGGGTATTCCACCGGAAGGACAGGGAAAAAATAATGTTTTAATAAAAAACCCCCCGGGAAAGGCTGAACTGCAGTGGCAGCAAACTTGGGTGCAGGGAGACCCTGAAGTTGCAGGTATTGGCTCCAAGCAGGGCAGGGGCTGAGTCCCCGAGCCAGGGACACCCCATGGCTTTGTCCCCCAGCAAGTGTGCTCTGAGCAAGGGCTGCTCTTCATCTGCTGCTGCGAAATTTGTCAGCTGCAGTTTGGGGAGAACCCTCTTTTACAACCCCATAATGCACTAAAGCACCTCTAGCGGGTCTTCTGTCAAATCTTGAGGCTGTTGCAGTTTTCCTGGTCTTTAGAGAGCAGAGCTACTTCTGGATTTTCTGGACATGTGATTCTCCTGAGTGTGCATTGATTGCCAAAGTATTGGAAAACACTGCATATGATGTCCCTGCACTCAGGAGAAATCCAGTGCTGACCTGTTTTCCTTGCAATTAGGCTGTCTCACCAAAGTAATTACCTGGTTTAGATTTGTTGTATTAATTGTGTCAGTGCCCGTGAACCCTAGAGCCATAAGAGTGGGATCCAGAACTTAAATCCCATTGCCTCTTTTCCACAAAGAATTTGATTCTCTGTTCCAGACACCTCTCCCAGGTGATGCCTAAGCTGCAGGAGGTGCTGGGCTGTGGTGGATCTCAAGGGTTTCCTGTGGAAGAACAGGGCTCTAGTGCAAGTCAAAGCCTCATCACTTCCATGCCCCCACTTGTATCTGTGTTAGCTTCTGTTACAATCTCATTCCTTTGCCTCGTCATTCTTTTTTTTTTTTTCCCCAAGCACGTTGGTTTGCTTTTTTTTTTTTTTTATTATTTTTTTAAATAAAGTTGTGTGTTCATTTTTGAAACTCAAACATTTCATGCTGAAAATATTTCATTTTGAAATCATTGAAAAACTTAACCAAAAACAATGCTGGAGAAAAGCTGGCCATAAAACGCTGAGCTTGGGTGAGAATTAATCTTGGAATCACAGAGCATTCCTGAGTTCCCCCATCCCATCTTGCAGCATGTCAGAAACTTTACATGTCACTCTCCTGCATTACGTGTGTACACACACACACACACAGAGGAGAATTTTCCCTGACAGGGCTGTAGGGCTTTGCTACAGATTTTCCATTCCTTACCATGTCAGGAAGAAAATATCTTAATGCTCTATTCACAAAACACTTTTGGCCCGTTGCCATTTGAACATTATGCTTGTTTGCGTAGGCAATTCAGAGGGGAGTTCATAAAATCTTGTTTTGCCTGAATTTGTGAATGTCTGCCCACTGCATGGTCTTAAAATGAAATTACATTGGAAAAGGGGCTGTGTTTTGGGATGCATAGGTTGTGCATATATAACTTTGAAAAACTCAGATATGTTTTCTAAGGAGGATGTTTTTCCTATGCACTGAAGGCCACGTTTATCCCACCTACGAATTTTTTCAGCTTCAAAACAGCACTGAGTAAACAGCTGAGGGTTTTGCCAACTCAGTGTTTCCAGCACTTGGATCTTCCCGTTGGAGAGATCCCTCAGCGAAGGACAACTCTTGCTCTAATTCTTGCTACTTAATTCCAGCAGAAAATCCTTCTCCTGCTCCGTTCCCAGCCTAAATCTGTGATAACGGGGACAAAGCCTCTCCTCTGCCCAGCCCTGCCAGGAGCAGCCAGCCCCGAACGGATGTTTGTCTGTATTAATCAAACACACAAAATCTGCAACCTGAGCTGTGTACAGAAATGAGTGGAAAAAGTGCAACCTGACCGCAAAAGTATTATTTTATAAATAAGGCCCTTTAGTAGTAGTTAATTGGATACACATTTTGCTGGATTCATGGAACATTAAAAACTATCATATCTGAATTGACTGACTGAGTTCATGTTACATCTCCAAATTGCCAGTGACCATTCTGCCTCTCAACATCAGACCCTGGGTTCAGCAATCTCGCTCCAGGGCCTTTTTTAAGTACGTGGTGCTTTTTTTTTTTTTTTTTTCCCTAATAGAGATTGATTTAGTGTATGTTTAATGGCCCCATAAATCACTCAACATGCCCAACTCGCATACAAATTCTGCCAAAAAAAAAAAAAGTTTTCAAGGAAGCAGATGCCTTGTTCGTGGAACCAATTTGCCCTGCTCTCTGCATGTGCACGAACCCACCCATTTCAAGAACCTCCTTATAAAAATGTTCTGCTCTCCCGAGTCTGCACGTTGGTCATTTTCTCTGGGGCTGCTTTTTCACCGTGCCAAGTTAAACTCGGGCGATTCCCCCGCTGTGCCCGTTCTGTTCGAGTGCCTTTTAGCTCAGCAATAAATAAATTCATTGTGCATTTCAACGAGGAGAAAGAGCTGGAGCTGGAGCAGCGTTGTGCCTGCCCTTGTGAAGATCTATTGTGTGCAAAGCAGCGCGCTATCGGATGGCGTGGGTCATTTTTCATTACCCCACTGAGGATGCAGCTCAAAGCAGAGGATTATAGAAACTCATTTCCTTTGGTTAGGGGGGGGAAAAAAAAAAAAAAGAGTTAACATTCAATAAACTGGAGGGCTATGACGCAATGTGGCCCTCAGAACCTTCCGAGCAGAGCTGTTAATAGCTTCCTTTCCCAGGACGCGGGTTTGCCCCGCTCACTTATCGACTTTGATGCATTAGTAAAAGAAAATATCAACCCCTCATAACTCTCAGAAATGATACAATACATCACTTAAAAGTAAGCTAGGATCAACACGTTGTTAACTGTTTGATCTCTCGAGTCAAAATTAATGATAGGTGTTTTGCACACAAAAAAATGAATGTTAAAAGGCTATTTAAGCTAACTAAAGACATCCCTACAACATCAGGGTTGAATTGGAGGTGATTTCCTGCAATGCAGCTGTTATAAGTTTATCAGTCTGCGGGTGGCAGTAACCAGTAATCATAACCAGATTGCAGAGGGGTGGGATGGAACTTATCTTTAAATAGAAGATCTATCTGACTAACTAACTACAGAAAGCTGGTTGGGACCTAAGTCCACGGTATTATTCACTGGAACACCCAAGGGTCTGCGAGAAGCCAGTTTTCTGTATATTTTAAAGAAATGAAATGATTCTGAAGGTTTAACTGCTAGGCAGGGAGAAACCAAGGTTCATAATGATTAACAGCAGACCTCCTGCGCTCTTGTACTCGCAGCATTTACACAATGATGAGAGCTAATAAGAAATGGCATTAAGCAATGACTTCAACTTTCTCCACAGAGACGTTGCCATAGGCTGTTGATGAACTTTTAGCTCATTCTCTTGTGACATGGAAAGGAAAGATCCGAAATGCAGCTTATACTTCAAGCAGCAAAGCGATTGAAAAAATTCCAAGAAATCTCTGTGAAGAGCCAAGGAGAAGTGTTGCACTGCAAGACAATGCCTCTGGACAATTACAGCCTGTTAGTTTTAATGCAGCTCCAATTGCTTCCGTCTGCAGCTAATCTGACCACTGGAAACAGGCACTTCTGCAATGCCCTTTAATTTTTCTGATTTGTGTGTGGGCGGTATCTGTTGGTATTAATATGGCTCTTTTCCGGATTGAATTAGGGAAAACAAGATGGGCTTTCAAAGGAGCCTCGACTTTCTTTGAGAAACGTGAACTGCAGAGCAGGGAATCCACGTGGATGGGTTAGGCCTGTCCAAGTGCCTGGTGTGCAAACACAGCAGGGAGGGACTGAGAAGTCCCCTGGATCCCCAGATGTCCCCAGCAGCACCCTACAATCTCTTCAGCCATCCTTGTTCCTAATTCTGTCAGGCACTTCAGGTACTCCAGCCCCATCTTTAGAGCTGTGCCCACCTCCAGCAGGGATCCCCCCAGTCCCCAACTTCCTGAGCTGTGCAGATCCACAATTTTCTGTGGATGAGTGGATGCCTTAAACAGCTCATGAGCGAACCAAGATCTTCTTCCATCCACAAAGTCAGACACAACTTGATTTTCAACTGACCCTAGTTTGCAAGCAGTGCTGTGTGAGCCCTTCCCAGCTCCAGCTCCCTCCCCTTGTAGGGATTGTCTCGTGCCTACACTTAAACCTGGCTTATGGAAACCACAGTTCTAGAGAAGCTCAAATTTGCTTTTTTTACGAGGAACAGACTGAAAAATGGCAAACATAAAGTTCTAATTGAAATGGGTGCGTTTTTAAAAATTCTTCACACAGCTTTCCTTCAAATTCTGCTGTAAGTTTAAACTTAAAATAATTCCTCCCCGCGTCTGACACCTGTAGGTTATTTATACAACACCTTTTTTCATAGAGGTTTCTTAATTATTATTCCAGAGGTGTTTTTCAGTGGAGAAAAAGGAAATTATTGATAAAACTGTAAATTTGAAATACATTTCAATTAAGACCCTTAGTCATTTCCAGTTTTTTGTTTTCCAGGCTTTACTCAACAAAACCTCTTCATTATTTCTCCGTGGTGATGGGATCAGCTCACTCTCCCTGTGGGGCCTACAAAACCCTCAGCTGGCAGATCTGCCTGTGCACCAGGCTGAGAGATGTGACACATCACAAATGTCTGGAGAGGATGAATTTTCCATTGAACAAAGTGTCAGAGAGGCCCCTGCATTTCCTGCACGAGGACAGGTGGGTGGGCGCCAAACAATTCCCCATTTTTTGATTGCTGTGTGATTTCCCAGTCGCTGCTTTGGAAGTGACCCTGTCCAGGCAGTCTGGGCTGGGGCAGCTGGGCTGGGCAGGACTTGTGGGCACTCTGTGCTTGCCCTCATTCCTGTCTGGTCACTCCAGGCACCCTGGCACGACCTCTGCCCCCTGCATGCAGTGTTTTACGTGCTTTACAGCCCATCCCATCATAGCCATTCCTTCCAAAATTCTGCAAAACTAAAGTTTTACAGACAGGGAAACTGAGGCACGGATGGGTGAGACCTCCTGCCCAAAGTTACGCAGTGGATGATACGAAGCAGAAATGAAGACTCCAGGTCCAGCTTCTTCCATATCATTCTGGGTTCTGTCTTGTTAAAGGACAGACGTGAGAGTGGAAATGGTCAGTGTTCAATAGAGGAACTTTTGCCAGAGCAGGCTCTGAAATTCAGTGATGTGTAAATCACTTAAGTTATAGAAAGGGCTGTGTTGAGCCATTGTGTGGTTTGCTGCAATCCTTGGACTCAAAAATTCCCTGTTAAAACCCAGCCCCGTGCAAGCGTGGGAAGTGCTGCCCATCCTTCTGAACTGGAAGAAGTTCTCTCAGCAGAGAATGGGGGCACTGGTGAACAACCAGAACAACCAGTTAAGTGGCTGGGGCACTGTCACCCCATCCCTGCTGCCTTGCAGAGTGCCGGATTCCTAAATGTGGGACCCAGATGCAGAAAGAACAAAGAGCACGTTAAAGCGGTGCTGATGAGCCGAGCTGTGGCTCTGAGGAGGATGAGGAAGCACTCAGGAGGCTGACACGGGGCTGGGGACAGCCAGCACAGCCAGCAGGCCATTTTGCAAGGCACGTGTGAGGGGGAGAAGGGTTCTGTGCCTCCACCAAGCCTCCTTGTGTGCAGCCCTGGGCATCTGAGACCATCCTGTACACCCACATACGTGGGCAGGGCTCCCAGCCTTCTAGATGAGCTTGGGTAAAGGCTGTTTTGGGAGAAATCCTTGCTAAAATGAGCCATGAGATGTGAAAAATCTGCTTTTTTTTTTTTTTTTTACACCAGGCTTCCCAGGGAACCAGTGAATTTCACTAGGAACTCCCCGCTGCCCAGCTGGACATGTAAAACAGCCCAAAAGCTGCTTGGACATCCTGATTCTGTGGGAGAGGGAAACAAGACAGAGGCAGGTTCTTCCCGGTCCCCACAGTGATGTAGGGCAGAAAGTGCCCTTGCAGAGGGGCCAGGCATGTGGGTGGCTTCTTGTGGCCAGCAGAGGACTCTGAAAGGCTGAGAACACAGTCCTTGAGGTGAAGGTGGTCACCAGCATGGATGATTGCCCAATTAGTGAGCACTTTGGTGTTGGAGCCTGGGAGAAGGGCAGAGAGAGGCTTAAACCATATCACATGGGGGAGAGAAAATGGTGCCTCCTAACTGAAAACACTGGTGGGTAAATTATCACCAAATCAGGTGAAAATCAGCAGTTGCCTGAGTTGTAGGGTTTTGAACCAGTCACTGAGAAGTTGAGCTGGGTTCTGGGGCTTGCTTAGAGAGGCCAGAGTTTGTCCTAAGGAGGGGAAAAGTCTTGTGGCTTCTGATATTTTGGTGGCTTTAGAAAGGTGCAAGATCTCCTTTCCCTGAAAGGACAAAATGCTGGTGCTACCTCGATGTCACAGCCTCCTTTTCTTGAGAAGAGTGCCTGGAGGAAATGGAAAAGGTGACCTCTGATACTGGAGAGGTAAGATTTGTCTTTTGTAATCCTAAAGAAAATGACGCAGAAGTTTGCAGTGACTGAGAAACAGGTGTTAGGGCTGATCACTGAAAAAGGTGCAGCTTGAAGTAGCGTGTGAATCCTGGCAGAGGAGTTTCTGTGCAGTGTTTTTAGAGTAATGTCCTTTTAATTATTATTCAAATGCTTTATTTGCTCTGGCTTTGCCTTCCTTTTGGTCCTGACCAAGACTGGGGCTGGTTGTGACAGAAGCAATTTAGGCACTGGCCTCACTTGTGGCTGCCAAAATTTGGCTGCTGGCTCTGTGTGTTGTGCCTTGTTCTGCTGCTACCCACCCTGCTCCACTCACTGACAGGGGTGAGTACGGCACAGAGCAGGGGGAGGTTCTTGCAAGTTCTTCACGCTCTGCAGACAAAATAATCTTGAAATTGTGAGTTTTGTTGCTGTAGCTGAAGCTCGATCTGTAGGGAAGAGTGGATGTTGCTCTGTCTGAGTAGGGGGCCAAAAGCACTGCTTGGACCCAGGGGTGCAGAAACAAAGGATGAGGAGATGCTGTGCCTTTGAGAGCTGGTTTGCTCATGCCCGCAGGACAGCAGAGCTCAGCTGCAGCTCTGGCTGGAGGGATCCTGCTGCTCTGCACCCCAACCCTGGGTAGGCTGGGGTGAGCTCTATCCCTAGAGCAGGCTGATTGCAGCTCTCTGAGTAATGCTGGCTTATTGGAATGAGCTCTCCTTTGATCTGGCAGACAGAAGCCCGCAACAGCTGCTCTGCAGCAGATAAGGACGGGCTCTCTCCAGGCCGATGGTGTCTGGAGATTGGTCCCCAGGATGTTGCGCAACAGGGCACCTGCAGCTGGGACAGCGTGTCGGGGAAGGGACCTGGGTGCTGTGTGCCAGGGCTCAGGTTGATGTAAATGGAGGAGTTTCTGCTTTGTCCTTCTCTGCTCTCCACCCCCAGCTCCTTCCTTGTGCAGAGGCTGGCGAGAAAAGCTGTTCTTGCCAGTAAAACCTGTGCACTGTATCTGGAAGTTGCTGTAAAGATTTTTTTTTTTTTTTTGGTGGGCTGGTTTTTCTCCCTCTTCAGTGGAAGTTGTTTGGTTACAAACTCCTCTCTCACAGTTTTTTAGTAAGAAGTTCCTAACATTTATTATTGCAAATAGGCTCACTAAAATGCTTCTTTGTGCATTAGTTAAATGTTGCTTTGATCTTGCAAGAGAGGTGATGTGGCTTGTGTGGCCCTTTGGGCTTTGTGTGTCACACCTTCCCTGGCACTTGGGCTTGCTGTGAGCTGACAGCTCAGTCCCCTCAGCTCTCTGTGAGGAGCAACCCTTGGATCTGGGGGCTGCCAGGAGTGTGGGTGAGACTGGAAATAACCTCTGCCTGTAGTCAAAGGTGGTCAGGAGTGGAGGTGGACATGACTTCACCGTGCCCACTGCTCAGCATGAGTAACCAGTTCCATGCATTTCCATGCCAACCATTAATTTCCAGATGCAATGACTAGCACGGTATTTTCCATTTCCAGATCGTGTTTGTACTGGCATGATTTAAAATACTTTGTAATTACAGTGGTTCCTATAGTTGAGCTGCTAGAGCAATGCAGGGTGCTTAGAAGTTCTTCCTTAACCAGCAATTTTGGTAATGACAGTAATTCACATAATCTATCTTTGTGGCCTCGTGGCTTTCAGAAGTATGGGCCTTTTTTTAAATTCTTTGGAGATGTAGCCTATCTCTATATATAGCTCAGTAGATATCTGGTATTGTAGATGTGTTACAATAAACCCCACTGAGGAATTCCAGTGCCATCACCACAAACTTTCTGATGTTGTTGCTACTCTTAATGCAATTGAGTAAATGGTGGAAGAAAAGGGAGTGGGAAGGGGGATCTGGCAGTTTCCTCTCAAAGATGAGGAGGCCTCAACAAATACAACTTCAGGCAGCAGTGGAGCTTCATTTTGGCTGACAACTCGCAGCACAATGAGCAGTTTTGGCAGCCAAATGTGACAACATCCTACCGAGCAGGGAAAATCCTTTAGTTTGGGGAAGATGGCTGAATCCCAAAGCTGCTCTCATTTACTGGTTTAGTCTACTACCAACAGAGATGCTCCTAAATTACTTGAGGGAGAAACTGTTCAGACAGATCAGAGGCAGACATCTCCCTCCGTGTGCAATTAGATGTGCTGCCTCCTTTGAGAAGGGGCCAAAGCAAATGGGAAGCAGCAATTAAGGCAGACACCAGCAATGAGGACCCAAAGTACAGGGCACAGTGTTTATCAGCTGTCACTGCACAGAAAAGGCTTTAATTTGACTGAGGATATTTTTGTGAATTGATTTACTGTTATTTTTCCCAGAAGATCCTCATATGTGACGGGTGGGAGGGACAGATGTTGATTAAATGTAAACTTCTCTGCAAACGTGTGTGTGACCTCTGGTATGTTGTTCATTTACACTCCCTTCAGAGGCAGGGAATAGAGCTGGGGAGGGTTTGCCATGTCTCTGTCCAATTAACCTTTGTGTTTTCAACCAGAGGCTGACAAAACTGGGGGATCCTGAGCCTAGGACCAGCCCCTGAGGTCACTATTCTCATATTGGCAATAAATCATTTGGTTTTTAGGCTGTAGAAGCAGTAAATGCAGTCTCTGGTATGCCAGAGTCTGACCTAGATGGTGAAATCCTTGTGATCTGTCCCACCTCTCCATTTGCTGAGAATGTTTCCAGAGGAGGCAGGTGAATCACGGGCTTGATGCATCCTTGGTCTTCTGCATCTCTTGATAAAGGGAACAAGGACACTGGAGAGGGCACCAGGGTGTGTCTGACACAGGTCTGGAAATGAAGCAAAAGCCACTCCAGTGTCCTGCAGTGCCAGCAGAGATGTTTTTCTTTTCATTCTCTGAGCGATGCTGCAGCAGAAAACCAGACCTGCTTCCTCACAGACTGTCTCTCCCATCTGGAGAACATAATATTTGACCCGTGGGCTTAATTTGCTGTCAATCTCCCACAGCTCCCAGGAAGGAGCCTCCACCTCTTTTTAACTTGAGGCTGTTACCTCTCGCCCAAAAACCAGGTTTCCCAAGGCCTGCTCTTGAGCCAGACGAGAAACATGAAATAAATGAATGCAAAATCCAAGCATCTTCCTTTTCAACTGACATCAATAAAAAACTCTTTGAAGAAGGAATGCTTAGCAAGTGTTAATTACCAGCACTGTCACTCCACACTGCCACTGCAAAGTGCAGTGAGTCACTGGAGGCACAGTCTCTTTTTGGCTGTGATTTTTTTTTTTTTTTTTTTTTTAAATTGAGCATCTTGTTCTCAGCTGCTACTAGAAGCAGGAAATCTCTCAAAGCTGTGAAGAGCAGATCCAGTTTGTGCCTTGAATTGGTTATGCTTTTCCACCTACACCCATGAAGAAGTGCTTCCAGCAGCTCTCAGAGGGGGCTGCTGCCATTCCTGGCCAAGGAAGAAATTTCAGGGCTTTGGGATCCCCTGTCTCTATCAAGTGAGGTCTAAGCATGTCCTCACTAGTGTAGACTATGAGGAGCTTTGTTTTCTTCCTGAAAACCAAAAATACCAACTTTTTTTAAATATCTGGAAATAAACAGTTACATGATCCACTGAAATTCATAACAAAGGACAAATTGAATCCTTCATGCTATGTAACAGCCATAAATAAAGGCTTTATGGCTGAGAAGTTGTAGGCAAAGCTCCAGCAAAATCGGATTTATTCCCTCCCCACCCCCTGCGCTATAAGTCTCTGGAAATGGGGGTTCCAAGGGCTGTTCTGACACAACATTAACTGCAGCTTCTTAAACCAGACTCCCTGCCAGTATTTACAGTTCACATTCTGTGCATGGTATGTGTGTATGTAACTGCACCAGCTTTTACAGTTGACTTCTCAGTAGCCATGTGAAACCAAAACAACTGATGGGCTGAACTTGGAATCACTTGAACATTTTTCTGATTTAGAATAAAAAAGTCTGCTCTAGTGTTAGGAGAAAGATCTCTTGATTAATGTTGCCCCAAGTTGGTGGTGGCCCAATCTCCATGAGTGTCGTGTTCCTTCTCCCCAAAACCACTGGCTGGGTTTCCAGGGGAACCCTGCAAGACGGATTTCAGAACTTGGTTGTACAATTGCAAAGGCAGTAGCTGCATTCTCTCTTCTCACAAAGGCCTGACCCTATCTCTACTTGCTGTCTCCTCCAAAACTTAGCCCTGAGGTGTCATGACATACATCTTTGGAGTAATTAACCAACTCCTAAAACTGCAGTCCAGCCCAGGTCATTCCCTGTTATGGAAGAACAACGCATTTCAGTGGATTTAAGAGCTAGTTTCACACTTCAGGAGCCAAATATAGGTCAGCAGTGGCAGTAGATCACTGTGAGAAATGTATAAATGAATCAGAAGCAAAACTCCCCACATGTCAGTTTTGGATCAGCTGAGTATGTTGGTTTGTGCTCCTTTCTTGTGTGCTTAGTATGTAGCCTAAGATAGAAGCTAAAATGAGGAATTTATTCTCATTAAGCGCTTTCCCAAATCTCTTTTTAAAGAGGCTGAGTAGTGCTTCTGCCTAAGGCACAGAGATGTAGAGCCACTGCCTGCTCTGCTCCTGTCTGCAGCTTGTTTTGAACACTGAACAAAATGACTTAAATTGTTGGGACCTGAGAAATGATATCCTTGAGCTCTGACCCTTCATAACTGAATCCAGACACTCAATGTCTCTGCTTCCACACATTTTATATGGAGCACCTGACACAGCAGCAACAAATAGCATGGGAATAAATCTGGCAGCCTGCAGCAGTTCTCCTTCATTAGCCAAGCCAGAGGTCACCTTGCTGGTGTCACCATCAGTGTCTGGCCACTGCTGGGGCTCTTGGCCACTCTGGACCTTGGTGGAGAGATCCTGGAATGGAGGGGAAGGTGAGGAGCCAGGTCAAAAAAGCCTCTGTGGCCCTTTTTGCCCTCCACAACCACAGTGACATCCCAAACCTGTAGGGCTGCTCTGAGAATTTAACACAACCCCACCATCCTGGGCTGCAGCCCCAGGTGCTGACACACTAAAGCACAGCAGATCCTCTGAGCTCCTGCCATCCCCTCCTTTCTTCTTAAGAGCTTCTCAAAATAAGCCCATTAGCCCCAAGTTATCAGCAGCACAGAGCTGCTCACTCAGGAGTCACTTCAGCTCGCAGGGAAAGGGAACGAGCGTGGTTTTAATTACAGGCACGAGGCTGCAGTGGACACAGCCACTCATCTGCTCCCCAGAAACAAATGCTCCATTCCCTGAATTGCTGCTGACTGGCCTGCCACTGGGTTTTATTGCAGACAAGCAAGCCCATTCTTTGAGGGTGAGGTTAATTCAAGCAGCCCCACGTAGAGTTTTAGCCTGCAAATGGTTAAATGCTTAACCATGCCTGCAAAAACTGGTCAAGTGCAAAGCTGCCTTTCTAAGGGGTTGTGGGGCTCAGGCTGAGCCCCATTTTCCCCCCAGTTTTCCCCAGTACCTTTCCCTGGGGGAAAAACATGTGATGCTGATGAATCTGTCTATAGCTTGTCCTGTTTTCCTTTTAAATACAAAGCCAAAGTTAAGCCTGTTTAAGACAGTGCTGTCTTCATTTACAGAATTAATTCATACACAAGGTTTCTATTGGACAAAACAGCAGATTTATCCCAAAGTGGTAAACCTCACAATACCAAGAAACAACTTTCCAAATATTAAAATTAAGAAGTCTGTTCCTATTGCCTGGTAATCGGACCCTTGGAAAACCACTGCATTAAACCTGTTATCCTAAACTTCTGTTCTTTCTCACCTGCTCATTTAGGAATACAAATCCCACAGCATTAAGCAGAAAAGGGAATATATATTTTTATTTAAAACAGAGTAACTCAAAATGGCCATAATAACCCATTTGTGTTGCTTTTGTACTTGGGTAATGAATGACTGTAGTATAAAGTGCTCCTAGTTTTTGCCTCGAGGTCTTGTCAATCATTACCTGATAAATAAAAACTTCAAACAGGCTCCTTTTAGCTTAATTGGGCAGAATTTCTCTCCAAAGGAAGGTTGAATACAGAGAATAATGTGTTTGTGGCAGCAGTGGAAGTCAGCAAGCAGGGTATTGGGATGGAAGCATACAGAGGATGTGAATTCTGATCTCAAAAGATGAGCCTTTGGGGATTTTCATCCAGAAGTATCTGTTCCCATTGCAGGCAGAGCTGAGGAATTGGATCCAGCAGCAGAGGGAATCCTGCAGCCCTTGGCCATGCCCTGAGCTGTGCTTGTGCAAGCTCTGCTGTCCCTCTCTGGTTTTAGGCTTTGCAGCTGACACTTCCATAACAATCCGGAATCTTAAAATTGCACTAAGGCTTATTTATATCATTATTTTTTATTATATGAATGCTGGCAGCAATGGAGGCAGTTTCCTGCATGGGAACAAAAGGATCTTATTGCCAGTACTGGAACAGATCTAAAACAGCTCAATTAAGCAAACATAACATCCTCAAAGTTTGGCCTGAAAGGAAGTTAAAATAACTGTTCTATAAAATGTTTTAAATGTGCTTTAAAATGTCATTACTCAGATAAATCTCGCTCTTTGGAAGCTCATTCACCAGGGTTTTATGGCCCTGCCAGTTTATGGCAGTGTATGTATTCATGTCAGGAATTCCTTTTCCAGAACAGTAGATGAGGAGACAAAGCCACAGGAGTGCTGCAGACCAAGGGGAGGCTGCAACCAGCTTGGGAATGGAGTTTTGGCTCCTAGGCTGGGAAAGTTGCTCCAAAGCACATCCAGCAAGCTGTGTCTATTTGTGGCAGAGCTGGAAACCAACAGGTATTTCACGATACAAGGCTGGACGTGTTGAAGTCAGTGGTAAAGCTGCTGTTGGCTGCAGGATTGGCCCTGCCAAGCAAAAATATTTATTTTATTCTTTCTCCCCTTGCTGGCACCACCCCTGCCTTGCACCTAAATGCAGAGAATTGGGACCATAATGAGAAATAGCAGAGGATTCTCCTTCTAAAACTTGTCCAGGCCTACAGAAGCTGAGCAGGTCTCATTTTACATCAATAAAGGTCTTTCCACTGATGCTTTGCTGGTCTTTCAGAGCACTGCACAAAGCAAATTTACTTATGAATTTGTAATTGCATTGGAAGATGGCAGATTAACTCCCAAATGCTGATGATTTAATCCTCTGGCCCAGCAAATCTAGCTACATAAACTGGCACAACTCTGCTCACAGCTCAAAGTAAACAAGAACCCCAAAACTGCTGTTATGCCCTGAAGATAATGCTCAGTTAATAGAGGGATTTAGACCATTTTTTTTTTTTCAGCTGCCTCCATAGCAATGCAGTGTGGTATCCACAGTAGGAAACCTTGTGCCAGCAGCATCTCTCAAATATGCTAAAACAATCTAAATTAGAAAATGTCAGCTTCTTGGCTGATGTTTCTTTGGAGTTTCTTTCTTCCTTTCTTGTGCCTCTATAATTTTATTGGGATGACTAAATCTCTGAACTATGTTAGCAGTAAACAGAACTAATTTACCCCCTGCTTCTTTGAAACAGCTGCTGACAGCTGCACTATAATTCAATCACGGATCTTTGCAGAGCAGACTGCAAAACACATCCATATTTTTGCTATTCTTCCCTCCCTGTTGTATTTGGACCGAAGGAGCTGCACCAAATAATGACATGTGACAGTTTTGCCCGTACATAGAGACTGAGCTGCATGAAAACAGAGGCTCAAGATGAAATATTATCCAGCCAAAAAGGTTCTCTGAATAAAAAGAGAATAACCACACAGATACACAATGTCGTCAGGAAATCTTTTGTAAAGTTGCAATGATTTATTTTACTAGTTTGTACAAAAAGGCTTCTGACAACTGCTTTATGAAAAGAACCAGAAATGTGTATGCATTTTTGCCAACTGTTAATAAATATCTTCTTAAATAAGGAAACAAATGTGTTTAGGAACCGAGAATCATTTTTCCTGCATGTGATTGAAAAGGAATTCAGAGATGGAAATAAATAATTCTTCTTCCGCTTGTGACAACTATTTACATAAAAATGTACAAACAGTGAAGCTGATGTTGAGCCTAGTAACAGAAATCCTGTTATTATGCTTAAAAATAACAACAAAAAACCAAAACAGAAACAATCCCCACATAATATTTAATATATGAGTCCCATACAGCAAGATACCGTGGTCCAAGTTAAAAATGCAATACACCAACGCAGTGACCACCAACACTGAAACACCCTCAAGAGAAAACTAATCCTTGGCTACTAAATAGTGGAAGTTCAGGCATGATTAGCTTTTAACTTTCTAGGCAGCAGCTTCATTTCCTTTAGGAGGTTTACAGAAGCACTGGTGTATATGTGTATACAGTGTCAGAAGATGCTTCCCATCTGTGAGATTTCAGCTCCTCACTCTATACCAGGGATGCCCTGAGGGCAGTTTTGGCTGTTTGTGGTGCAGGTTCCAGGAGAAGTGGACTTTTGGCTTCAGCCTGTTGTCCTGCTGTGTTTGCCCAAAGTCTCCCCGTGGGGAAGTTTGCTGGAGTCGTGCCTGTGCAGCCAGGCTGCTCCTGCAGATGTTGGGGTGGCCTGGAGGGGGATGCCAGGCACATCTGGCAACGTGGCAGCTGCTCACCAAGGCCCCCATCCAAAACCTACCAAGGCCGTGGATGGACTTCCCCTTTCCCATCAGCCTAATCCTGCTACTGAGAAAACCGCTGGGAAAACACCAATTGACTTAAATGAGATGAGAATTTTGCCATCAGAAACAAGTTTCCAATTTATTTCATAGACAGTAGGGGTTTTTTTTTTCTTCCTTTGCTTATTCTTTTTAAAGTGAGGCATCTGGTCTGGATTTGATCTGTGACTTAAAGGGAGAAGAGCAGTGAGTGAAGTCCAGAATTTCATTTATCTTCTTTCTCTAACTCTCCTCTAAGGCAGGACATGGAGCCAAGTCCCCACTGTGGCTGCACGGCCCCATCTGCTCACTGAGCAGAGACCCATCTCCAGGGATTTATGATGTCCTGGACCCAGCTGTTGGAAGTTTAGCTTTTTGAAGTTTGGAGATTTAGAGCTGGGTGTGCTGAACGTGGTGTTTTATTGGGCATTATTTTTTTTTTTTTTTTTTTTTTAGCTCCCTGGTGAAATTTATGCCAATCCTACTTTGGTGCGTGCCAAAGTGGGGAATTGGTTTGTGATTGCTTATTGCAACTCTGTATTCTTCTTTGCAACAACTTTAACTGAGTCTTAATTACCTAAGTGTGATGTTTGTGTAACCTGTGACTTTAAAAGAAGGAAAAAGAAAAGCCTTGAGGGGACATCTTCTTGCTTCTGGTTCCAGCTTCTTGGTGGCCCTTGAAAGGGATTGTTTGGGGGTTTTTTGAGGTGAAGCCCAGAGAGCAGGGGGTTTATCAGAAGCACAGGCCCCAGGAAGGAAGGTTTCCTAGCTTGTTCCCAGTCTGTGTGGCGCTGGGGGTACATCCCAGCTCACAGCACCTTCTGCAGCACTTGAGCCTCCATGTTCTTGGGAAAGAGCTGGAACTTGTTCCCTCCGGGAAGTCAGTGGACATTTTCCACACAGCAGCAGGATCTTTAGTTACAGCTCCGTAACTGCTTCGGATAGCCCAGCTGAACGCCAGGTTTAATCCCTGGTTCTCAGCATTTTGCTGCCTTCCTGTTTCAAGTTCATAGCAAATTCAAATACTTTCTGGCTGCAAGAGGAAATTTCCTTTCTTGTTGATAGAAAAAAGTACACCCAAAATTCTCATTCTTTGAAACGCTTTTCTTCAGTCTTTTGCTTGCAAATTGATTTTTTTTCTTAGTCTAATGTGTCCTTTGAATTTGTGTCAATCCACATCCAGCTTTTGCTACTGTACTTTAAAACTGGAAGTTGCGTGTAATTCATCCTTGGTTTTGCTTATGAAATTGAAGCAGAGGGATGGAAGCAATAATTCTCTAACAAAATACCTGTTCACTCCAGGTATATTTTGTTCACTTATTTTATTGCAAACCGTGTTACAGGAACTACACACACTTATTAGTCACAGCACAGTCTCACCTTGGATAGATTATTACTGTTTTACTCACAATCAACACTGGTGAGTTTGCAATCTCCAGAAAGACTCATTTGCAGAAGTATGTACTGTAGGAGCCAATTTTGTAAGCAGATTTGGTTTTAAATGGTTTCTCTGGCTTGTTTCAGTTTACAAGCTCATTGTCTGTAATAAACTAAAACAAAATGTGTTCAAATGCCTCTTTAGATCCAGAAACTGTTCCATTGTCTGAACTTCTCAGAGGCCTGGTCCTAAAATGGTTTGGGATTTTTTTAAACCCGTGGCTGGAGCACCAACCTTTCCCCCTCCCCCACACAGCCATACAAACCCACTCTTTACAAATAACTTCTTTTTTCTTTCTTCCTCCTCTTTCCTACAAATCTAGTGGCAGCCACACGCTCGTACCACCATGTTCCTGTATTTTTTTAAGATAACATTGGAGCTGTCATCAAAATAGAGCACTGAGATGGCATTGAGTTGTGTAGGAGCACAGCAGGGTTTCGGCACAGTCTCTGGGTTTATAAAGTGAACCTGGGGAATTAAAGTAGAGGCACATTAAGATTTACTTTTCCCCTCTCCTCGCCCATATTCTTCTTTCCTGAGCAACCTTCTGCCTGTCCCATATCCTCACTCAGACAGCAGCTGAGCTGTGTAACTTCGGGATTCACTGACCCCTTCCTCAGCCTGACCCCGACCCATTTTTGGCAGCAGCACAGAGTGGATCCTTACAGAGCTCTCCCAAGGGATGCTGATCGTGGCTCTCATGTCCTGCTCCTTCCTTCCCATGCAGTGGGACTAAACCCCCATCACAATGCCTGTCACAGGGCCCTTTCAAACCAGAGAGAGCCAAGGCAGGGTCATTTCTGGCCAGCTACTAACTCAGGCCGCTCAGCCAGACAAGTGGAGCCAGATGCTGCAGGCACCTTAAGAGCTAAGCCAGACTCTCCTTCCCTCGTTAGCTTGGAGACCCTTTTGTGTATAAATTTATTTCTGAGTGGCACCTGGCAGGTGTAAGCCTGTGTTAGGAGATAGGGTGCACCTACCAGTGTCTGTACAATGGCATGGTTTGTAGCATTCATGTAGGAATTCAAGGGGAAAGCACATTCTCCTTCACAGTAATAGGCAGCATAGCCCTCTGGAGCGATGATCCAGTCCTTGATTAAATTGAAGCCATTGGATTGTGGAGAAAGACAGAAATGCAGTGAGACAAAAAGCCAGCCAGCACATAAATCTATCCATTCACACATCCATGCACAGTTACAGTGGCCTGCAATATAAAAATCTGGCCCCCTGGCCTTTCTCAAGCTCTCTTATAGGCCTCCAAAGTGCCTGCTCTTCTTGCAGGGACACATCCCATATTGCAAATGTGCCCACAGAGTAGCTGAACATCTGGGTTTAGTTGTTTATCCATTCAGCAGCATCCTCCTGGCTGTCCACAAGGATCACTTCACCCAGCAACACAACGCAGACACAAGCTTTCCGAAAGGAAAATGTCTTTAACCAGGTCTAAAAAAATGGGTAGGTGAAAATGGAGAGCTGTGTGTGCCACTGCTGGAGGACCTGCAGGGCTGCAGCTTCCAGCCAGCCTCACACTAAATATTTGTATACCCAAATTAGCAGAAGAACTGAAGCATGCTAAAGGCAATATACAATATTTTTCCTCTCAAGATGTAAAATATAAAATCCAGTTAGAGGCTCGATCTCACTGCTGCAGGGAAGTGATGTGCCAAGGCAGCCCTGTCCCACCCTGCCCAGCCCTTACCTGCCACCCCAGGTCCCTGAAGCTGACGTAGAGCTCGTGTTTCTTGCAGGCCTGTCTCTGGTCACTGCTGCTGTTCTCTGTGAGGGGACAATGGTGGCCATGAGCTTGGGCTGTCCCAGCCCTCACAGCCCCCAGCTGGCAGCGAGGCCTTGCTGCTCATCTGGTGCATTTATGGATTTTTCTTTTGGCTGTTCTGGTCATATGATAATGGCTGGGTTCAACATTTATGAAATGCACTCTTGGCTTTTTTGTGCAAAGCCAAAAAACACCAGGGAAAGTAGGTTTTTTATCTCTATTTTTTTTTTTTCCCCCTGGACTTCCTCTGACCTCCTAATAGCAACATGTTGATCTCCCTGAGTATTGCCCACACACAAAAGGAGAATCAGTGCAGTTTTGAAGTTTTGTCCATCCTGGACATGTAGCCTGAGCTGAAACCCAAGTAGAAAGAATGGCTCAGGAAGAATTTCTTCACTAGAAGGGTGGTCAGGCATGGCAAGGAGCTTCTCAAACCACGAAAACTGCCCAGGGAGGTGGTGGGGTCCCTATCCCAGAAGGTGTCCAAAGGACTGGACATGGCACTCAGAGCTCTGGGCTGGTGACAAGTTGGGGATCAGTCACAGGTTGGACTTGGTGTTCTTGGAGGTCTTTTCCAACCTTAATGAGTCTATGAAAACATGATTGGAAGCTCTGTTTTCCTTTTCCTTCTGCCTCTCACAAGCTCTCCTTCCACTCAGCGAGGTGTTCCCAGAAGCAGCTGGAATTTGCTGCTGCCCCAGCAGAGCCAGCCCTGAGCTGTGGCTCCTGCTGGGACTGTCACCAAGGGCCCATTACTCTGAGGTATCACATAATTAAGCCACATTTCCGTTTCAAATGCCTGATGGAGTTTTCTTCCAAATTAGGAAGCACAACTTCCCCCAGAATACCTGTGGTTATCCTGAGAATGAATGGGTTTTCCTCTCCTATGCAAGAATTTTGGGACTACTACGCTATTTAGGGGCTAAACTTAAAATCACAAACCCTGCAAATGGACAGGATTTGGATTCAGATCACCGATCACTTGCTCATTGCTTTAACGTAATGATCTTCCATTTCAAAAGGAGGATTTCATACGGGAGAAAAGGAGTTTTTCTGGTTAGGTGCTCGGGGATTTTTTAAAATTTGGATGAAGAAACCCCTCAACTTAACGTTGCTTCAAAGAAGCATTCCTTTTCCTGACGTTTTTGGAATAACCCCCAGCCGCACTCAGTTTCAAACCAGTGGCGGACCAAAGCTACGACAAACAAACGATGTGGGAGAAACCGTTCCCACGTCATCCCACAGCCAGGAGCACCGGCCCAGCCGCCTGTGGCCTACCTGCAACGTTGGACACCCGGAAAGCTTCCTGGTTCTTTGGTGTTTTGGATCTGTTCTGGCTCCTCTGCTTGCCCCCCGTGGAGCGGATGCTGCGCAGATGCACCTCGGTGGCTTTGAAGAAGGCAACGGTGAAGGGCTGCTTGTTCTGTGGGCCGTGCCTGCCAATGAGCCCGGCCAGCTTGGGGTTGATGCTTTGTCCTGCAAACACGACACGCTGGTGGCAGGGCCTGCAGCAGCTTTGCCAGCAGCCAGGATAACACAGGGCAGAGCTGCTGCCTGTGACGCCTTGGCATTTTAACTTTGATGTTTTCCGAACCCTGCCGTGCTCAGGGTGTGACTCTGCAGGGTTTTGCAGCCTGGGAGCTGCTGCTCTCTCACGTTCACAGTGACACAACAAAGCCTCTCCAAGGCTGCTCTCCAAGGACACCCAGACTGTCCTGGGCCCCAAAATCATCTTGAGAAGGGGGGTACGCTTGGGGAAATGCCATCATGAGCTAAAGCTTGAATTAGGGAATTGATGCTGAGATGCAAATGGCCCAAAGCTCTAAAGGGGTGAAGAACTCGTGACTCGGGGTCCATCCTGGGCTCCATGGTGAGAGCAGCCTCTGGCTCCCCAGGCTGTGCCCTTGGAGGCCTTTCCAATCAATATCCACCTTTATTCCCTTCCTCCTGCCTGGGCTGTTTCTAGGGAGCCACTTCAGGCATCACCTGGCCATGGCATTGACCCTCCAAAGACCTGGACTTAATGGGAAAACCGCTTCTGACAAGAGCAGCTCAGCACAGCTAACTCCATTTTATATCTGAGTGTAAAAGTTACATAAAATAGTCCTACATATAATTATTTTACCCCAAATCCGCTTAGCATTAACTTTTCCTGCATTCTTTAGAGGGGTTTCTTTAAGTTCACCAACCTATAATTTGAAGTGATCCTATAAAAGGAATCATAAAACTCAGCCCATAGGAACACTAAATTCCCACTGGAAGGTTATTAGCTTAAAATAAAAATGCTTTGTATGAAATGCTGACAGAGTTCCAGATATACCTTAGCTGAGAGAAACAAATGTTTTAGAGACATTTTGCTTATTGCTGCATCTTGCCACCACCATACGTAAAAACTTTGTTGCAAAACTATCATACCTGTGTCCTTCATTTTGGGCTTTAGAATAATCTGATTTTTGGTAGTTAGTTTCTCTGTAGAATTAAATCAATTACTTGCAAAAAAGGCAAGGAGAAGTTGGAAATTTAATATTTCTCCCTGTTGCTGTCAAGGGATGTCTGGGTGCTGCTGTGAAATGCAGAGGTGATATCCAGGATTATTCTATCCCAAGCTACTGAGTGCTGCTGCTCAATCCAAGTTATGTTAATGGCTTTGTGATTTGTGTCCTTTTGCTAAGGACAGAGCTGGGCCTTGTCAGCCACAAATCAAACGTGCCAAAGGACAGCTGACACTTTCCTGGAGAAGCCCTGCAAGGCAGACTGACCAGGGAGAGCAGAAAAAGGGCTCTCAGTGCACTTATTTTAAGATTTTTTTTTTTTTTTTAAGTAGACTATATTTGCTCCATGATTACATATCACGTCACAGCAGATACAAAGAAAGGTTGGGGGTTGATTTATCTTGGTTTTTTACTTCACCTAAAACCTTGAGGATTGCCCAAGCACGAAGCGTTGCATCAAAACCCTGCAGTGTACGATTGCTGAATGCTTAGGGCTTCCCCTGGCTGGGAATGATGAAGCTGAAGCAGAGACTCCCCGGTGTGACACTCACCATCAGTGCCTTCCACAGAGAGCTGCAGCCCCAGGTTGTGCTGGGGGTTCACCACCCAGTGGTTGCTGGTCGCGGTTATGTCGAACACCAGCCACCCTTCCTCCGCAGCCCAGATCGTCCTGGAGTCGAGCAGGAACAAGTCTGAGTCCCTGCAACGGAGAAGCAGAATTCCCAGTTAGCCAGGATTGCCACAAGCGCCCTTTAGGCAGCACGTGGAGTTGGGATTGCAGAGCTGGGCTGGGCTGTGTTCCCCTCTCATCACCCTCAGATGAAGATTCTCTTCCTTCCAAAAAGGGAGGGTGGGTTGAAGCAGAGCTGAGGTGGTTCGGGGTTACTTTGCTGTTACAGCTCACCTTGAGCTCCTGATGCACCTTCAAAAAACGCTTGCCAGGCACAGATCTGCAGAATTACTGTTTGCATATGCAAACCCGGTAATTGGGCAGACAGTGCTGCTCATTAGCCTTTCCACACGTAATTTCCTGACTTTTATGCATAATTGTAGTGTTGGTGCAAGCCAGCTGGAACATTGGTGTGCATAGTGTAATAGGGTTTTATTTTTAATTTGCTCATCTGAGGCTTCAGACAACTGACTGAGGCAATAACCCTCTGCACAGTCACAGGTCTGCACTACTGTGGGTCACAATCCTTTTCCTACTCATTGCTTGAATTTTTTTTAAAGGCTGCTGCTGGGTTACTTTAGCTGAAGAAATAATATCAGAAAATGAAAAAAGATCCCAAAAAGAGAGATTCTGTTCTTTTGAACAAGGTGAAATTATTTCAGATTTACAAGATGTTTCCTGGCAAATTTCTGAAAAATTAAAATTTGAGAAAACACAGGTTCTGTAAAGGAAGTCTTCTCTTACAAGAAAAGAAGGAGATAAAACTCAGATAAAAATATGGATACTGTTGCAGTTCTTTTATAAAAAATTACTTTAAAGAAGAACAAAGACACATGGTGGAAGTGTCTAGACAAGTCCTGTAAGAGCTGCTTTTGTACCTACAGTGAACAAACACGATAACTTGTTCAGAGTAATTATATCCTTTTGAATGAAGAAATATCCTTGAAAAACCTTTTCATCACATCCTCAAAGCTTTAAAGTAAGCCTTATGAATTTTGTCACTATGGATTTGTCAGTGCAAATATATATATTTAGCTTAGTTTACACAGTGCCTCCTGTTTGCACGAAACATCAGGTGATCAGAACTGAATCTGAGGAGAGCTGTGGGCATAAAGGCTTTTGACTCAGAGCTTTTAGCAATCCTTTTCCCTGTGAGATACCATGAAATTAGAAGCTTTTGTCCCACAGGACAGGAATGGAGGGTTTTTTCCAACGCTTTTACTATTTAGCTTTTCTTTCAACCCTCATGGGCCAGAGTGGGTAAGAGCTGATGCTTTCCTCTGTGAGTTAAGAGATGTCACCACACATCCCTGTGCTGGCTCACATGAAATTAAATCACTGAAATGAATTCCTGCAGACCACATGAGCACACAGGCCAGGGTGTGCAAGAAGAGGATTCTGTGTTTCCTTCCTAAAGCAGGATAAATTTGGACACCCCATGGCTGAATATACAGAGGGTGCAATTAATTAGTGCTTGCTTTTGAGCAAAGTTCTGGTTTGTGGAAGAAGCCCTATAGGATTGGACTTGCCGCAACACCTCCTTGCTAAGGCAGAGGGGATCCTATGGGAGAATTTCGGGGGATGTTTGGGAGCCAAAGTGGGTGGCTCAGGAAGGGGCTGTGCTGCAGAGGCTCAGGGCAGGTGTTGGGAGCTCAGTCAGCTTTGCTGAGTGCTCCCAGGAAAACTGAAGTCAAACAGAGCAGATAACACCTCTCACATTAGTTACAGCCATGCAAGATGCTTCAACTCTAACCAGGGGACAAATTTCCTGGGGTTTCATCCCCACCCAGGAGCCGTGGCCCTGTTCCCACAGCACAGGACACCTCCCATCCCTCCCTGTTTAAAACACACTGAACCAAACACATCCCAGAGGAGCCAGGGACCAGGGAGTTCCATGGATTGGCCCATTCCAGTGGCTGAGGCCAAGTTTCCAGGAGTAAAGGGTTTTTATATTCACATACTACATTATTTAAGCATGGCTCCTGACTGGAACTCGTGATTCACACAACTTTCAGTAAACAGGGACTTGGCTTGCTTGGTTTTCCCTCCTTGTTTGCAGGTTGATGATAGTAGGAATAATGGTAATTATTTTGGTTTTAGCCACTGCTCAACTGCAGAATTATTACTCAGAAAAACCAGCCTTTAAGTTTCCCATGCTGACATGATGCAATCGGGGTAACCAGACAACGTGAGGCATCAAGTACCAGGGTGAGTCAGTCTGGGAAATTGTATGATGCGTTTGTTTTCCTGTAGTTACAGCAATGTGCAAACAATAGGCCTGGAGGGGAAGCCCGAAGTGAGAGAGATCAAAGGGACCCACTGAAGGGAAATGTCCTTCCTACACACACTTGGAACATTTGGACCCCAAAAAAGCCCCGTGTCAGATGCTCTTTGGAGGAGTTCAAGCACTCCTGGATTAGTGTTTTCTGCCCTGGCCCACCAGCAGTGGCCAGGGGTGGGATGTAAAACCTCACTGGTGTTGCAAGCTGAAGATCCTGATATTGTGGCTCCTGTTCCGATGGAAAGAAACCTCTCTGTTCTTTTCAAAAAGAACAACCTCCTTTAAGTGGAATGTCCTGCTCTCCAAAGACAGGCAAACAGCATTAAATCACCAGCTAATAGACAGCCAGCCCTTGAGATATCCTTGTTGGACAAGACATGGTAAACACAGCAAAGAAATGTTATTCTGCTAAGACTTAAACAACATTTGCTCTGAGGGCTCCCATCTAATGACTTGTCACAGAAGATAGTGGTGGTTAAGTCTAACTAATGGGGTTGCTTAGGGTTTTAGCTGTGAGATAAAGATCTGAGCACAAAGAGAAAAGGTTTCTAATGGACATCTCACTCCTGTACCTCACCCACCAACTGTGGACTCACAGAGCATGTTCTCGGAGCGATGTGAATGATGCTTCTGCAGCAAGGAGGCAAAAAACCCCTTTGGTTCCTTGGCCCTGCATTCAGCCCCCCGTTCTAGGACTTCAGTGCATGCAAGAAACTGTGCTGAGCCTTTTTCCAGAGCAAGAGATAGGAAAGGCACAAGAGCCTCCTTTTACAAAAAAAATTAAGCTGGGACATGGAAATGTTAATGTCTAGATTAGAGTTACATAAATTATGAAGTCTGGATCCAGACCACAAGTATGTTTTGTTGAGACCACATCAAAATGTCTCAGCGTTCAAAGAACTGACATCAGCGGGAGTGTCAGAGCTTTTAGCAGTGATAAAATTTGGGGCTTTCTGCTCAGTTTGCTCAAGCATCAGACTCTCAGTGGAGCCTGAGATGAGGACAGGAGGTTGACATTTGCCTGCTGATGTCTTGGTAGTGTCTGGCACTGGATGCCAGACAGGAGAGTCACCTCCCATTAGAAAGCACTCCCAAAAATTTGTCTACAGGTCACGTACGTGCTGTGTGGTCTGTGGAACTTCCTTAGTGAACTTGTTTTCTGGGCTCAGGGGTGAGTAAGAAGCACTGCAGCGTGAGGGTGGCTGGGCAGGATGCATGTGAGATCGTGTCTGGGAAGCAGCTGGAGCTATGGAGGTGGAAGGGCTGAACTGCCAAAGGGCTGATGGTGGTGAGGAATGGGATCACAAATATTTAGTGAAAGAGAAAAGGGCTGGAAGGAGTGAGGATTGTGGGGATGAGCACGGAAATAAGAGAACACAAGTACAGAAAAGCAGGGAAGGGAAGGTGAAGGGTAAAGGAAATTGTTGCAACTTGGCAATTCTATAATAAGAGAAAGGATTAACAGCCATGAAGCTTCATGGAAATAATACGTATGGCTTCTTTGCCTTTTGCTAGTGTATTTTTTCAGTCTCTGGGATGCAGTTTGGTTTGAAGCCATAAAAACTAGAAATATATACAAAAATGAGAAGTGCAGCATCTGCCCTAATCACCTGCCTTGGTGAGCTGGGGCACAAGGAGAACATGGATGAAAACAGGACAGATAGAAATTCTGCATCAGCAAGAGAACAGGAGATGAAACTCTGCATTTGTAGACTATAATGCTGTAAGGTCTACACTATTTTAGGACAGTCCTCTTGCCAAGCAGTCCCTGCTTTTAGGTCTGTTTTCTTCACTCACTGTCCCCATCCCCCTCATCAGCCCTGTTATTTCAAGCTGCTGGTTGACAAGTGGTAGTAAACACTAATGAGCACTTCCAAGTGGGATAAAAATAAATGGGAAAAAGGACAGGCAGCAGCAGTGAAGGTGACTCTTGGCAATTTCCATTACACTGCGAGACAAGGTGATTTCTGTGACCGGCCAGCACTTTGTGCTGGGAGCAGCCCCAGAGCCCTGGCTCAGCTGGCCCTGTGCTGGCAGCAGCAGGTCCTGCTGTCCCCTGCCTGCAGCAGGAGATCCCCCAGCCCGAAGAGCCCACCTGGCAGCTGTGCTGCCCTGCTCCCTCCCTGCTACCTGCAGCAATTACAAACCTGCCAGTGCTTTAAACAGTAACCATACTGTGACACCTTGCAACAGCCTCTGAATGGCTTTACAAATGCAGGTTAACCCTCCTGTTTTAAAGTAGGAAACACTTGAGGTGTGGATATGTTGAATTCTTATTGATTCAGCATGAAAACCACAGTGTCTTGAGCCAGGAGCTCAATCCTCTCCTCTTGACTCATATTCTAACCCTAGAGGGGCTCTTTGGGTCACAGGCATGGTGCAAGTTTTCCAACAGGCAGACCAAGGACAGAGCTGGCATGGAGGGAAAGGGGTTATTCACGTCCAGGTTTGAGCAGGTGGAGGGAGGAGAAGGCAAAACCTGGGAGGGTTAGGAGACATCTGTTTGGATTAAAAACCTGCCGTATCCAGATTCCAGTTTGCCTGGTGTCATTGCTTAAAGTCAGCTGCAGCTGTCCAAAGACAAGCTTAGGAAAATATTTTTCAGACTTTCCTACTTTGAGAGGGCCCCAGGATCTCCCTGGGCCTCTCCCTGGCACGTTTGCAACACCCTCTGTACACAGACCTGATGCAGCCCTCCTCCCACACCTTCCCTTCCCTGTGCCTGGGATCCCCTGCTTATCCTTCCCTCTCCACTAATAAAAGCTCTCCCCACTGGTAAAAGCTCTCCCCACTGATAAAAGCTCTCCCCACTAATAAAAGCTCTCCCCACCGATAAAAGCTCTCCCCACCGATAAAAGCTCTCCCCACTGATAAAAGCTCTCCCCACCGATAAAAGCTCTCCCCACTGGTAAAAGCTCTCCCCACTAATACAAGCTCTCCCCACCGATAAAAGCTCTCCCCACTGATAAAAGCTCTCCCCATGCCCCCGGGCAGGAGCCACCAGCCCAACCCAGCGCAGGGGCTCTGCCAGGTGAAGGGATGTCCACAGCAGGAATACAGTTTGCTGGAGGTGTTTTCCAAGGATTGGTCTGAAAACTGTCTGTACTGGTAGTGAAACAGATCTGTGTAAATTCTGTTGACTGTAAGGGAAAATTTAATTCACTTTAAAATTTCAGCAGATGCTTAATTGTGTCTTGTGTGCTTCCAGTAGCCACGTTGCCTTTCTTACACAGTGTTGGAGAAGGGTAAGATCTGGGTCTCAAAGGCTGATTGAAAGTGGCAAAGGGAGTTTGTTACTGAGATGCAACACGTTTCCTAAACGTGAAGCCTCTTGCAAAAACAGTGCTGAGAGAAATGAGGTTACACACGTGTCTCTGACACTTTCTGTACAGCTGTTTCTGCTCAGCATTGAAGGGCTGTTCATTAGTGCATCCCTTACCCCAGCACGGACCCACTGGGGTATGCAAAATGCCTCCTGCAGCTCCTCAAGTGCCCGTGAAGAGCTGTGCTTTGCTAAGTTCAAGATTTGTCAGGTTTTGCAGGCTGCAGTGGCTTTTAGGAATGGTCTGAAGGAGAAAACCACATAGAGCTCTGTTCTTGGAGAGCTGCAGGATTTCCAGGCTGGAGTGCCCTTGCTACTTGCTGAGAGATAAATGTAGTTATCAACCGAGGTGCAGATGAGTCACCAAAAAATTATAATCAAAGTTATTGTCAGTATTTGCAGATACTGTCATGGTGCTGGGGCACATAATTAAATCAAACTGTGCTGTGCTGCACCATCCGCAGAACCACCACACTGGTGCTTAAAAAAGCTCCAAAATGAAGGCACATCTGCTTTATGGGTTGGGTGGGCCTAAGCCTTTCTTAGGTACTAGAATTACATGTTTCAACCCACAACACGGAACCAGACTCCAATGAATGGCAGAAAGGGGTCTGGAGAGGGGCTCAGGTTTGATCTGGTGCAGCAGTGGTGTAGTTTGAAGCTCAAGCTAAAGCGTTCCAGCTGCAAGTCAACCCCAGGAATGCATCCTGCAAGATCTGATTTTTCTGTAGGGCTGGTAACATGAGCATTCAAATCACTGCCTTTGAAGCCCGTGAAATCCATAATGGCCACAAAGTGAACATGTAACAACTACATTTCAATTACCAAAGGCTGGTCAAGTACCTGGTTTTATTCTCTGCAGTAACAAAACTCCCATCCACTTCAAAGGGATTGGGATTCACTCTGCAGGGCAAGTGCTGGGTCCAACGAAATAGGAGATGTAACTCTGGGATGAGGTATTTCAGCTTCAAGAAGTGCAGACAGAAAAGCAGGAGCTCTGAGCTTTAGGGCAGCTCTACAGTCTGCATTTTTTCTGCAGCTCCAGGTTAATAAACTGAGGGGGATGCCCTGACTGAGCACTGGGATCTGCTGTGCTTTCCCTCCTTTTCCAGGAGAGAGGAGGCTTGAGCAGCACCTGGCTCCCCAAAGCCACTTTCAGCTCCCACTGAGAAGGGTTTGTCACCACAAGCATGGACTGGATGTCCTGCTGCTCTCACCCTTCTCAAGCCAGTCACTGGCTCTGTAAAAAACCTTCCCAGGCTTTTGGGTGAGTGAGCCACGAAGCCCAAACAGAAGTTGGACATGAGTCACTGGACTTTGAGCTATGCACTCTAAAGCTTTGAGACATGTTATACCAGTCAGAACATCAACTGGTTTCAGTGTTTATGATATTTGGGACATTTTTGTTCATGAAGGTACTTGTTTGCCTAAAGTGAATAACTGATGCTCTGTGCCGAAAGAATGCTGTGCATGCCTTTTTATCAAGGAGATGTTGCCAGTCTGAAGAGCTTGCCTTGCAATGGAAGATTTGCAAAAGTCAGAAAACATTTGATCATTTAGCCTGATTTCCTACTAACACCTGTAATAGTATCTTCAGTCCAACAGAGAGATAATTTCTAGTAGTCCAAGTCCAAGTGGTATCTCTGCTGCAAAGGACAGGGCTGGGCTCTCATTTTTGGTGCCAGGGTTGTTAGGTTGAGCAGGAGGATGGGGAGAGCTTCTACCCTTCAAACATTTGTGCTGCTGAGAGGCAGGATTTCAGGAATATCTGCTGGGGGTGCAGCTGTTGCTCTGGAAACACCTAAGCCTGTACTTTTCACTGACAATGAAGTGCACACAAGAGATGTTGCTGGTTAGGTACCTCCAGCCTGTCTGAACTCGTGAAGTCATTCTCTGCTGAACTGCTCATTCCTCTGCTTTACGTGAGCTCAGGGCACCATCACACCCTCCAAACTGGAGGCTCACCTGTGGCTTAACTGAAAATCCTGCCTTCAGCACATCTCACAGAGGAAAATCTCTGCAGCCACCCTCAGCCTGGGCTTCCCAGCTCCCCCGTGCTGCTCAGTGGCAGCTGTCCTGCTCTCTGCTGTGTGTGAGAAGATGCTGAGCTGCCCCGGGGGCCTGGCAGGAGCTGCTGTGCCTCGGGCACCGCTCAGGAGCAGCACCAGCCTGGAGAACCCCGGGTGTTTCAGGGCTCAAAAGGCAATTCCAGCAGTGCTCCTGTGGCAGCAGAAGGAAACCCAAAGGCAGCAGAGGTTTCCCTGCCTGTGAGGGGGGGAGGGTTTGGCTTTGTTTTGCTCTTGTTGCTAACAACGTCAGATGGGGCTGACTTTCCAGCGGCTCAGGATGAGCCAAACAGCCAAGGAAGCATCAAAGTGAACGGGTGTTTTTTGATCAACACTGCAGAGGGTTTGTTTTCTTTCTCCACTTGCCCAATGACACACTGACTTGGATGACTGGGCTGTGACAGAGCCGGGTGGAAAATGTCAGTGGAAAAATGCAGAAAAAGAGCAAATATTTTTACAAATGTTAGTGACAATATTTTTTACCTTTGGTCGAATCCAAACCAACAGGAATATTTTTTCAGGACAAACTGTTCAAAACTCGCCAAAGCCTGTGCCAAAATGTATGCAAAAGGGGAATATGCATGAGCACTCATTTAAAATAGCGTTCCTGTGGTGAATATGATGCAGTAAAATTGCATCTGATCTTGTGGCTGGAAAATCTGTATAATTAGCAAAATTCCTCACCTCTTCCACAGTGGTTCATGTACATGCCTGCCCTTTGCATACATTTTTTTTTTTTCCTTTAGGAATAGGAATTAGTGGAGGAGACAGTTTGCAGAAGCATTTGCTGCTTCACACAGCTATCCCTTGCCATCCTCCCTAAACAAAGTTGTAGCAAACCTGTGGATGCACCATTGTAAAATTAAGATATCAGATCTCATTCTGACTCTGTCAGCAAGATTCCTAGTGGGCACCTCACTCATCAGGACCTGAGGGAGAACTTTCCTGGCATTGACGAGGAAGGTCATTTACCCAAGAACAGGTTTCTGGCAATTCCCCAATGCCCTGGCACACAGGTTGGTGCCTCCTCCTCTGCCAACACATCTACAGTTCCTGCTCTTCCCAAGACTGGAAAGTCATCCCTGCAGGCTTGTACCTAAATAATCTACTCAGGAAATACAGCAGAGGGAGGCTGCTGCCTCTGGAATGGCCTAAAGAGGGAATAAACTGAAATGCTTATGGTAAGCAGGACATCTAATGGGTCCTGTGTATGGTTCTGGCTTGTTGCCTTCTCCTTTAAGGAAGACCTGGTTAAAATGCATAGTTTGAACCATCACTGGTGGATAAAAATAGATTAATTTTAGCACAGTCCACAAACACTGCAAATAATTGCTTTATTAGAAATGCCAGGAGAACTGTGAATTTTCAGCTATAAAATCAGAATTTCAGATGTGGAAGAAAACACACTAGTGGTTAAATATTTTTACTGTCCAGCAAAGCCAGTAGAAATTCTCAACATTAAAAAAAGTTGACAAGCTTTCCTGACATATTGCAATTTTTTCTGCATTTTTATTAGCTCTTTTAAAACTATAAAGCCAGAGTCCTGATTATACTTTTTTTCTTACCCTTTTGGACCTTTCACTTTTTAAATCCCTTGTGTTTCTCTTTTCATAAACCTAAATTAGGACTGTAGTATTATTAGCCCATATTTAGTAGTCCTAAAGAACAACTTCTGACTCGAATGTGACTGTAAATATTTTTCACGTAAATAAATGCAATCTCACTTTTGGTAGGATTTGTATGGGAAAGAAATATGTGCAAATGAAACTAAGTGCCTTTGATAAGTGGTTTGGGATTGCTGATTAATTGGAACTAAAACCAGATGAGAAAACTGAACATATGTTCTTATTCAAGTTCCCTGGAGGATTTGTCAGGGAGCTTGGCATACATTAATAATTGCTTGGAAGGGATTTAATAGCTCATCTTGTAGTTTTGCACATGCGAAACAATCAGTCAATATAAAAAGCATGGTGTCATCTGTCTTTGTTAATTAGGGAGCTCGAATGCCTTTGATAATAAGGGCTAGTAATTAAGCTACAGTTCTAAAGGAAGCATTTGGGTTTGCCACCTCAGGATCCATCAGAGGCAGGAAGAAGCGGGGAGCACTTCCAGAAATCTTGAAACATTCCTGGTTTATGATGGTTTTCCTGCACTAGCACACAGCCAGGCTACTGAGTGCTCCCAGAGGCCAGAGCAGGAGTGCTGGGGATGCTCCCTGGGGCAGGGGGAGCTCACAGGGCACCTGTGCCCGTGTCACCACCCACAGGAGCCGTGCCTGCTGCAGCAGCATGGGCTGAGACCTCCTGCACAGCCCCATGTCACACCCAGCCACTCCTGCGTGGCACCACGACCTCTGAAAGCACCGGCTGTGACTCCCCGGAGCGACAAACCGGGCTTGTGCTTTCAGGGGTCCCCCCGCGGGTCCCTCACCTTCCCGGGTGCTCCTGCAGGACCTGGTAGACGCTGATCTGGAAGGTCTCGTTGTCGAAGCGCTCGCGGATGTAATCCTTGTAAATCCTGAACTCGGCCGCCGTCACCGCCTCCCCCTCGGGGATCCGCGACAGATCAAACCTGAACTCCCGGTAGTGGCAGCGCTGGTGGTGGAACTCTCTGTCATGCTCCACTGAAACAGAAAACAGACCATTAGCCACCTGCTTCGCTCCCCTTCCCCTCTCCATCGAACACGCTCGCGAGTTGCCACAACAGAAAAGGGCAGGAATATCTGATTGCAGCATCTCACGGGCTGCTCGGTTCATCAAAGCACGTAGGAAATACCTGCCTCTCTCCGGGCTATTATAGGCATATATGTGTTTATCAGGCTCCCTTTGGAACAGTTTTACAGTTGGCTGGCACAGGGGGCCATTGTGTTTTAATGGTTTTTGGCAGCTTTGTGCTTGACAAGTGACTCTGGACATTTGCCACCGATAACGACCAAGCCGCTGTGGGAAGGAGCTGGCACAAACAGATGGGGCTTTTCAGGAGTGCCGGTTCCTGGCCTGGCTCTGCTTCTGACAATCACACACACACACACATACCCACACGCTATAGACACAAATTCCAGCCCTGGAGCCTTTTCGTGCCAGTGACCCACATTTGGTGCCAGCTGAACTCATCACAAGCTCACGGCTCCTCTCCGTAGGGTCAAAGCTTTCATTTTAAAGGATCTTTAGTGATCAGGGCTGTGAAGCAACTGCTCAAAGTGAGGGCCTTCTTCCACCTCGCAGCCCTGACTGTGAAATAACTAGTGCCAGATCCTGCCAGGTCAGGGCTGGGGTGTGTGTTATCCCACGGGCTGACAGCTCTGCCTGTCCCCTGACGGACAGCTGGTGGTCTGGTGTAACCCTGCTTGTGGGTACGGAAGCAGGGGCTCAGTGTTGGGAGGAAACAAAGACTTCAAGCCAGTCCTCCAGCAAGGGGGAGGAGAGGTGTCAGTGCCCCAGCCCAGCACAGGAGGCAAGGCACCCTTCTTGGAACAAACTCCAAATTAAACAGACAAGTCAGACAAAGGAAAAGGGGGAAACGGAGGTATAAGGGGATGAACTGACTCGCCCAAGGTCACAACGCATGACATTTTAAGAGCTGAGGTTTGAACCAGGGACTTCCTATATGTCCCGGTCCTGTCGTCTGTCCACTTGACCTCTCTGCAGCTTGACTGCACAATTCAAGTAGTTAGCTCTGAGATTTCCTTGGCAAAGAATGTGTGTCTTTCTACAGGCCTGATTTTCTTCTGGCAGCAGCAAATCCATTGTGTAAATCCATTGACTTAAAGGGAATTACTCCTGAAAAAGAGGAGTTTCAAGCTGAAGTCTGGAAAGTGCTGCTTAAATTTGCAGCTCTGCCTGGTACGAACACAGACCAGCACTGGCCAGGGTGTCCCCGTGGCAGGGACAGAGCGTGGGGAGGCTCTGGGAACGGGGCTGTGGCCAGGCATGGAGCAGGTTCAGTGCTGCTTTGCTGGCCGAGGCTCAGCCGTTGGCCATGGACTCTTCCTCCCCTCTCACATCCCTTCTGTGAGGAGTCCAGTTTGCCACTGTGTGATTGCTGCTCAGGGAAATGCTTCAGAACTCTTACTCATAGCTGGGATTCATCTTAGAGGAGATTTTTAGGTATGAATCCTCTAAACGTTCCAAGGCAAAGGTGATTAAGTTCAGCAAATGGTTTTATATGTTGAGCAGTCTCTGTTGTACCTCTAGCTAAAATATCTCAGGGACAACTTTTGGTGTCTCATACCCTGATGTGGGGGAATATTGTGAATATTCACCAGTGTTTGTAAAAGTCTTGGCAGGCTACAACTGCCCTGGACGTGCTAGCAACACCATTAAATGTGCCTCAATCCCTTTCCTCCAAAGAACTCCTAATAGAATAAGATATAAAGAGCATGATTTCAGTTTTAAAGGAATTTGTCTGCACCTAAATTAAGAGGGAATGAAAAAAAAACTTTAATATGGAATCACTCCTTTAACCACAACTGTAGAAGAATGAATATAATGCTGTGTGGGTTTAGCTGCAGCTGTTAGCAGCAGGATGCACAAATATGATTTGCTTCCAAAGACTTTGGAAGGCTGAATTTCCAGAGGAAGGTGGGTGCAGTTTTTCAGGACGTGTGTGATGACAACTACATCAACCAACACTGGCCTTTAGCTGCACTTTATACATGAGGTCTGACAACAAGGACATGAAGATGAAACTTTTTGGGGTGCTGCTAAAGTTCACAGCAATTCCCACTGCTGATCCCTAGAAAAAATGTGTCGTGTTAGTATGAAAAATTAACGGCCAGGGTCATAAAGTAAAGAGCCCCAAAGTTTGAACTTTCCCATGCTTTGCAGATGTTTGGATATAGGGTTTTGGCCTGAGCCATCTTTAGTGTTAAAGCAAACATTCCTGTGGCTATAGTCATTAAGATCATGAAAATATGTGGATATGTAACTGAAGAAAGGATCCCAAGAAACCCTTCAACTCAGTGTTTATTGTTTTTCCCCTTTTTCTTTGCACTCTGGACCTATCTGCTGACCCAGAAGTAACAAATCCTTTCAGAACTAATTTATGAGAAACACTGACCCTGAATCAACATCTGTTAGATGACTGCAGTAAATCTTATTACATAATTAAACACCAAAATCTATGTTAAAATAACGTTAAGGGTCTGCCTCGAACTCATAAAAGCAAGACTCTTCATTATGAAGGCTGAAATCCTATCCCTAAGTCCTGCTGCTGTGTGTTGGTATTTGGGAACATATGGTACAGTAGATCTGATCAAGCACTTTTTGTAGAGCCCTGGAATACCTTAAGCACAACAGCACGGGGTAGGCAGGGGAGCATTCAAGGAGCCTGAGTTTCCTGGGTTTGATGGGTGTTAGACCTTTGACAATGCTGCAACTGGGTCATTTCCAGTTAATTACCTGAGGAGCTGGAAGGGGGAGAGCTGGGGGAGAGAGCTTAAAAAAAAGGCAGGGGGGAATAGTGGTATTTTAAGTGTTCACTGAAACAGAATTGCGCAGCTCTTTGGATGCAGTTTCTCCATTGAATTTATAAAATCCATGATCCCTATTTACACAACGACCATAAGAAGAACCTTTTGGGCATTCCCGAAGGACTTAGTTTCAGCTGTTTGTCAGCCATTAATGTTAAATTAATGTTAAATGCTTCCTTAAAAGACATCAAGCATTTTGAGTATTTGCTGGATATGCTTCATAGCCCTCCTGCCCACAGAACTTCAACTCATCTTTGTCCCAGGCTCACAGTTCTCACAAATCTACTACCCAAAAGCTTTGGTGAATGGTTTTAGCCCAGATGCTAATTTCAAACACTGGAAATTCCAGGTCACAATTCAAACGCCTTGGCAAGGCAGCTGCTTGGAGAGGAAGCCAAAGCTCTGGATGTGCAATCAAAGGTTGTAAAATAGGAAAAGGAAGAACACCCTTGGAAAATAATTCTGCTATGAAACAGACTGTGTGCCTTAACTGTGGGAAAACAGTGGATTTCCTCTCCTTAAAAAACAATCCAAAGTCACTCACAGGTGATGCATATGTAAACATGAGTCTCTCCTTATTTACCTCTCATTCTTAGAGGCAATATCGCATTTAGGGACAAACACTGCAGACAAATTCTGGCCTAATTTAACAGGGCTCAAAATCTGCTGGTGTAAAATAACCCTTGGCATGGTGAGTGTGGCAGTTAATTGGAGCTATGATGAATGAGGATCATCAGACACTCCCTCTGGCACAGTCCTTGGGAAGGGAAAGGTGGAGACGATGGGAGTTGAGAGCTGTGGGTTGGAGGAGGACATCAGATGCATGAGGAAATAAGCAAGACACCAAAAATCCTGGGGGATAATTCAGGTGATGCAGCCAAAACAAGGCATATCTCAGGCTGGTGGTTATCAGTAACTTGGCCACACCTGTCACAAATATGCAAGTCAGAGCAGCACCTTTGAAAGTCTGGCCTTGCCTATCTGTGCAGGATCTGAGTGCTGCTCTATCTGATACAGAGAGGGCTCCCAGCTCTCTGAAGTCCTTGGTCTCTCCCAGCCTCTGTTGTGGCCTGGTGGTGATGCAAGAGGGGGCAGGACACGGTTGTGCAACTGAGAGGGATGGTTAAAAGAAAACAGGATGGATACATCTGCTCAGGTGTGAAGTAGCCAGGTATCAGATCTGAAAATATGGGAAAGCTGGAGATAAAATGTCAACAAAGACTGGGTGCTTGTTCTGACGTGTGCTGAAGATACAGAGCTTAAAAACATTAGGATACAGGGATGAAAACGTGTAGCTGTTGGTATTTAGAACTTGGAGCAATACAGTTGAAGCCAGTACCAAAAAAATAATGTTGGACAGAAAACTTTGTGGTCCTGATTTAGCACCACAGGTGCCCAAACTTGCAAATCAAATCACACATCAGCATAAAGCTGGGAAACTTAAACGGATCCCACATTTGGCCATCTTCACAGCAAAGTATGTTGAGATTAGAAATAAGCACCCCAACTGTTTTCAGCTCCTTTGTACATCACTGCTGGCAAGTGCAAAGCCAACCTGAGCTAATTCTGCAAACACTGGTTGGACCTCTGGGTTTGTATCAGGGATTGCTGGTAGGACAAGCAAGGATTATGGGGAGGCACAGCTTGCAGTGCTGTTATTTCTCCCAACACATCCCAGCTCAGCCCTGGGACCCAGCACAGGAGCGCAGTGTCCATCACCAGCCCCAAGTGATGAGCAAAGGACCTGTGAATCTCAGCAAGATTTTTTCCAAGAATGACTGTGTTAAAAAATAATTATTACCGAAGCACTAAAGAGCTAATCTAAACGCCAGGGAAGTCAACAGAAATATTTTCACTCATGTCACTGGATTTCATGGGAGGCCAAACTCCCTGCTTAGGTATTTTTATGTTCTTGTTTTCCGAAGATGCAAGAAATTGCTTTTCAGAAAGAAAGTCAACATCAGATGAATAGATTCTGTTCTCAGGTTGCCAAACTGGGAAAGCTTTGGTAATTCCATACCTATTCCTCCCTGGCACATTTGGGGGATGCACTTAGAATATATTTTGAATATATAAACAAGTAAAAACTTAAATTTTCTTGTTAACGCTCTCACCTGATAATATGTTAATTGTTTTTATAAGGCACTTGGAGAGCAGTTGTCTCATTTATTGTAGTGCTTACAACAATTAGAGCTACTTGTTTCTCATTTACAATGGAAAAAAGGCACCAGAAGGAATGTGCAGTAGGGTGTCTGTAACTTCTTCACTCCCAAAAAAGGCCAGAAGGGATTTGTAAAGGACTTTAATCTCAAATAGATTAAAGGTCCTGAATTCCTGAGACTGAAAGATAAGTCGAAGGAAAATAGATTCCAAAAGACAACACCCCCTGGCCTCAGCCATCAGCAGTTGCCTGAGAAACTCCTCAGAGATTTGGATGCCAAAAAAATCCTGCCACACTCTGGCATTAAAGTCTGACAGGTTGTCAGAGTCTACCTGTGCGGTGAGTTTAGAGGGTAAGTCTTTACCTACTTTCCCTCCAACAGCTGCAGAGCTGCAGAAAATGGGCACTGTTTCTCCAGAGGTGGCTGAGGGCTGCCTGCCTCGCCCTGAGAGCCAGTGGGCTGATCTCAGCGTTTCCATGAAAGAGCAAACTAAACTCTCATTTACACATTTGCACCCAGCACTGCAAAATCCTATTTGAATTTTCCGAGAAAATTTACCTTTATTTCCCTCCATCACCACCCTCAGAGACTGAAGCCAAAACTGCAGAAATTCTGTTGCAGTAGAGCACGAGACAGGTATTCCCAGAAAGCAGCTGCCCTGGGAGCAGCTCCACCTGGGCCCCACCAGCCCTGCCAGCCCGCGTCTCTCTCTGCTTTAAGCTCCACTCCTATCTCCTGCCTCGCCCTCCTGCCTCCCTTGGGAGGTAAATTCAGCTGGAAAAAAAATCTTCCCTTCCCCAGAAGAGTTTGGGGTGGGTCCTGTCCTCTGCCAGCTCCCCAGAGCAGCGTGGCAGGGGGACCAGGGACCTCACAGCGGGGCGGGAGGGACGCCAGGGCCACCCCGGGGCTCGGGGGTTCGTGCTGGGTGTGAAACTGCGCCGTAAATTTTCGGGATGCCAAATTCGAGACCTCTTGATGGGCTCCTAATTAACAGGCATTAAACGTTCCCTCTATAAATCGCGCTTCTTTGTCTCTAAATTGGTGGGTAAAACCGTGGCACTTATGAAATACGGGCCTTTTCTCCTTATGGTGCTGAGGTTCAAGAAGGAGGAAACCAATTAGGAGAAGGATCCAGCAGTCTCTGCAGCTGAAAGGGCCTACTGGGCTCAGCAGGATGCCTGACTGAGCAAGAAATGCACGGTCAGTCCTTATATTTTTCTGAGGAAAAGGGGGACTTATAATAAAGATTGTTGCAATAATGTCATGCCAGGCCACAGTCTGCGAAGGCACAAGTTTCCCTCCTCATTGTGCTTGACAGCAAGAGTTACAGGTGCAGCGGCAGGAAATTTATAATGGCAGGAATTTGGGAATGCAGAGTTCTGTGATTGGTTTTCATTCGTTTCATTCTCTCAGCTTCATGATTTACATGCTGACATTAGGCAGCTAAAGCAGCAGTTACAGAAATATTTGAAGAAATAGTTGAAGAATACAAATTGAGAGTTCTATAAATGGAGTAGAGCAAACGTCCTGGGGTGTGTGATGGGATGTATTTTTTTTTTAAAGAGTGATAAAAACAATATTTGGAGGGCCTTTTATATGGAATAGTTGTAGCTCTCCATGTCATCTAGAAGCTAATGCAGGTTTTTGAAGAAACCTAAGGAAAAACAAATACAGCCTAGATTTTGGTCTGTGAGATAAGCTTACTGTAAAAATAGCCCGTGGTTTTTCTATAACCCATTAATGCATCCCATCACCAGGGGTTGCTGCCATCCTGCCACTTTTAAAAACGCAGCCTGTCCTTGATCCACAGGCTCAGCACCCCCAGACATTTGGGCTCAGCTGCCCAAGCCCTGTCCTGGTGCCTTGTCCCCATGTGCCCTTTGCGGAAGGGGCTGCTCTGAGCCAAGGCAGAGCTCAACAGAAGGGAACCTGCACCCAGCTGCTCCCTGCTCATGGACCCATTTTACAGCCAGGTAGAGGGAGGAGAAGGTGATAAACTGTTTCTTGCAGGGTAAATTCAGTGTGTGCCAGGGCAAAGTCCTGCCCCATCCATGGGTGGAGAGTGGGACTAATGCACTAATTTCAAATAAGATGAAAACCAGGCTCCATAAATCCTGATCCCCAAACCCAGAGGTTGGAAATTCTTTAGTGTTCACTCTGCAAAGTGATCTGGGGTAAGCATTTTTGCTTCGAAAGGGGAAAAAAAAAACCCTCTGGAGTTAATATTCTCCCTTTAGCCATCACTTCATTTTTTCAGCTTTCAGCATGGAGGTGGTGCTGCCAGCAAGACCACCTAGCCACAAACCCAGCAGGGAGCTTCCAAAATTCTTCTAAACACTGACTCCTTGTTATAAATTGAAAAGTGGTAATAGCAGCAGTGCATATCATGTCTGTGCCAGGCTTCAGGCCTGGGAAGCAGCAGTCTCCCTACTGCAGAACATAACTTGGAAAGATCCTTTCAGTCCACACATGTATCAGCATTAGCCATTTCTTTGTCAACAAATCCCTTAATACGTACCCTTTCTATCATGTACAGATGTCCAAAAAATAATGGAATACTGTACTACAAGATTAAACACTTTAATGTCAGCATATGTGTTGCATGACTCTGAACAATGGTATCATTGTGCGTGTGCAAACAGCCCAGCGAGGGAAGATGGGTTTAATTATCTCCCAAACAGCAGCAACTTCTTCCTGACTAAGTCAAACTGCAGCTAGCATGGACTGCTCAGGACAGAAATTGGTGTTTCCCCCTTCCTGGCATTCTTAAATTGGTGTTCTTCCAGTGTTGGGGTCGGTGTTGTACCCACGTCAGGCAGGGATTCGAAGCGTGGTGTGGGATCCACCTGCTTCCCCAGGAGCCACGTGCCACCACGGAATGTGGTGTGGGGACCACAGGATGCTGTGAGTCACCACATCCTCTCGCCCCACGTGTCACCCAGGAGCCTTTTAAGTTAAAATTCCCAAATATGGTAGATGGCAAAAGGGGAATCCGTCATTGGGAAGGGAAGGACAGAGGGAATTGTGCGCACTGCCTTCTGAATCCGGAGACATTCCCTGCTGGGATTTCTCTGCAGACACTTTCAGGCAAGGCTGGATGGTAAAACCATTTCTTCCTAAAGAAAATCCATGAAGTATCTGGGCAGGTTATGCACAGATAATCCATTTTCTTCCCCGAGTGTGCCCTGATGGGTACCCACTCAGGCTGTGGTTTCTCTGCTGAAAGCAGAGCCAGACGGGATGAAAGGTATTGTGAAAAATTTACATGTGGGACTGCTCTGAGAACACAAAACTCTCCTAATAGTAAACAGACTGATGGTGGTGTGACTCCTGGTGCTGTTTGCTGTGTCTGCATGTGTATCTGGGGAAAGCAAAGTTAAATAAGCAAGGAGGAGTTGTGTTTCTCCAGAATACCTTATTCACAGCCCTGTCACGTGAAACACGGCAGCACACGGAGCTGCAATCCATCTGCAGCTGCTGTAACCCACTGAGGATTGCTGTGGGATTTGAGTGGTGTGAGGGAATGGAGGACTGGGGGGGGTGACAGGGAAGAGAAGAAAAATGGGAGTTCACGAAGTTGTTCCTTTTGACAGACTCCCTCTATTTCTACCTCCATCCTCCAGGAATCCACTATAAGGAAATCTCCTGCAGGGCCTCCCTCTCCAGGCTCTCAAATCTTGTTTCTCTTCCTCCTTTCACAGCGAAGGAGGAACCCAGGACAGTGCTGACCTGGGGATTTGCCTCACCATCTCTCCCATTCCTAAAACCTTGTGGGTAGCTGTTTTCCAGAGAGGCAAGCTGGGGACTGTGGTGATGCTGCAAATCGTGGCTCCTCCTGAGTCCTCCCAGCCAGCCAGAGTTGTGGCCATCACAGATGTCTCAAACTCTTGTGCTGGCGGCGGGAGCAGGGGTAAATGAGGCTGGAATTTACCCCTGACAGACCAGGGCTGTTGTGTCTCCCTGTGTACCTGAAAGATGGGAGGCACCTGGAGAGCAGCTCCAAGCCAGGGGCTCCCACAGCTCCCTGCAGGGACCAGGGGGGCACAGGGCAGGCTGAGGTGAGTGCACAGCACCCAAAGGCAGCCTCAGCTCTGCTCTACACCCTGCTCTAGAAATGTCCCTGCAGCCAAACTGAGCAAAATGAGAGGCAGGAGCTCACCACTGCTCCTGCTTTCTTTTCTCTGTCTGCACAGCGTGGAATAACCCAGCTTGAGAGCTGCTGTCTAACACATCCCCTAAATCCTCTGGGTGCAGTTGTGGGAGGCATGTGAAGATGCAGGAGTACATTTTTCTTTTCCCCCTTTGAGCAGAGACGATGGCTACATCACACTGCTCTTTGTAATTCAGGGGACAGCAAGGCTGCTGCCCTGGTGCTGTGCAATCAGGGAGCTGTATCCGGCCAGGCCAACTTCCCAGGACAGCTGGGCCAGGCTTAGGTGTGAATTGCAAGTCACACATTTTGCCAGTGCGTCCAAGGGTCACGGAGACAGTGGCAGTCTGGAATCAGGATCAGCCCGAGGTGGCAGCCACAGCACAGAAAAGAGCAGGTCTGGAGGAGGAGAAAGCAGGAGGGTGATGGGTGTCTCAAGGGGGAAGAGGTTGCAGAGCACAAAGAGGTAGAAAAGTTAAGTGGCAATAAGGTTTATTGAGAAAAATAATCCCCCAGTCCAGACACTCGAGAAATGGGGCCCAAGGTGCTTCCTGCAACCTGCTCTGAGACTGAGCAGGTCTCAAAAAATCACTGATGCAAAAACCAGCAGCCTGCCCTGACTGCTTGTACACACAGCACTGAGCAAATGGAAACATCCCCAGGCCCAAGGAGGGAGAGACAAGTGGCTGAGCAGACCTGGTCAGAAATAAAGTGTATTCAGCCAGGGGAGATAAGAGGCAGCGTGAGAGACTGCTACAGGCAAATCTAAAATGGGGGAAAAAACCACAAGGGAAGGACTGAGCATCTCTGCAGGAAGCTGGGAGCCTGCTGGGAGCACAAGCACCTCAATCTGCAACTGGCATGTGTAGAGGACATGCAAATTAAAACCAAATCATGTCCTAGTAACTCTCCAATGCAGTGATTCAATTATGCAGAGATGCAACAGGATCACATTTTTTCCTTGCATTCCAGTACCTACACGGTGGCAAAGTAATAAGTCTTTAAATGTATTTGATAAATTAGATGCTGTTCATAATAAACAGCCTGAGTCAGTAATTTTGAGAAGGTCACTGCCTGAGCATCTCTGATGTGTTCATACAAAACAGACACAAATGGCTAAAGGTGCCTGGAGAGCGAGTTCCGAATCTTCCTTCCAGGGTAAAATGAACTTTATGCAAGTTGTGCTCATAATCTGATGCTTTTAAGCTTATATGCTAATTATGTTCTATTACATGATTTTTTTTCAAGCTGCTGTTTTTTATTACTATTGCAGTATCATTATATAGCATAAAGTTACTTAAAACAGCAAAAGATTCAACACTTGCAAAAGTGATAGAGAAAGAAGGACTGGATTCTGGACTGGTACAGCTGGTTTAAGGTATTTTAGAAGTAAATGAAATCAAATGAGAATTTATAATCCTTCCTGAGGTCTGGATTCCATCAGACTAAACTCATTAGGCATTAAGGTGCAGGTGCAGCTAAATAAAGGATTGTTCTGCTTTCCTTAATGCCGTAGATTCACATCTTGAGTTCAAAATAAAAGTCTTTTAAGAGCACATGTATATATTGTGCATCTACTGGCAACACTTGAAAGAGAAAGCTCAGCTGATGGAATCTTCAAATGCCTCATTTTTGCCAAAGGAATGTGCCCATTTCTGCACCAGCTGTGCTGAGGGACACGGGTGGAGAAGTGACTGGCCGTTGGCCTCCTAAGGCTTATTCATTTCATTTGCATCAGACTTCCTTTCATCTACTGAACAGCTGCCCAAATAAATAGCATAAACCTAATTAATCCTCCTTTAATATTGTATTGCCACAACAATTCCAGCATCCCCCCAAATACTGCAGGAGTGTGGGCCTACACCTGCACAGGCTCCCTGGGAGGAACACGGCAGGAGTCACTGGGAATCCAGCCTTTCTTGTGGTTCACTGGGATAAAAGGAAAATAATTAAAAACCAGTTTCCCAGGTTTGAAGCCATACGACTTGCTGGATTTCTCAGCTGAAATCCCAGATTCTGGTTTTGTTGAGAGAGCAGCCTGTGGGATATTACAAAATAAGCAGCTGATATCAGGCCATCAGATAAGGATCTCAGCCTTTGATTGTGATCAGCAAAATCTCAACCTGGAATGTACACACTGAGCTGTGCCCCAAGACCACGAGCAGCTGGGCCTTCCGAGCTTGTCTGTGCACTAACAAACATCTGCAGCTCTGGGCCAGGCAAGAGCTGGGAGATTAGGGGACAACAAACTATTGAGGGGAAAGGCCCTGCTGCCCCAGAGGGGAAATCCCTGCCAGAGCAGTGCTCTCCCTGCACCCAGGCTGTTACAGCCATTGCCTTTTTCTCAGGTGTTCTGTGTGTGGGAGGTCCAGTGGTATTAACACTGTTTATAATGATTATACAGAAATGAAGTATTTGGAGCGATGTTTTGGAAAATAACCATTAGAAACTTCAGTTACTGCTTACAAAGACACTGTGGAGTGCCCTTCCTCATGCAAGTGTGACTTTGTGACCTAGTTCACATTTTTCTTTGAGATCATCATGTTTCCTCTGTGCTGCCAAGAGAGCTGAGTTCAGGTGGGGCACTGGGTTTGGGACACGGGACCTGGAGAGGAGGTCACTGCCTGGAATGACCCTCCCTGCCAGCACCGCACGTCCTCTCACTGTCCTTTAGCCTGTGATGGGACTCACAGCTTATGCATAGGAGCTTCTTGCTTTCTAGGAATATTTGCTGTGCAACACATTTATTTTATTGAGAAATAGGCAGGCGGCTGTTTGTTCTTTATACAGCCCTGAGAGCTCTGAGTATTTGAGACCTATGAGTTGCTGACATCCACATATATTCCTGTTTGCAGATGCAAAATGTTAGTGCCTCAGAGTGATGGCAAGTTTAAACTGTTATTTCAGGAATGTCCCCAGAAGATAAACATGTATAGAACACGTGCACGTGTCTGTCCCCTTTACACTCTAAACGTTGGTGGCCCATGCCCCAGGCACAACGGCATCTGAAGGTGAGGTAAAGATTTATTTGTAGTTTAATTCCCACCCACGATCCCTATTATACAAGAGGAATTTTCTTTTGGTACAAGATAAGCCCATCAGTGACATCAGCAGCACCTAACCCTGCATACCACAGCCCTGCTGGATTCCTGACACAGCCTCTCGCTAGGGCTGGGCCATCCAGGCCTCCTGAGTCAGCCCCTAACAACAGCATTTTCTGTTTTGTTTTGGTTTTTGTGCGTCTTCAAAGGCAGTTTTGCAACTGCAGTTCTGGGGTAAAAGATCAGCTGCTGAAACCCGCCCTGGTGTCCTCGCGTGGGTCTGGTATGAGTGGAGGGAGCACAGCTCACGTCCTGCTGCGTGCAACTGGCAAAAACAGCACAGGAATGAGCGTGAGGGGTTTGTGAAAGCTCTCTGAAGGAGCACAGAGCACTCTTCTCCAGCTCGCTGTCCTGCCCACCACTCGTTGGACGACAGCTGCCAAGCCAGGGAGGAAAGATTTCCGTGTACCAGACACGCTGGCTTAGGTTTATCCCCCTCCTCTGCAGGATTTTCAGTGAAGCAGCTCCCATCTCACAGCTGTGGACTAACGAGCAAAGTGACAGTTACTGTTTGCTGAAGGAATATCTGGGGTTTGCTTGAATGCGTTTCTGCATGGTTCTGGATTCTTTTGTGTGTTTCTCTATTCCCTGTGTCAGGCTTTAATGGAGCGTAACGGTCCGAGATTTCCGTGGATATGGACTCCAATATTCTGGTAATTTGATTACAGTGCATGCCATGGATTGCAGGAACTATTGTATTCAGAGGTCAAAGTTGTGTCCATACCAATGAGAGAAGTTTTACACCACATGTCTGATTTTCCTCTCCTTTTCACCTGTCTCGGGAGACAAATGATTCATCACAGAGTGCCGAAATATCTTCATCTCCTGATTTGGGCCAAGATTTAAGAGTGGTTACCCAAAAGTTTCTTTTTGAGCTGAGGAGAAAGATCTGTGATGAATGATTCTTTTTCAGTTCTTCTCTCCTGCAGTTTATTACAAGTATATTTGTGTAATTAGGGGGCCCAGTAGTAATGTTGTTAAAATAAAAGTGGGCACATTTATTGTTTCCTCCAAAAGGAAACAACCAGTCTCTAGCAGTTCTGGTTTTTCCCTGCCTCAACTGAACATTTACTGCTTTATGTAGCTAGCAGATTGTGAAGCTAAAGTTACTTCTTTTTTTTTTTTAGCCCCTTTTATTTCTTTTTGTTAAAAAGAAAAGAAAAAAAATCCCCTCCATTCTCTTAACAAATGCTGGATTTTTAAAGGATATGGTCAGAAAGGGGAACTTAAACTCAGCATGATGTTTATAGTGCCACACAAGCTTCAGGAAAAGTGATGTGCAATACTCTTTATTAACATCTAAAAAGTCCCTGTGGGATTATAATGACTGCAGAGTAATAAACAAATAAAAGTAGCAAGATTAAATTGTTCAGAATACTTTTAGTGATGGAAGCAGCAATAAGTTTTAACCTTGAGAACCAGGGGAAGAGCAGGTCGTGGGTAGAACAAATACAATTAGGAATGGATTCCTCTTAGTGACGACCGGTTATCATTCATGCCATTACCGATAATTGTCTTACGTAAATAGTTAAAATACGGACACAAAAGAACAGTACTCAAATGTAAGCACCAGAATTTGGAATTTCTAAATTAGAGTAATTTTTAGTCTTCCATTTAAACGACAGACCTGAATTTGCTTTCCCCTGTGGTGCCAAAGGACTCAGTACAGTCAATAGCTGTTCCAGGTACCAACACGAGCACCGGCCCTATCCCCAGTCCTCACCCAGGATGAAACTCTTCTCTCCATCAGAATCAAAGCTCCCAACTACTGATACTGTATTATTTTATGAGCATTTTTTAGCACTTCTCCCAGAGCTCTTCTGGTCTCTTTTAAAAAGTTTTACAGGCACTGAGCTGTGGGAAGAACAACTGGTGAAGCCGAGGCAGTGCCAAGGCAAGGCAGTGGCCAAAGGCAGGATTTGGCCCAGGGGCTCCAGCGACAGCGTCAAAGCTCAGGGTGATTTACAGCCCCCCAGGCTGGGCGCAGGACACCGTGCCAGCTCCTGGGATGCTGTCAGGGGTGGTGACTTCAGCGCCGGGGTGGCCCGGGGCCAGGCTGCTGCAGCTGGGGATGCTGCGGGTGACATCAGTGGCGCTGCGCGGAGCTGTGATTCAGCCCTGCATCATCCCGCACTGGGAGGCTGCAGCAGAAGCACGGGAAACTTTGTGCTCATTTGAAAGGCACTCGTGTGCAACGGGGGAAACCTCACAGAGTGATGCTCTGCCCGATTACCGGCCCATCAGCATCGCGGTGCTCGCCCACCACAGACAGAGCTCTTGCTCGCTTTAATTATTGCTTAGGGGGAGGCTGCGCCTTCCCTCTCCCCTCCTTTTCCTTGGGGTTTTTTTGTTTTGTTTTGTTTTGTTTTATTTTGTTTTTAAAGGAAGGCAGCTTTTAAGAGCTTGCCATGAAGATCTAAGTTAAAGGATTTTCTCTACTACAAAGCCTGCATAGTTTCCCAGGCCAGGTGGACCCCATAGCACTGACTGCACGCTGAAAAATCTCATCCCCACCCTTCAGGCACTTTAATTGTAAGCCTTTCCAGATACACTGGATAAACACTGTCAAAATGAACCTGAAAGGGTTGTTGTTGTTGGTTTAGCCCTTAAATAATGATGAGTTCGTCTGTCTAATTACAACATAATCTTGTTTAAACTTAGATGGCTATTTGCAGTATCTCTTAAATGAGGTGGAAGCAGAAACACTGAAAAGAAATGAAAATTCGCAGTTCTTCCACTTTAAGAGAAAGAAAAATGCGTTTTCACTCCTGTAAAATTTAATTCAACCTGACAACAAAAGACTCTAACTTGGAAGCTACTGTGGTAGGATAAAGACGATAAAGAATAGTGTGGGACCTACAAGATGCAACAGAAACTTAATCTTCCACGGATAATATTTTTCAAACAGTTCAGAAATAGTTTAAGGTAATTTACGGGAAGACTTGAGTGACAAAGCACATTACTTGAAGTGCCTTTCCTTCACTAGGCACTTTCTAAATTCTTTCTCTTTCATTTCTTTACTCTCAGGAGACTTTTAAAGCCAGTGAACCAAAACAACACTTTGTTTGTTGGTATAGCACGGGGCTGGCACAGATGGCAGACACTGCACCTGTTCCAATAAACTGGGGAAATGGAGAGATAAACCATAGCACTCATTAAGAGGAATCTACTGAAACATGAACAATTTGTATTTTGAATATCTTCCAGGAATAAAAGGAGAAATACATAAACAGACTTTGTTTTTACCATCAGCAGTTTAAAATAAACTTTGTTTAAAGGGAACCTCACATTTGGTTTATGTACAAAGGCAGACATACCACTAAAGAAACTATGATAATGCTTGATTTTCTTTAAGAAAGGCAAATGATTTTATCTAGCTGCTCCTATTCTTCTGAAGAAAAACTACCTGTTGGCAGTTTAACCAAAATCAGTTAATTTCCCTGTTCCTTAGTTGTTGGCGCTTTTTTTGCTTTTGCATTTTCTCATGTTGAATAATATCACATTCTCACAGTCTAGTTCAGAATGATCAGAGGAACAACATAAACTAAAGTCCATCTGCTCATCTATTAATAAATAACTAAAATTATTGGGGGGCGGGGGGGAATTGTTTGGATCGTTAGCAACGAAGTTCCCTGCAAAATAGCTTTTTTCTAGGCACAAGGAATATGCTACGTAATATCTGACAGATTATTAAAAAATCTTAAATGAGAAGAAACATTAAGTAACAGTTCCTCAAAGGCTAAATTTCTTCAAACTTTTGCCTTGACCATCAGAGCTTGTGCTGTTCAACATCCCATACATCTCCCTCAATTTCTCTCTCTCTCACACACACAGCATTAAATACAAAACGTCATGAAAATTCCTAAGTATCATTTAATGTTGGCAGCCCTGCACTGTAAAGCCATTTATATAAAACTGTGGTTGGCAGCTCTCACTCTTGCATGGGAACAAATTAACATTGGCATTCCAAACACAGGAAAGTAAGGAAATTAGAAACACAGTTTATATTTGGCCAGTCCTTTGAAATACTGTACCATGCTACTGATGTCAATTAATGAAAAGCAGAATTTTGCGGAGAGGGTCTGGTTTTGAAGCACATTAACACACGTTAAACATGTTTGCACAGGAACTGGATTGTAAGCATCTTGGTTCCAAAACAATAAAGCAATTACACTAAAACTTGTAGTCTCAAAGTTGCCATTAATTCAATCCACTCAGTCTGGATCACTGAAGGATTTTCACTGAGATGTAGATGACGCAAATGTTTAAAAGAAGGGGTGAGGAACAGTGTGGTGGGGATTACACCATGATGGCTTTTAGGTTACCTGCTGTAAATCAGGTATATTTTTGTATAATAAATGGAATTGTAGAACATACACCCAAATAAAAGGGGGCTCAGCAAACTTTGTGGTCCTCATCAATAAAACAAAGATTTCCAAAAGGGTCTTTTGAAATAGAATCCGTTCAAACTTTGCTACCTGCAACCTTTTTTGTAGCAAAGATTTTTACTGACAAAATTTTCAACACCAAAAAAATCTAGATGGCAGTTTATCTCCTGGCACAATTCCACTGACTTCAGTGGAATTACTCCAGCACGGAATTTGGCCCTGCAGCCTTTACAAGGCGCTGTTTATTTGTACTATGATTCAGATATTTTGATACCAGGAATCTTTCAGCACTGAAGTTTCTCCATATGAAATATGTCTTGTATTAAGAAATATCGGTTTCACATTTTTGTCAAACATTATTTGCTAAATTCTGTTTGTTGCAAGGATGGGAATTCAGCTGTAGTTCAACAACATGGATCGGGCTAATAACGATAAGCAGTGACTAATAGGAGCTGGTTCATGTTTTGATTGTTTGCAGCAAAGGAAACTTCCCTCAGAAACAATTTCAAGATTAAGAGAGAAAACTCTGTGAAGCTCTAGCAGAAACTACTGCATGCTCATTATTTCAACACAAGGGCACTTCTTTGGCCCAGTTCTGCTCTCAGTGGTGCTCGTGTAAATCAAGAAGGAGTTTATGGGAATTACTTTGGACGTAGAGTTGTATAAATGAGACCACAGGGCCAGCTTCAGTAGAAATTTGACAATTTACACCAATGAAGACCCAGCCAAGAATTTTCTCATGGGTTTCCATTTTTCCAAACTTAAGCATGTGCAGAACTTTATCCATGTGATTAGTCCTTGTGTGTAGTCTCATTTTTTTCAAACAGTTGTAAGGAAAATCATCATCCTGAAACTAATTTAAACAGCTCTCTCATTTCTTTAGAAGTTTCTTCCATTTAGAGAAGAAATATACATATATATATATAAAATAGCATATTTTATTTATATACAGTAAAGTATGTATTTTTGATATATATGTAGTTCACTCATAAAAGTACTTTGATGTAGGCCCTAGAGAGGAGGACTGGAAAGGGTTTAAAATATCATGGTCTCTTAATGCTGTATATCAACAGGTAGTCTCTTTATCTGGCATGCTATCAAAATTTGGTTACTTGTGTTCTTGCTCAGATGACTTCATCCATCATTGCAACTTCTCACTGGTATCCATCCAGTTAGGACAATTTAGAGGCATAAAACTAAATATGTTATCATTTTAACCACAAATTAACAGTTTCCATATAAATATTAGCATTTCCTCACTTGGTTCAAGGATAGCAGCCCTAATGGCACTAACGGTATATTTGATTTAAACTAATTAAAAACAGGGGCTCTTGCAATTTAATATATTGATTTTACCAGTGGGACTTAAATCTTTTATAATAAGTGTACACAGCTGCAGCACTCACCCACCGCCACTCTCAAACCTAATCCCTGCATTCCTCCTGACAATAACATGACAGGATCCACACATCCCAGTATTAGCCTTAACCCCGGTGACACTGCCAGAATGTATTAAACTAAAACATCACAGTGTCCTATTTAAAAGGAGCCTGTCAACAGCTCTGACTGGGCTTTAATAGTTATAATCTTTTTTTTAATTAATGTTTCCAACCACTTGTGTAACCTTCTCTCACACGTCTCTCCCCGCCGACCCGAAAATGTGTTTCAGGCTTATTTCCAGGGAATGCAGTGCCTGGTTTTGTGCTGCCTGTCCAGAGGCCATTAAAGCTCCTTTGCAGGGGGACTGCTGGGACACACAGACACACACACAGAGACACAGGCATGGCACAACTGGGGGCACTGGGAGCAGGTCCTGCACGCTCCACTGGTGCCCAGCTCCTGTTACCAGCATCACAAGACCTGGCCATCAAGGCTTGTCTCCTTCAAAGCCCTTTAAAAGCTGTTGTGTTTTGGCTTCTAAACTGCAGCTCACAGAGGGGGATTCACCCCCCTAGGACAGCCTGTGTGGGAACGGAGGAAAGACCCTGCTCTGGGATAAATCCGCCGTGTGTGAGCGACGGGGACAATTTCCAGGTCCTTTTTCCTTTCCTTGTCCTTGGCTGCTCCTTTCTCTGCTACCAGCACACTCACATGGCAGAGGTAAATAGTGCCTGTCCTGCTCTGCCACTTTACACCTGGAAATTAGAGAATTAACTAAATTCTCTCTGGGATGGGTCGGTATATTCTAAGAATACCCCCTGAGCACTTGCTGCACGGTCAGTGTCCTTCATACCTTTACTTGCTGCGAGCTTTCTGCTTTAGCCAGTGTTACACCACCAAGTGCTGCACATATCCACACTGTCCAAAACAATTATGGGATGTACCTGTTCAGGCTTGAGAGCTTTTAACAGTGTTAGGTGGAAGAGAAGGAAAAAAAAAAAAGCCAAGGGCTTGGCCTAATGTATGGACAAACCATGTGATTGGGACCAGGCACCCAGGGCTAACTTTTAATCTGCTTTGTTTCAAGTGGGAAATATGTGAAGATCAAATAAGTTCAAATCCAGGTCAAATATCCTTGAAAATCTTTGATTTATATAAGCAGGAAAATGAGGTTTAAAAGAAGTGATTATGAAAGGGTTACTAAAAACACAGCTGTACGCATACTCTTATATCTGAGGCTCTCCAAAGAAAAACTGTGTGACATCTATATTAACCTTTGGCTGTACACCAATGAAGGCCTGTAGTGAGCTGGAATGCAAGGCAGCCCCTTCCAAATTTTAACACAAGCCAGGTTACAGCTGCAAATGCCTGCAGCCCGTGCTCACTTTATAAAGTATTCCCTGAAGGAAATTTTTTAACTGTTATAGAATCTTTTTCTAATACCCTACAGTGTTAAAGCCTGTTATTAAAGGGCAAAGAGATGGTTCTCTATGCCAAACACTTGTCAACAAAAAGGATAGCCAGATGGTATGAAATAAAAGGAAACTTGGGGGCTCTTCAGCTTCTTGATTTATATTAACAAAAGTCACTTTCAAGTGCTCCTTCCAAGAATGACTAATTCCCCCCCCCCTTCTTTTTCGCCAGGATTAAACAATGTTGTTCATTTTATAATCAACCACGAGACAAATTAACAAATTGTGTATCACTTGTGCCGACTCTTTTAAAAATATTCTAAGCAAGTCTGTTTACCAAGGCAAGTTTACCGGCATAAGAGCAACGCAATTATTTTTAGAAGAGAAGGTCTAAGTCATCTAGAGGATGTTTACTCCTTAGCTGCTGTTTATAAACTTGAAATTAAACTTGTGCAAAAAATGCTTTGCGTTTTTTCAGTTCCTAAAATGGATCCATTTGTAAACTGTACTTGGACAGGATCTGATATTAAATTCCAAATGCTAAAATTATAGTAATAAATTTTACAAAATTAGCCAATAATTAACTGGCTAACTTAGTCAGATCACTGTGGCTAAATTCTCTTTTAATTTACATATAACTTCATTCTTGACACAAATCCATTCCCCATTCATCTTAGCACAGGTGTAAGCTAAGACAAAATGTAGCCTATAAATTAACTGGTTATAAATCTAAATCTAATTAGTTGTCAGGATTTTACAGTAAGTAAAACTTTGCTTAGTACAAAGCTCCCTAAAACGGAGCACCTGTATTCTGGTTCCTCCCTACCGGTACCCAGCATAAATTCTCTGGACTAAATACACACAGTATCTCCATAGAAATCAATGTGTGTGGGGTGTGTTGTTGGGGGTTTTACTCTGTAGCCCAGTAAATCTTGCAGTGTAGCTTTTTTAAAAATATTATTCCCTCTAAAGTTGTACAACTAGATGGATGAAGAATATGAATGAGGCAAAAAACTGCCTTTGTAGATTAGCATTTGGAAGCCTAGAATTAACATTTTTTTATTGATTGAAATTTCAAAGTATTATTTCTTTACTCGTTTTTACTTCCTCCATGCTAAAATGAAACTTTATTATGCTGTGACACTTCCTCATTGTGATGGCTCTGGTATAGTAATAAAAGCCTACCTGTGAAATGCAATGCTCACAGAGTATCTCTTACAAAAGTAGGACACAGTTTACTGCAGTCTGCATTTAGGAATTCAGCTCTGCTTTAAAAGGGATCATTGTAGAAAGTCTCCAAAAAAATTCACTTCTACAATAGATCTTCTAATTTTCCCTGAATGTCATAGAAAACTGTATGTCTCAAAGCAGGTGTTGTGTTTGATTATATACGGAGTGAGTGGCTGCTCTAATTCATTAAAACCTCCATAAACAAGTCTGCCTTTGTCCTATAAAGATGAAAGAGCAATGACTATAATGGGATGAAAGGTGTGCACAGCGATGAAGAAAGCTATTATAGACCTGTGTCCTTTTTAAACTCGTCCTGGCACGCACTGTTGACAAGGGAACAAAACAGCACAGATAAACCTCCGAAATGTGCCTTGCTGGTCATAATTCCACCTTAATGTCCTTAAAACTATTGGGTTTGCTTGTGCTCTTACTACTCCCTGACCATGCTGACAGCAATTAAATAAAATAATCACTTAGGATTTTGCATAAAGAACACTTTTGAATTTCTGAGCTGACAAGGTTGAAATGAATTAATATATCCACTGCAGTCATCAAACTGCATCGGGATGCCTTAGACAGGTGAAACCTGCTCCATACAATGCTCTCACGTAGACACAGGCATATCCAAAATGTGACTTTTATTTCGCATTTATGGATCGATTCCATTCCTTTGTATTCAAAATAGTCAATGGCCTGAACATAATTCTTTCTTACCACTCTCACATGAGCTGACAAGAAGACTCTTCCTTACATTCGGGACAGGAGCGCCGCAGTTTCACTGATGATTCAGTAAATTACTACACCTGAGAAGCAGAGCTAAACTCCCTCCCATTATGTACTTACATATTTCATAAGGTTCTTTCCTCTCTACTGAAATGGAAAGCGAAGCGCGAATTTCGCTATTGTTATTTCAACACCTTTTGTCTTCTGTTCAGGACTTTCCTCGCACTGGGCTGCGCTCGGGGTAGGACCCAAGAACCACGGGGAACAGTGTTAGCAAGGTCACCCTTATCTTTAAAGTCAAATATTTGACTGCCATTGGTACTTTTGACTGCGCAAATATTTAATTTTAAATGTATCATTGCTCATCGTCTTAAATATCCAGCAGTGACTAGACAAACACTGTAATTCCAAATGGAAAGCACCAGGCCTCATAGAGCACAGCCCCCGGGCCAGATGTAATTCCGAGCTTCCCACTGTGAAGCTTATGGCACTTAATAAGGAGGCGCAGCTCATGCAAACCAGAGCTTTCCCACAGCGTCCCGTGGCTCCTTATCATGCAAGAATTGTGCCGGGATGGCTACCATGTCTAATAATTATTAACGTATGTCACAGAGCCTTTACCGCTGCTGATCTTTCCAAGTTAGTTAAAACGCTGGGATTAGAGAGGTGGTGGTTTAGGTGGTGATTTAATCTTTGTTGCCTCTGAAGCTCCAGACAGTGGAAGCGTCCAGAACGGTGACATCCATAAAGGTGTTAATGGATTTGTTTGAGATGGGGGTCTGTAATTCCTGGTAGGTTACGTGCCAGAGGTGTGCTCCTCTTGCACTTTGCGTTTCCCTTTGTTTGGGACAAAGTCTGAGCTGATCTTGTTTAGGAAATGCAATTCAGGTCTTGCCTTGAACTTGCAGGCACTCAATCTGTACGTGTGTGGTTTAAGAGCCGCACATGATGAGGTCTAAAAACGGATAGAGCGAGCCAGGTCTATAATTATATATTTAAAATAGAATGCGCACCCTGACAATGTTTTACTCAAATCCGGCCAAGTCAGTCCACACGGGTGTGCAATCTACAGCGAGCAAATAGAAATCAGATTGGGCCGTGGCATCCAATTAGAGAGGCCTAGCGAGGCGCATACAAAGCGTGCCAACTCTCCTATCGTTTGCATAAACCCATCCACATGTGCTTGTGAAAAGAGGCGAGTTAGCGGCATAAACTGGGGTCAACAGGAAAAGCTGCAGGAGTAAATAAGGATTTACTGTGGAATCCCTCCCAAGCCATTGGGGAAACATGTGCGAGCAGCTGAGCCCCTTGGGCCGAGGGAGCGCGGCGCTGGGATGCCGCACGGAACCATCCCAACCATCCGCCCCCGCAGCCCCGGTGGTTCCGCATCCCGCACGAGCAGCAGCCCGGCACCGGGAGCTGTGCGGGGCCCGTGCCGTGCTCCTGCCCGCGTTTCCTGTCTTCCTCGGCAGTGTGCGATGTGGAGCCGACCTGCTAATCGTCCTGTTTAACTCCTACCTGCAAATCCGATCTCTGAAGTGCAGCAACTATCAAAGGGAGAAGACGACAAAGACGTCGGTGTGTCGGCGTGTGTGGAACGTGGGGAGAGCCCGTGGCTGTCCAAATGCTGCGATGGGAAGTCAGAGCCCTCTCCCCGTCGGTGCCACTCAATTACCTCCTGGCAAAGCAGCCACCCTTCCGAGGGCCGCTACCTGCCCTTCCTTGCCCAGCTGGGCTGTCACCCACCTGACCCGCCGGGAAACAGCTCCCAAGCGGGGCCACCTGCGCCACCAGCCCCTGTCCTCCCGTCGGTGGCCACGGCCCCGCTCCAGCCTCTCCCCGGCACGGTTCCCTGCCCGGTTGCCCCGGACCAGCCCCGCCGAGACCGGCACTCACCCAAGTTGACGAAGCTCATGACCATGTCAGCCTCGGTGAGGAAGTTGCTGTCCTGCAGGCTGGCCAGGGGCGGCCCCTGCGTGCTGAAGATGGGCTTGTAAGGGTAAGAGAAGCCCTCGCCGTCCTCGGCGGCGGCCCCCGCCGCCCCCTCCTCCACGGACATGGCATTGTAGAGGTCCAGCATGAACATGGGGGCCGAGTTGTGCTTGCCGTGGAGGTGCGGCCGCGGGCGGTGCGGCAGGCCGAGGATGGAGAGGATCTCCCGCTGCATCTCGCGGCGCTCGGGGCCGCGCAGCCGCCGGTGGATGAAGCTGGAGTGCACCTCGTTGTCCACCGTGAAGTCGGCGAGCACGCAGCGCAGCCAGAGGGCGGGCGCGGCGGCGCCCAGCACCAGCAGCCAGGAGGCGGGCTGCCCGCGCCCCGCCACCGGCA
>WEKY01030316.1:294043-331116 GCA_013390045.1 Picathartes gymnocephalus
GGCGGGAGGGTGTCTCTGGTGGGAGGAGCAGGCAGCAAAACCCAAGCGCTCTCTCTCGCTCGCCCCGCTCCAAAGCGCTCGGGAGAGAAAATCCCTGGAACTGCCTCGAGGAGGGACGTCTGCTCAGGTTGCTTTTCAGGATGTTTGTGGAGGCTGCGGTCTCGGCGAGAGGCTGAGCCGGTCCCGAGCGCCTAAATTGCCCTGAACGTCATTAAGGAGAAGACACCCCAGGAGGGAGGGCGGTTTATGTATAAGGAAGGGGCCCAAACTCCCACAGATTTTACAGATGCGAGTACATCGGCTGTCTGCACGAGCACGCGCACGCACTTTTTTTCCTGCCTACTCTTTTTTTTTTTGTTTTTAAGAAGTACAGATTAGAAGAGACTGTCCGTGACAAAACCAACACCACTGAATAATTTAAAACGTGATGATTATAGATTCATATACATAGACACGTATGTACGTCTGTGTGCACAGAGCCCCGGGTAACTTTTTCCAAGTGGGGAGAGTTAATGGAGAAGCCTTAGAAATCCGAAAGGGGAGATATTCTCTAAGAACGGCAAAACCAGGAACATTTACTTGAAATGGAACTATCAACCTGTGCACACGGGTGGTTTGTGCCATTCCATTGCCCTGCACCCTCGCCTTCCCATTTCCTTCTGCTCCTGGTACATGCCTTTTTTGCGTTTCTGCATTGAAATGGATTGTCAGCCTCTTAAAGCAGTGACTTTTTAAACTCAGTGGGTGAAACATCCAGAGTAATGGAGCCCCAGTCCCAATTAGCCTGTTACAACAGTAATTAATAATAATAATAGTAGTCTCAGATAACAAATGTAAACTAATGCTTCCCAAATCTTACTTGGAAAGAAGGGGAACCCAGGATGGTCTGTTTGGGTCACTGAATCCAGCCTGAGGTAACCTCAGAAACATAGATATATACATTAAGTTTATACTGACATCAAGATACATTCCTTGGGCAAAGGAGGAAGAAGAGGGATGGAGGATACAAGAGGTCAGCATTTTGGGGGGTGTTTTTTGATAGATTATCATCTAATATTTTCAGATGAGCAATAGCTGATAATATCCAGCACCAGATCCTGCAACTCTTTTGAAAATTAATATTCAGCACTTCTTTCAGTTCTTTATGTTTCAAATCCTGGTGTGAACAGCAGGTAGCCAGTCAAAAAACTGCACAGGAATCATGATGAATGATTTAATGTTTGCATGCATGCATGTGCACCTCTTAATAACAGGGAAACTGAGGCATCACATCGAAATGACTCACAGCACTATTGAAATAGTGGTGGAGCCAGCACTGAACCCTTAGCTCAGACCTAACACGTGTTTAGGAATGGCTCAAGCTCTGGGAGGATGGAGGGGGCAGAGAGGTTGTGAAGCCACATCCACTTTAGGTGGCACAAGAGCACTTGCTACACTCACTGGTGCTGATGGGGCTGCTCAAAACCCCTCCTGTAGCTGCCATCCCCGTGCTCCCCACTGATGGAAACACCCAAGCAGTTGCGTTCTGGCTGCCCAGTTAAGATCAAACTCTCCAGCATCTTTTGTACTTCCTGAGGAGCAGCACTAACCTGCTCTTCACTAGGCATATATTTGCCTAAATTTCTTCCTTGCCGAGGGTGTGGTTTCTAGATCAATTAAAGCTGATTTAAAGCCAGGCTCCCCCTGAGAAAGAAGTTGGTTTTCTCATCCCACCTCAGCCTGGACCTTCAGCTGTGCAACCCCCCCCCTCTCCAATGCTGGTACCAACACTTACACACAGGTCAGGAAGCTGATTCTGTTTTTAAGAGATTTTTTGGTTTTTAACCATTTGTGTATTTTCTTTTGCTGAAATAATTTTCTGCTGGATCAGCTCCTTGTTCTGACTGGCTCCATGTAGTGGTGGAAGGAGGGAGGCCACAGGAATGCACAGCTGGGGGCAAGGAGAGGGTGTCTGGGTCAGGCTGCTCCAGGAAGGGCAGACAGATGATTTGGGGTCTCTCTGCTCTCCCTTTCAGCTGCAGACAACTTGATTTCTCTTCCTTTTTTGTTCCTTGTAGACTGTTTCTGCAGAGTTGTGAGTGTTGGCCTTTCATCAAGCAGCTGTAGGACAAGGAGCCTTGCCCTTGGCATGGACATGAGATTAAAAAGTCTGTGAGGATGGAAGAGGGGGCTGGAGAGCAGGTGTCTCTGCTGCCTAAATTACTGGTACTTGAATTGCTTGTAGCTCCCATTTAAAAACTGGCTGAACTTCAGGTCGGTGTTGTGTTCTGGAATGGCAACGTGCTCTGAGAGAAAGAAAATTAAAAGTGTGGGAGATTTCTCTGCTCACTCGTTAGCACCTTACGTAACTGTTCTTTGAGCTCTAGGTGTCATTGGAGAAAGAGCAGAGGACAAAAAGTAAACCTTGAAACCCTTGATTTGATAAATTTCTTGGAAAAGTGATATTTGAATCTATTCCTTTCTTGTTTTGTCTGTTTAAGTGGTCTGGGTTAGGCCACATTTAGCTGTATTCTGATTTAATGCTTTTAAAAGAGGGGCAATGTTGCAACTGTATCCTGTGCTTTTACAGGAAGGGCTGGGAAAGTTTTCTCTTTTATACGGTATTTTCTATGATCCTGCTGCACCTGTACAGCTTTTAATAAATGCATGATAGTTTGCAACGGGGGTACTTAAAACAGCATTAAAAAACCACTGTAGCAGCGTGGGATGAGAAAGTGAATTTGTTGAAGAATAACTTTTTGATGTGAAGGGCTCAGCTCTTGCCTTCGTCTTGCTTTGGGACACAACAAAGGGCAGCATTTATTCTGCTGGATACAATAAAGGATGATGCAGCTCAAACTGCAGTGGTTCAGGCCTCACATCTGAGCTTGAATTTCAAATACCTTTCAAACAGAAAGGGAATCCAGTTCGTACGTTTTCTCATGGACAAGGTCTTTCTCTTCCCTCCTTTCCTGCCTGCTGTGTGAACCCTACCCTGCTTCCTGTAGGATCAGTTCCACACAGGCTGCTGAAATATTGGCACCTTCATGTCACTGTCTTTTTCCTCCTCCTTCCTGGGTCAATTAAGAAACCAGTTTTTCCTCTTATTCTTCTCTACTTGTTTTGTGTATCCTCCTCGTCTTGAGAAGGAAAACTAAATGCTTGTGATGAAGTAATCCCTGTTTGTTGGCACTTGCTGCTTCAGATAATTTCTATAAAAACAAACTCCCAATGTTTCTGGGGTTCTGCACGAGCCACATTACCAACTGAGGGACTTTTTGATCTCTGTGAGCTTTGTGTGCACACTCTTACCTGGGTTTGTACCAACTACTACCAATTTTATTTCGTTTGTGTGCAAGTCAGTACATTTGCAAGAATGTATTTAGGAGATAAATAAAGGGGCTGATTAAAAAAACATGAAATGCACAAAAAACATGCAGGTTTGTGCTTGGTGAACTTGTTTGCCATCCTCGTGCACCATCTGAGGCACATGCCAGGGGCAGAATTTGGCCATTTGCATTCAGTTTTAGCAAATGGGCAGTAAAAAGTGTGAGTTCTGCTCAGAAACTCATTTAATGACTTTTCAAAATTCAGACACAAAGCATTTTTCCCTCTTTTCTGCTGATTCAGTTTCAAGCTCCTTGTCTTCCTACTTTGATGTCCTCTTTTTAACTTTAACCATGGTTCTTTTCCATTCTGTTTTGCATCTTCTCTCATTTGTCTTGAACAAAGTGCAAGTCCTAAATTATAGCAAACTTTTTTCTCCTTCCAAACAGTCCCACCAAAGTAGCATGTGTTTGGGGAATTTTGAACTCTTTGTCTATGCCCTGTGCATGAAAAACACTCATATAGCAAAAATAATAGCATTATTATTTGTATAAGAATGGATAATCAGCTCACGTATTTTTTAGTGCTGTATTGGATCATTCTTATCAAAAGTTTCTATTCATCTCTCCAGAATTATTACAGAGAACATATTCACCAACATGAAGTTAATCACATTATGGATAAAGCCATTATATTAGCTGTAATCCAGGAATTTGAACAAATCTGGGTTGAGCTGTGCTGTGTTGGACAATACTAATCATGTTGTAAAAATTAAGTGTTGATTCTCAGTGCTACTGATCAGAGGAGAGTCAGAAATGAAATCTATGTTTTGGGGTGAAAAATGCATTATTACTTTTGGGGATGCCAGTGAAAGCTAAAATAGAATTTTAGGATTTATGAAATGGGACTGTGGCACTGAATTTAATGTTCCTCAGCTGAGGAAGGTGGACAGAGTTCAGTCCTTCATGGTTCAGCCCTTTGCTTCATAAAACAGGATCTCCATGGGATCCTTTTATTGCTATTGACTTCAGAGAACATTAGAAATGAGTTCATGTCACTGAAACTTTTGCAGTGTTACATTTATCGTACGTTTATATACAGATGGAATATCGGCCTGTGCTATACTTTTGATGTACGTTTGTATATTGGTATGAGCATTTGTAAAAGTGCATGCATACACCAGCATGCCTCAATTATCTCTTTAAACTTTATGTCACTAATATATTTCTGCAGCACAGATGCAGGCATGGGAGTATTGTTTAATGTAGACTCCAATATTGCCTGAAGAAAACTGAATTTAATTTTGTGCTATTAAATTATTGTGTGCATACTTGATTTGCTTGACGCTTTTGGCACAAGCCCAGGTATTTCCTTCGTTGGTAACATTGTAATCTGAATGTCTGAGGTCTCAGGCTTGTATTTGTGAAAAGCTCTGCTGGGCACGAGCTCGGACGTCACTGTCGGGAGCGGATTTGAGTCGTGCTGCAGCACCTTGGAAATGTGCCTCTGAAAATCTGCTTAGTTGTGACATTTTCTTACAATAAACGGTGATCTTTGCTCCTACAGACATTCAGGATTCTTCTTGTTAGCATACATTTATGTCTTCTTCGGTTTTCTGCTGTCTGCATTCACTAAAGGCAGAGATGTTTGCTATCTTTATGCTGAACAAAAAGCATATAAAACACATTCATTTGTTCAAAGGGAACAAAATAGCCGATCCTGACCTGTAAATGCAATGGGATGAATTTGGATGGCTTTACATTTTCTCTCCAGGCAGGTGCAGAGTAATACCTCAAAAGAACCATTATTTTGTGCTTTTATTCCAATGTGTACATAAATGCTTGCATAACCCTTGCACAGCTGCTGTACAAACTACTCATGCCACAAGTATTAGTAATCCTAACAGGGGAGGTTGCATGGAAAATTGGGGTGTGTATGCTAAACCATATGTACCATGCCCCTGAATCATAAAACTCGTGTTGCTGGAGCAGAGAGATCTTTGGAGACTGCTGGTTTTACAGGTCTGTAGGAAGCAGGATTATATACAACAGCTGCACCCCACAGCTTCTCTCCTGTTGAGGCTTATCTGGTGCATTTAAATAAGCAGGAAACAGAATTTGGTCCAACATTATCTTATATGGTCTCGGCTCCTACTTTTATTTATATTTCATTTCCATAGGAACAATTATTTTCACAGTTTATTTTGAATACACATCAGAGCCGCTCCAATTGGAAGTTTTGAGCTGCCAGTTCCAAGCTGCATGGGGCTGCAGAGACACAATGTGCATTTTTTTTTTTGTCTCTGGTTCTGCCTCTAAAATAAATTTCTTTATATCTGTGGTGATTTATAGCAGCGTTTCTGAACCAGTCTGGAGCAAGATGGAAGCTGGGGATTCATCTGACTCTCCAAAGCCCTGGCCACAAGAATCCCCTCCCAAGCAGAGCAGGGTAGCAGGGCTTGGCCCCAGATCTCCAGGGCTGGGGGAAGGTTCCAGCTCCCGGTGCAGCCGAGGGAGGAGGTTTGCCACATTACAAGAGGCTGGTGAAGCAATCTCCCAGACCTTCAGCAGCACAAAACCATTAATCAGGAGGAATTTTAAATAATCTGAAGAGTCAATTTGCTCTGCTGCTGTGGGTTGGCGCAGCACCGTGTGAGCGGATGGAGGTGTGCCTGTACTCACCCAGGAGCCTCCCCGGGGCTGAGCGTGGAGAGCTCGGTGTCACTGCTGCCCCTTTTGTGCAGGGTGCTTTGGTTGTAAGGGTTTATCTTGCCGAGACTGGCACTTCTAAGTTTTCAGTCAGAAAAAAATGCGCTTCCGAAATGGTGCTCAGCGTGCACTGAGTTGGCTTTGTCAAGTGCATCTTTTCAGCATTCATCCAAAGCCCTTTCTGCAGTTGTCTGTGCCCCATAGGCGAATATATACTGTTGGACTATTAAGATAATTTTTCAGTTAAGACATCGTCAAGCTGCAAGCGGGACAATAGAAACAAAACCCCTTTTGTTCTGACTAAACTGTTCCTAATGACCCCCTCTATAAACAGTGGCACCAGCGGAGGTCTCAACAAGGCTCCTCATTGAGCCCCCTTTCAAAAGGACAAGCAGAGCAGAACATGGGGCAGAAACTCTCAGAGTTACTGCACTTTACTCCGCCCTGGTGGTCTGACCGCAAGAGAGAATCTGTTGTTTTTGTTGTTCAAGGCACCCAAAAAGCATAATTTAAAAGCATGGATTTCCACAGTTAGCATCCTATAAAGAGGACTAAATATTTGGATTGTCGGGGAAAGAGCAGAAGGAAGCAGTTTGCGTGTTTGTTTGTTTGTTTATTTAAATCAAGGAGCTATAAAATAGACTATTTAGAGTTCCTTATAAAAATTTAACATTTTTCCTTGGGATAAGTTGCTGTCTGTTAAGCTCTTGAAAATAAAAATGTAAAATGCAGAGAAGTTAATATTTTTACATTCCAGAAAGATCCTCACATTTGTTTTAGGGGTAAAAATCATCTTTGTGAATAAAACATTTATCATGAGTAGAGGAAAGGTTTCAGCTGTTTAATGCCTACAGAAATTGAAGTTATGATGACAAACTGAAACCACACAGGACCAAACTCCTGTTCTTCCAGCTGAGTAACTGCAGGATACGTGCAGCACAGGCAGTGTGTCCTCACACACATGAGGGCTATGGAGATCTTGAATCACTTCCTGATTATTCCTGTCCCTATTTCCATGTCCTGAATACATGAGGAGAGCAGCACAGGAGACCTTCCACCTCAACAAAAACCTGTTTACGGAGCATCTTACTGTCTGTAATTGGGAAATGATGACAAGTCAGACAGCAAAAGTCCCTAATTTGGATGATTTGGGAATTACACTGGCTACATTTGCAAGTAGAAATGCCAGTTTCTTTTGAGAGAAGTTGAAGTTCGTGTTCTATTTTCAGATTTAATAAGGGTATTTTTAATTTAAAGCATGGGCTACTGCTTTATTTGGAAACAGATAGGAACAAATTGAGGAAGGAGAAGAGAGAAGGACGTCCGTTAAGACAGAAAGTACATATTGAGTAAAGTGTGGAGGAAAGTGTTACTTTATCCTCTAAATAGTGGAGAAAAGTAACAATATTCAGGACACCTTAAAAATTCCACAATGTGATGGAGGTCTGAGGGCACTCTGCCATTTCTGGGAAGAGTTCAGCAGTTCACAGCTCTAAGGTTTTGTTTTTTGGTTGGGGATAGTGCCTACACTCTTCCTTTATAAAAGAGTGGGATGGAAGGTTTCAGTGCGTCTTGGAAAAAGGAAGGATTTGGGTAAGTCTCAGCATGAAGGTCCAGTGCCCTGTGACAGGATACTGAGAAAAAGAGAAATGTCAAAGAAAGCTTTAAGAGATTTTTCGGTAGGAACAAAAGAATCTTTGTGAAAGATACTGTTAGCAAGTCTAATGGCAGGAATGGGGACGCAAAGCGAATTGGGAGGATTTGCAAGTTGTTTCTAAGCCTTGAGGCAAGAACCAAAAGCTGAGCATTTACTGTTTACTATATTTGGTGTGTATGGAAGAGCACTTTGGCCATCAAGGGAGCTCATAAACTGCAGAGCCTAATTGTCCCTTGACTGCGTTGTTGTGCTGGGGGTAGAGAGAATGCTCCTGTTAAAGGAGAGTTCTGAGCAAGAGCAGCTGAGGCTTGACCCTGCCTCTTGTGAAAATCCTGTTTTCACAGCAGCACGGCCAAGATCCATGAGCACATGCCCGTGTTTCCATGAATCTGCTTTTATTTTTCTTGTTTTTGTGCATCTAGGCACCATCCAGAGCGTGGTAGCTCTAGCTTTCAGAATTAAATATGGTAACTGTAATGTGATAGCAGGAAGGTACAGTATTCATTTTGTCACATATTTTCTCAAAGACTGTTTTTACTCAAAATTTCTGAATACAAAATGTTAACTGGCTAAAATTTGCTGCCTCAGAGAAGTCGAAGTGGATAGACAAAAGAAGAAACGTATTTTTTGAATCTTTCTAAATAAGTTTATGGGAAGTAATTAATCAATCAGAAAAAAATTTAAATGGATTTTTAATTGTTTAATGCCACGTAAAGCAGATTTCATTTAGTGTTTTGATGAGCTACTCTCATGCTTAGGGATCACATTAAAGATGTGATAACTGTTAATCATGAAAAACAAGTGTGTCAAATGACAATTTTCTCCAGTTTTTATATGGGTACATGAGGAAAAAGGAACAACACGAACTTTATATATTAACTTTGACTGTTGTAAAATTGCTTTCTCTTGAAAGTGATGGATCTGGTTATACATGTATCTCCTGAGCCAAAGTATTCTTCTTACTCTCTTCCAAAAAATGTTGTGATTCACTTAGTTTTTAATAATGTCAATAGTTTTTTTATCCCAGTGCAAATAAAAGCTTATTGCAACTAAGCTAACAGCAGTAAGACACAGGTATATTTGTATAAAGCAGTGATCTTTAATGTGTTCTAATTTACTGACTTTGGTGGCAGCCAATTCTTTATGTCATGCCAAAGCAATGTGTCTTATTTACCTTTTTGGATCCCTGTAAAAGCAGCTAATGGGCCCCAAAGGCCTGTGAAGTAATTTTAAATATCAGTGATATAGGACAATACAGAATGCACAAATCAAATTAATTTTCCCTTTGCAAGAGTGTCTCTCACTCTTCTAAAGGCCAGCAAGTTGGACCAAGTTATGAGAGAAGAAATGAATTGAAGAGTTAAGGGTGGTGCACTGAGAATTAGAGTTGTCCAGAAACAGAAAAAAAAATCTGGTGTATAAAAAAATTAACGGTTTTGACATTTGTTTTAGATTTGTCACAGAATGATTTAAAAAACAAAACATGAATAGAAAGAATGAGACATCCCAGAATAGCCAACATCCAGTGGCTAGGGTATTTACTTGGGCCCTGTCCAAGGAGTACTTTATGGGATTTGGAGCAGACATTTGACATAATGTTTTCAACATTATTTTTGTCAGACTGAAATTTAGTCTCTGTAGTGGGTTGAAAAAGAGCTTGCTTGGAGTCCTGTGCTTCGTAGGTGAGACTTAGTCACCAGTTGTTTCATCAGGCAGTTTCTCTTCAGCCTGGGGAATTTTATTTTTATTATGTTTTTAATAAAATAAAGTAGCTGCATGGAGAATAGACAGTTATTCTGTTGTGTTTGGTAGTGTGCTAGCATATATTTGGGTATTCTTCTGACTTTGGGAGGCTAATAAAGCACCACCCATATTTCTACTCCATTCTCATTCAGAACAGATTTTTCTCATGGAAATATCTGAACCTACCTAACTGTATTTCCATGGAAATCAGCAAAAATATAAATTTTTTTTTGCAAGTCAGCATTTTCTGATGGAAAAAAGCACTTTGTCCAAAAATTCTCAACTGGCTTTTCTGACGTGAGATCTTTCTCTGTATTTGACAAATGTGACGTGTTTACCTTCAGTATTTTTGTGGGTTGAAGAAGAGATCATACATGAAGTGTGGTCTGGGGTGATGAAATATGCTGGTTAAATTTGTGGGAACGTCGTAAGAAGTATCTAGAGCAAAATATAAAAAGATGTTGCTGACTGTCTCTCAGCTATTACTGAAATTAGGTAAACTCAGCATGTAGGGGAAAAAATCAGAAAATGTGTTGAAAGGCTGAAATTCCAACCCTTCTCCTTTGCTTTGCAAACACGGATCTTTCCATCCAATCCTTTCATCCTCCTGCCCACTCTGAATCTCATCAAGCCGCTGGACACACATGTTCAGCTTTTCTTTCTGGTTCAGCCTGTGCTCCTGCCAGCCTCCCACTGTTCTGTGTTCCTTCCTTCCTGCGTCTGTCTGACACCCAGGCCTGATCCTCCCACACGGGCACCTCCCCAGCACCCTTGGGCATTTTTGACTAAGAACTGAGGCTTGCAAGTGTCCCAGGGGACTCTAAAGGTGTTTGCAGAGGTGGGGAGCAGGTGTTTTAGCAGACACAGCTCCACACCTCAGCACTCTCCGTTCATTAATCAGCAGAGCTCATCTGAAAGGTGTTTACCACGTCTGAGACTGGTTTTTGGATTACTGGGTTCGTGGCCCTGCTTGGAAACAGTTATTCTGTTTCTGTAGCTGGGGTCGGTGCAGTACAGGACACTTTGTAATGAAGCCTGGTCACAGATCATGAATGCACTCAGTGCCTTGTTTCCTAGAAGAGTCAAGTGGAAATGTATTTGGCACCAGACATTAAATGTTGGTTACCCAACTCCCCAGGCAGTTAGAAGGTATTGAACAGTATTGGGGGGAGCTGTGTTTGATGTGTTTGATGTCACACGTGTCCCTCAGCTCCGTTCCCTTGTCCAGATTCAGTATCCGCAGTGTTTCACTTTTAACTGAAGTATCTAGAAGTGAAAATTCATGCCATGCAGGGACAACAAATCTATCTAAGTCATTTCCAGCCCAGGATTTGGTGTAGCTGTGCTAATTTGCTGACTGAGAAATAAAACAGGGTAATTATCTACCGAGAGGCAGAATTTATTAGGTCTGGTGCAAGTGTCTTGTTGTGCTCCTAGAACCTGGTCCAGCTTGTTTTTGAGACCATGCAGGTAGTCTGGACAGGTGTTGCACACACTATAAACAAGATCCTACTGACTTCTGGTCAGTGCAGATCCTATCACACCTCTTAGTCTGGTTCCCTAGGGAAATCACTTACACAATCTAATTATTTGTCTGACCCAGTTTCCAGGATGCTGACACGTTTGTCACAAGTCATGTAGATGATTTGGAGACACTTACCAGTTGTCCTTACCAGTTTTGCAAGAACTAGCATCCAAGGAGAGGAAGGAATCCTTATTAATGCTCCCACAGAGGAAGGAGGGAGAGTTCAGCAATTGTTCATTGTGTTTGACAGCAGCAAGACTCTCGACTGATTTGCACATTGCTCTGATATTCCTTGGTGAAAACACTGCTTCATTCAGCTGCCAAATCAAAAACAAAAGTCAAGGAATGGCTGGGAGAAGATGCCAAGGCATGCTGTGGTATTCCCCAGGGAATGAGGGAGCCTGCATGTTCTTGCAGGGGGGAGGTGAGAGCTCGGAGGGATGAAGGGGGCTGGAGGGACTGGAGTGGGATATGGGGGAGGACAGCTGGGGTTATTCCAGGAGGGACATGTAAGAGCTGCAACATAAATCCCTAAAGAACCGAGCTTCATTAGCTCCACTTTCAGGGAATAATTTGTTAGGAAAATACTGAGGACTTAATTTTGCTATTTTGAGTACATTTACACGCTGATTTAACCCTCCTACAATTCCTGTAGCAGTCGGGGGGCTGGTACACCACCTTGCTGTTACACAGCAGGCATCTGCTGTTATTTGACCTGAAAAGATCATTATAGGAGCTTTATTTGGTGTGCATTTAATAAAGCTGTAGCTGTTGTGACTATAACTCATGGCTCCCATGTCATTCCGCAGTGGTGCAACCAGCGATTCGGCATTCCAGGCCCATCGGTTCAAAGGGAAGTGTGAGGGACGTGAATGTATGCCAGAGCATTGGGACTTTTATTGCTCCTCTCCTCTGTTAGGAAGATACATTCTCGAGGAATTGAGAAGTACAAAGCATCCTCAGACCTTGTAGTGCAAAATGTAAAAAGTGATGTTATCTGCAGAAAGTGGACTTTAGATTCTATCAGCGCACATTTAGCATAAAGCATTTCCTATGGTAATGCCTCTCACTTTCCCAGACTTTTCAAGGCTCCAAGTGGCACACAGGCTGCAGACCTCTTTGTAATGTTAATGAATCATCTTAATGGACTGTTTTAGCAGAAACATTCATCACCTTTTGTCCCACGATGATTTTTTTTTTGTTATACTTAAATGGTTAAGTAGGCAATAAATGCCTATCAGGCCAACCACTATGCTCTAGTAATCCACCTCACTATAAATCACCAGTGGATTGTTATTGTCCTGTTTAATTAACACTCTTAAGGGATTCTATCTTTGGATAGACTTTCACCTTGCACTAAGAAGGCATTAACATTTGAAATAAGAAGTGTGTTTATGTGAAAAGCATTAATCAGCATGACCTGGAACTGGTAGTGGTGGGTTGGATGAAATATGTGCCTGTGTCCATGGGTGAGGGCTCCTTGCATCAGTTTGCAATGGAAGCTGAAGTCAAACCTATGGAATACTTTCTTAAGTCATAGCAAATGATAGCTCCAGAGTAATTTTTAATTAGGTCTAAAAGATATTTGGCTATATTTGGTTGAAAACAGCAGGTTTAAAAATTTTCATTCCAGTAGCTAAGAAGACAATGGTTTTGTGAGTGTAACTTGGGTTCGTTTGTGGTCCAGTTCAGTTTTTAGAGGACTGGACCAAACCCTTTTCTTTTTGTGCAACAAAAGGTGAGAGGGGAAGTCTGATCCTGCTGCTCCTCTGTGAACTCTTTTCAGACTTCCCAGCCACAAAGAGTAAGCCAAGCAGCCAGAGCTCCTGGGAAGAGCAGGGGGTCCGTAGGCATGGATGCTCTTTGCAGAACAATCCCAGCAGCTCTTCTGCAAACAAAATTCCCACACTGGGACACAAGCTCGACGCAGAATTGCTCTAAATATACAGATATTTTTGTACCTAGTGCAGCTCGATGCTGGTTTTCCTCTCTTGGGAGAATATAAAGATGGCAGCTTGGTTTTTTCCCCTCATATAATGCAATTTAATGCACTTACAAGTAATTTCCTCATCTTTTGTCAGGAGAGGAAGACATTTGAAAAAGGCTCTTGTTCAGGCAGTGTTTCTCATCCATGAAATCTTATCCTGCTCTCTTTGATTTTGTTACATTGGTAATACCAGTAGTGCATTTACCAACTGCTCCTTCTTTGGATTCCAGCACTAACAGCAGCCTTGTGAGATAACCCACTGCTGAATTTCATTTTGCAGAGAACTGCCATGTGCAGAGATTTTCTGAGGTCTTTAAGAGTCGAAACTAGTAGCAGAGCTCAAGAGATCCTGGCTCTTGTCTGCACACAGACCTGGAATGCACATCCCTTTCCTCTTGGCATTTTCATTCAATTATTTCCCAGTATGGACTCCTGCAAATTAAAGAACAAATAAAACTGCTAAGTGGAACACAAGCGCACTAAATCTTTTTAATTAAGAGACTGAATCTCTTAGTATAAATTCATTTCCTGAAACAAAACTCCAATTATGTAAGATTAATTCTTTCCTCTGAGATTGCAGGGATTTATTGACTAACAAAATCTTCTGTTGCGTAATTGGAAACGTGCTTTTTAATGCAGCCTGCTGCTCAGAGGCAAAACCATAGCATTAGCCTTTCCACTGGGCATTTTTGTTTCAGTTGTAAGCTAATCTGCCAGGTTTCTTTCTATTTGTAACAGGAAAGGGGTGGACTGGTTCACAGCTGAACCTGTGGTAAATAATGCAAAACACTAAAGGAGTTTAAGCAAGAAGAGAAATTAAGCTAAGCTCCTAAAAAGCCTGCTGTGATAGCAGGAGGAACTGTAAGGACAGAAATAAGAATATCCTGCGTGCAGGGCAGTGTTGTGAGGAGGTGTGTGTGTCTCATTGATCACACAATAGTTTTTTCCAAATCATTTAACAGAGATGCACAAACCCCACACAGTTTCAAGTGCAGACACGTCCTGAGAAGAATCTCCTTCATTCCCTCTAGACACACCCAGCTCATTAAATCCATCACTGCCTCGCAGTAAGCCCCAGGGTTCAATCTTTTCTAGAGCACTGTTCCTATCCAACCTTTTAGCTCATAGAGTGGGCAGCCAAGATTTCGTGTCTATGCATATAGCAGGACTCATAGCCAATATTTCCTGCAGTTCCCTCCTCTCCATCCCAGTCTGGATATATAATGGTTTGGTTCTGTTTTTGAGGGGTTTTTGAGCATTTTTTTCCGGGGGTTGTTTATTGTTGAGGTTTTTTGGGGAGTCTTTTTGTATAGGTGAAACTTTAATGTTGCTTTCAGATTACTTCCTTATATCCTATTGCAGTAACCTGTATGAGGGTGGCAGGTTAAAAGGTAATAAAATCAGGAATCTGTGCTCCATGTAAGTAGCTGGCCATGAGAAACTGCAGCAGGGATGGATATTGAATGACTTCAATAGTCCAGCCAGGTTTTATCAGAACAGGTCATCAACCTGTAGGCTGCCTAAACCTGTTCCACTGCTTCCCCATTGATTAAATATCTGGAAGCATTTACACGTGTATCAAATTCTCCATAATCTATTTTATCTTAATGACACCCAAGTTCTTTGTCAAGCTAGGACAAAAATGTTCCCTCCAGTGGTGAGAGAGGATGGTGAATCTCCTTAGTGTATTTCAGTACATTGGATTTCCTTGAAGCCAAACTATGACCTCAGGTTCTCATGGGCAGAAATATTAGTGGGACTGCAGGGATATAAAGGAGGTAAAGCCTGCCTGTGTACACCCAGATATTAAGGAATTTAAAACTGAAATTTGATTGCAGACCCGACATATACAGAGGAAAGGAAGGAATTGAGGAGCGGTGTAGCTTCCAGCCAGTTCTGATGGCCAAAATTCCTTCTGAATCTCAATACCTGTGTCACCAAAACAAGACAAAGGGTCTTGCCTGGAGCTGTCACCTGTTCCTGTCATTTGGGGATTTTCACTCTCCTTCCTCTGTGTTTGGGTCTAGCCTATTTTACTGCTCTCACTCTCTGCCCCAGACAGAGATGCAAACATCCTGAGCACAGCATTCCCTCCAATTTGGTTCAGGCTCCTAAATGGTTCTGTCTTTTTCCCATTTTCACCCACTTTTCTTTCTTTTTTTTTTCTTTTCTTCCTTCCCTGGTCCACAACAATAGGAGTCAGGGGAAGCAGTGTGGAGATATGTTAAAAATCTGAAAAAAACCCCCACCAAAACCTCAACCAAATGGCATGGCAAAGGTAGGAAAAGGCTGTTTATTCACTGTCTTATTCAACATGGTAAGTAAGGGGCATCATAAGTAATGAGGAGATGGCAGGTTCAAGGACGCACATCTTTAAGAATGAATAGTTAATCTGTGGAACTCCCTGTCACAGGGTGGGTTATGTTAAAAATGTGCACGAAATCCATTGGAAAAAAAAAAAGATGAATACAAAGACACCACCAGAAGCCCTTGAATATGAAGTCCCACCACTTATTCCAGAAGTCTTTGAGTCATAAACATGCTGGGAATACATCACTGGACACGTTTTTTGTACTCTTCTCGTGATGGCCAGTATTTATTCTCAGAAGGAGGGTATTAGTCTAGGTGGACTTTGGATTAACAAGTATAATAGGTCTTATGCTTTTTATTAAGAATAGAAGGCAGGATGCAATTTATCACTTAGTTGTCAACCAGGACTACAAAGTGTTGTGGTGTTTGCTCTCCTCTTACATTTTCATCCCTTAATCCAATCCAGCAAAGCGTGGTAGATGTTTCTTATATTTTGTTGCCAACTGTTTTAAGAAGTTCATACAAAAGCTTCTCTCATCAAGAAGATTTATGTGAGGGTTCATGAGTCCTTGCAGCCGTACATTGAAGAACAGAGACATTGTTAAATCAGATTAAACTGATGGACTCAGTACAACAGGGGTGAACTCTCAGGAATTAGTTTCAGAAAAGAAAAGTTTTAAATACTAATCAATGTGATAAAGCATAGATCTATATTTATATATCTCCAGACATAATCTTTACCATTGCAAATTTTCTGTGGAGACAGCAATCAAATGGTCAGAAAGCCTTAGTTTGCCTGTAGGCAAATTCACGTGTTAGGTTTTAGCACTGTAGAGATAATTATGTCACCCCTGTTGTAAACATTTTGTGTTTCTTGAATAGAGGGTCTGTATTGAAAATATTAACCACTGGTCTGTGGAAACTGAAAAGCTGCAAAGGAAAGGAAACCAATTTTCTCTGTGGGTACGAAACAGCTGAGTGGTTGGAACTGTGTTTGGGAAGCACTAAAATTGTTGTAAGCCATCTGAAAAGTGCTAGTGGATTTAAAATCCTGAGGGAGAGGTGAAAACTTGCTGGTGTCACAATGTGCCTTAAATGAAATATCTGCACTTTGAGTGGTCAAAATTAACCCCTTTACTCTTGCACACATGTGGTGCTCTAAACCAATGCTTAGATAAATATCACAGCTGATGTAACAAATACCTGAAAGTGCAGGTAATAAATACAAGAAAAAACCTGTCTTGATTATTCAAGTAACTGCTGCTAGTTAATTAGCATGCTCATAGTGTTTGGGCCAATGGAGTTTTGCAGTTTCCTTTCAACTGAGTTTTTTTCCAACTCTTCTTTTTAATCTCATTGGACACAGTGATGCAATAGTGCCCAAACAATTGAATGAATTCATTGTGAAGAACTAATTTTTGATTCAGAGATGATAGTCAATATTGCATTGCAAATTAAGCACTGTTGGGGTTTGCTTGTACAAAAAACAATTCATTCCTCAACAAAAAATGGCATTCTGTCAACTACTAATTGCATACAAAGAATTTTAAACAAAACCAGGTAACATATGTATGTAACATGCCTGTAATGTATGTAATACTGCAATTTGTGTAATATTAAAGGTAGGAGATACCTGAAGCAGTAAAAAAACATGAAATTTTTTTATTTTTATTAGGTCTTTTCTGCTGTACTCATACTTGGGTGTTGTTTTCGTAGTTTTTGAGGGGGTTTTGGTTTTACTTTTGCTTTTCAAAGAATGCCTGAAAAAACGAGTAACATTTTTTCCTAATTTTCAGCTGAGCCTCCCACACTGTGATTTATGGCCATTGTTCCTTGTTCTATTATGACAGTACCAACCCAGAACTTGGCTGTCATCTCTGTAACTGCTGTGCAGGCAGAGACCAGTCCCTGGCCTCTGTTTTGCCAGGACAAGCAAGGCCAGCACTTTCAGTGTCTCCATTCAGGACCTGTGCTCTTGACCCAGAGTATCTCAGCACCTTGTGCTGAATCTTCTGTCAGTTCTTCACACTGCTCTTGGAGTGGGAGGGCCAAAAACTGGGCACAGCACAATCAGCCCCATCTGTCTGAGTTTGTCCAACTTCACCAGAGAGCCCCTGCTCTGCTCCATCACTGCCCTTCTCCTTGCCTAATTGGTGCACAGAGGTGTCTGAGAGCTGCTTGTGCCTGTTCAAATCAGTGTAAAAGAGGGTTTGAGAACTTCAGCCTTTCTCTCATCAGAACCTTTAGGTCACCATCCCAGCTATTGGCAAAGCCATATTTTCCTGTTGTATTTGGCTTTAGAGACATTGGCTTCTGTGCAGGACACAGCAGAGGCAGAAACTCGATGCCTCTGTTACCACGTAGATAGAGGCATGAGTAGAAAAAAGGAGAGTATGACAGGTTTTTCCATGGATGAATAACTTCTGTGCCCTGGGGACTGCAAATAGCTGGTATAAATCAGTGCAAATTGGCTATTACTAATCTTGCCAGTAATGAAGTGAGAATGAATGGAGTACAAAGATGAACTTTACATATCGTTAGCACCAATCTGCCTCGCTGCATTTATGGGCAAGGCTCTACCTAGGAGGTCAGCTGGCAAAACTTACAGCTTTTTCTTTTGAAAAATATGATTAAAAAATGCATTTGTACTGCACAGAAATGTCTCTCAAATATCGAGTCCATTTGGGGATTTTACAGCTATGAAAACTTGAAAACAATTGTTTCATAATTTCTCAAGCACTCAGCAGTAAGTACTTTTATTACAGTGCTCTAGCATCACAGTATATAATTTAATATGTTTATTACAAGTGTGTCATATAAAACACTGAAGTGTATAATTTCAGAGTAAAAGTTCACTTTCAGTTTAGCCTCCAACAGAAGCCTGAATGATCTGCAACACAGAAAAAAATATCAAGGCTGTTATTGTTAGCCCATTATAGCAGAAAATAAGCAAGAATGAGGATCATGACTGTATATTCTGCAAAAGCATTTCTCTTAAAACAGACACTATAGAGGTTATGACAAGAGAAGTTTTGCACTAGGATAGGAAATCAGTTTGAATCTCTATAAATATTGGGTTTTTGTTTAATTTTTTAAAAATTTCTTCTACGTTATCGGTGACTAAATGCCTCTGATAGGAGCACAGTGACCTCTTTGGTTTGTGTTGTGTTGTTTTCCTCTCTGCGCAAGGAGGATAAATGAAATATGAAAGTGGAACAAGTTCCTGAGAGTTGGACACCACTGAAATGATAAGATGGGAGTAGAGTGTTAAAAAAACCTGGTCAGTCCTCTTTCTCCAGTCTCTGAATATGAAGGCTATGCCCTTGTTCTTCAAAATACATTCAGAAAATGAAAATTTTGGTGTATTGGCCATCACAAAACAGCTGAAATATGTAGAAAATCAATGTATTTAAACTTAAAGGAGTGGGAAGAGCCAATATAGTGTAAGAGCAGCTGTTCAGCAACACCTATTATTTGCTTACATTTCATGACTAACATGAGGCCCTGCAATGTTAAAATGAGATTTAGGAATTGGCTCTCCTGATTTGCTTCCTAGCATTCCATAATTTTGCTGAGGATATGACCTCATCCAGCTCTCCACACCACCTAAGAATCTGGACCGGTTGATGAGCATGTTAATTTTCCTTCTGATGAAGTATCAAACTTCACTAAAGGGCTGAAAGACAACCTTCAGTTTAATTTAGGATGAGGTCTTTAGATATTCTTTTCTTAGAACTAATGGATGATTGACAGTATCTTCAGCAATGTCATTTCTTTATTTTTTGTTTCTTCTCCTTGACGTATTAGGGTCCCAATCTTGCACTCCTGGCACTCCAAACTCCTTGTAAGTGGATCCAAACATGGAAGCATTCCAGTGCAATGCATGAGAGACCCTGTAACATTACAGAGTAGAGGACATGCAGAAAAATTTTGAAATAATAGATTAACACTACATCAGTTTTTTAGAAAGTAACCCTGCTAAGGAATGCTAGACCCACTTGTCATCCATCTGTTCCTAAGGCACAAACAGGAATTCTTAACCTAGCAAAGGTACTGCTGGCAACAAATGCTTATTTATTGTTCATTTATTGTTTATTAAAATGAAGGTGCTAACACAAAAAAAAGCCTGGATTTTGCAGAGGCACAGATCTGTTGTATATTTCTTTCTAGCAACATGTATGATGTTATCAGAAGGCTGATAACTGAGATGTGAGATCCAACAATCAGAGACTACAGCAAGTAATTTTGTTAATATTTTTGCACTGACTTAATTAGAAATGAGGGGTTTTTTAATGATTTAGTTAAACTGATGCAACATCCTGTAATGGGCATAGCCTTGCAGATGTAGAGATGTTCTTAGCATGTAAGAAATCATCATAAATTATAATAATATACCTTATATTAGTAAATTAAATAAAGGATCTTAATCAATTGCATCATGATCTGATTCAAAATTCCCTTTCTACTTTCCCATTTTGCCGTATGTTATATATCAGACAAAAAGTATTTTCCTGTAAAAAGTAAACCAAACTTATTACAGCTATGCATGGACACTGTGCATTTCTCTGTGTGGGAAAAGTGACCAAAATAGTTGTTTCTGAATAAACTATCCATAATAGCTCCCTGTGTGGATATTCTAGTCTGGAAAAGTCATGGGTCAAATAAGTCATTGCAGAATAGCTGATCCTGCAATAGAAATTCCAGTCCAGTTTCCAGTGTAGAAAAGTCCTTAGTCAACAACTCCAAACTCCTGTTTCTGCCAGAAGTTTTTTCTCTTTAGAGAATAATATAAATTTGTTCTATTCAATTCTTTAAGGCCCAAATTCTGCACTGAACTCCCTTTGGGAACAACACATGAGATCAGTCAGGGAGAACTTTATATCGCAGGAGTTTGTATTTATGTGCACATACTCCACAGTTTCATTACACAGACCTTTCATTAACACCTTCATGTGGCTGTGAGCTGTACACACCTTTGGCTGTGGGACATCTGGGTGATTCTTCTGTTCCAGGACCTCCTGGAAGAAGATCCATCAAGCCAAGCCCAAGGTGTTTGGTGGCTGTCCTGGCCAGCAGCAGTGGGACAAGGCAAAAGAGAGAAAAATGTCACCCCTTCCTCCATGCCCAAGTCCAGGGGATAGGTCACAGCAGTGACTTCCAGCTGACACTTGTGGGTTTGCTCTGAGAACAGAGAAAAGATTGGTCTATAAATATGCAGGGAGACTTTGAAAAATGTTTCAATGGGCTAAAATTGTGTCGTGAAAAAGCAGCACAGAGTCTTCACTGAAGGCTGACCAGCAATCTCATTGCATCCAGAACTGCTTGTGCAACAGCTCAGTGAGACAGGTTTGGGGCTGTATTCATGCTTATATTTGAATTATGGTTTTTCTCTTCTCCTCTAGAAAAAAAAAAAAAAAAGAAGAAGAATACACCAAGATAAGACATCTGTGCTATTTTTTTATTTGATATACTTTTTACTGAGCCTTAACACCCTCAAAAGCAAAGGTTGCCATTTATCCAAAATTACATCACAGTGCCCCTGGCATTTTTGTGGTGTGAACTAATTAATATTAGTAGCTTAATTAAAATCACGAAATGCATTTTAAAGGATGACATAAGGTTGATTTTAATCTAGACTTCCACAAATGAAGTAGAATTGTAATCAACTGACCCAGCCATTATTTATATGGCCCACAGTACTCAGTGTCAGAACTCCTACATCATCCTCTGACTTCATTTTCCCCAGGGATTTTTAAATAGTTAAGAAGAACTGCCTGAAGTCCACCCCAAGTTTTACCTGCTGGCATAAATCTGGGGGCATGACACCACTAGTGTAGCATTCCCATAAATGCAGCAGATTTAGGTTCAAGTAGTTTTAATGTACAGCAGGTGGCATTTTTGTGTTTAAAGAGTAAAATCACACTTGTGTGTTCATGCTTTCTAGGATTTTGCCAACAAAAGGAAAACAGGGAATAAGACTTTTTACTTTTTGAAAGCCAGAAGAAATGGTGCAGCTCTTGTCAAGGCTGCTATTTTCAAGCTGTCATATGAGTATGGAAGTCATTCTTGCTTTCCAGTTATATTTTAGTACAAATATCTTCCACTTGTTTGTTTCAACATATTTCCCCTTCAACACACTTTTTTAATCAGAATTTTTCCTAATAAGTTGGAGAAGTGTCCCATCAGTGTGAGATGAGTTCAGGAGAGAGGGAGGAATAGTGACTAAGATAGAACTGGGCAAGCTCAAACTTCTCAGCATGTAAAATTATGTGTTCAGATGTTCAGTCGTACAGTGCTGCCTCTTTGTAGCTTAATTACTGTCAACGAGTACACATGGACTTCATGCTAAATTACAAAAAAGTAATCTTTTATTTAATTTACCTTGTGTTTCTTTGTCTCAAATACCTATTTTGCCCTGCCACCAAAAATACATTATTACCCCTAAAAGCATTAGAAAATGCGGATCTGAAAATTGACAGAGGCTAGATTAAAGGTACTTGTCTTTTTAAGAATAGTCTGTAGAGTTTATTTCTGGCTGAAAGATAAAACATCAAAAGAAGGGATGATAACAAAACCTCACTTCCTCTTACAGTGACTTGACTCACCACAGAATAAATTTTTTGCAGGTGTTTCTCACTCTGGAGCCAGGTAGATTGCACACATGCATTAGTTTTGGATTGTTCTTTTTAACCACCCGTGTTATTTGGAAGGAGATATCCCATTTGAAGTCGTGAGCTGTTAGCAGTGAGTGACTTTTCATCTGCTATTTCTCTGGGCTTTGCTCATTAGAAAAAGAACAGTAACTTCTCATGCAATTGACAGGTGATAGATGTGGCTCCTGTTTCATCACAGTGTTAAATTTAACAGTTTCTGAGTGATAACACTTTCTCTGGCACCTGTGGTGCCATCTACTGCACAGCTTGGTAGAGGCAGGACCAGAGAACTGCATCCCTCCACTGCTGCTTTCACTTCTTCTTCCCATCTTAACATTTAATAATGGTTCCTCATTTCCTTCACAAGTAATTTTCCTTCTTATACATATATATAAATGTATATAAATACATATTAGAATATATATATGTATATAAATACATATTAGAATATATATTTATACACATTTATCTATAAGTATATATATATATATACATATTTCTATTTTTTTTAAATATATGCAGTTGATATTTGGAATCTAATTCTGGCTGGCTTTTTGCCAAGCAGATTTTAAAAAGGGAAAATAAATAAAGAAAGAGGAATCTAGGAAAATAATCTTCTAATCCATTTATTGATTGTAGTTAATTTACTTATCATATTCTAGATACAAATTAATCTGGTTAGATATATTTGCATATATGTGTGCAATACTAAGTTTGAAGCATGGAAATTTTTGTTATTGTTACTTGTTTTTGTTAACTGAGATATAAACACTAAGTATTTTAGTTGGGTTTTTTTATGATTGCTGTTTGATGCTATGAAGTAGAAGTAAGTCATTAAATTGGCTTCTTATAAGTTGATGTGTTTAGTTTTGTTTGCAATCTGTTGCTGGGGGCATGGTATAATTTTGGCAGTTCCATATCAAACAAAAAATCTGTTGATTTTGATGTCAAGTTGCTGGAAAGAGCTACAGAGATTTTTACATAAATATTTCCGGAGTGATCTCAAGATACCTAAAGGCCAAAGACTTAAGATGAAAGACCTGAAAATTTCAATTTATTAATTCCCCTTTCTCTGGCTTCCTTCTGTTAATTGAAGTACCTTGTGTTCATATCATCATAGCCTGAGGTTTTCCTTAAATAAATCAATGCATGAATTTTTTAATTACCTACCCAGGCTGAATTTGGACTGCTCACTCATACGAGTACCAAAGAAGAAAGGTTCAGTGGCAGTAGCTAATGGAGCAACATTTTACAAACGACATCATCTAACTTGCTAACAAGTCTAAGCATGACAATGTTTGAAATGCTGTTGGCTGTGAGCTGGATCGAGCACAGCTGCCAATACTGCTGACTGCTGTGCACTAAACATGACGTTATCAACAGTGGGCTTTGAAAATTTTTCCCTAGAAAGGACAAGCTTTAAGATATTTCTATCCTAAGTAACTTCTGACACTCTCAGAAAGACCTCTATGAGGAATCAATTATGACGACACAGTTAGGAGTTGAAAATACACTTTGGCATATGATAACTGCAAAGGTAAGAGCAGTTAAATTCATAATATTTGGGATTTTTTGCCACAGAGATTAGGAGCTCTGATCTCTGCACACAAAACCACTTCAGAATTAGAGCATGCCAAGGAGTACCAAGGGGCTGCTCCTCTGGCCCACATCAGAATTCCCAGAAGTGCTGCATTTTCTCTTTGCAATCACCATGAATTTAAAACATTCTGAAATGAAAGACTGGATTTTTTGTACGAAAAGCTGAACAACTAAAGCTGAAATGCACCAAAATACTCATCACGTGCAGGGTTTCTTCCCAAATTCATCATCTATGTCTGCCTGTCTCACCTATGGTGCAGCGCTGCTCTCTGACCAGGGATGATGTGCGAATAACAACAACCCCGGTTCAGCCATAAGCGTCACAAAATTTAGTGTTCTTTTCTTAAATTTCAGCTTCTTTGGAAGCCAGTCATTCATGACTCTTAGAACTGGGGTTTTTTGTTTGTTCAGAACACAAGACTTTAACAGCGTATTGAGAAAGATTTGACAACATATCGCAAGACTGTCGTAAACCTTCTGAACGCTGAAGGCGAATGACAAAAAGTAGTGCTAAACCTTTAATCTCAGAAGCAGCTGCATTCCACTTTGGGGAAAGATTTTTCAACAGCTGGAGCTGCACTGGAGTTCCATCTCGCTCAGCTTCCCGCCAGCTGGGAACAGACATTTGAGACGACGGGAAGAGGAAAATGGCTGGATGGGAAGGGTACTGATGAGCTGTTTGGCCAGCCTGGTTGGATTTATTGCAGAAACCTGGATGCTGTGGAGTCTGTGGTCAGACATGAGCTCCACGGACGGGCCTGAGGGTCAGTGTCCAGCGCAGGCCGTGGCCCCTCAGGCTGGGCGGGGCCATCCCTTGTCCGTCAGAAAAAGGCGGGAAAAGCCCTCAGCGCATCAAACCCAGCAAGAGGAGCCCTGGGCCACTCCGGACAGGTGGGAAAGGCCCTTGGCGGGTCAGGAAGGGTGGGAAAAGCCCTTGGTACAGTTAGGAAGAGTGGGAAAATCCCTCAGTTGGTCAGTCGGGGTAGGAAAAGCCTTCAGCTGGTCAGAAAGGGTGGGAAAGCCGTCAGACACCACCACAGCTGGTCAGGAATGGCGGGAAAGCCCTCAGCCGGTCAGGAAGGGCGGAAAAAGCCCTTGACCATTCTGGAAGGGCAGGAAAAGTCCTCGGTCAGTTAGGAAGAGTGGGAAAATCTCTCCATTGGTCAGTCGGGGTAGGAAAAGCCTTCAGCTGGTCAGAAAGGGTGGGAAAGCCGTCAGACACCACCACAGCTGGTCAGGAATGGCGGGAAAGCCCTCAGCCGGTCAGGAAGGGCGGAAAAAGCCCTTGACCATTCTGGAAGGGCAGGAAAAGTCCTCGGTCAGTTAGGAAGAGTGGGAGGATCCCACTCTTGGTCAGGAAGAGCAGGAAAAGCACTTGGTTGGTCTGGAAGGGTGGGACCTCAGTTGTTCAGTCAGAAAGGGTGGGAAAACCTTGACTTTGGTTTGTACAGCAAATTTCTGCCTTTTCTCACTGACCCTGTGGTTTGAGCTCAGATCATGAGTTTTACATCCAGCAAGCAGAAGAGCCGTTCCTAATTTCCACGGTAACCTCTTTTGTCTCTTTTTAAGAGGATTTCTTCCCTATCCAGAGAAGCTAGACTGATTTGCCCCAGCTTTCATGGAGGTGCACGGTTCCACTGAAAAGCCAGCTGGGAACAAGGCCAGCTTCAGGGAAACAAGTCAGTCTGGTCAGGAGAGCCACGTCCCCAGGTAAAAAATGTGAAAAATAACACCTGCACTCTCTTTCTGTGGTAATGCTTCAGTAGGTAGAACACCTTCGCACCTAGCAGGCTCATGCTAAAGCAAAAACAGAATCCAATACAAAAACAAATGGGCTCTCAGATGGCAAACAGCATCTTCATTCCCTCACACCTCTCCAAAATGTCTGTGGCTACAGAAATACAGAACACTGTGACAAAACAAGCATACTGAATTACACCAACAAAAAACCCTTGTCGATTTTTAAAGAGTCTTTCTGTACAGTATATTAGAACAGTCTGGGAGCATCATGAAGGTATTTTAAAAAGAAAAGGATATTATTAACATTATTATTTGGAGAGTTCTTGGTCTCTGGCTCATGACTTCAGCGATACACAGGTGTAAGTTTTGGAGTGTGTTAGTTTCTTACATTGTAGATTTTTATTTGTAACTGTTTCTTTCGTGTATCTTGCTAGCTTGCTAAAGGTGCTATAATATTAATATTTTGAGCCATTTATGTCGAAGATCAGTTCTCCTTCTGTATAGAAACAATTATCCACTGCTGTAACCTGTTAGAAATGATCAGGTAAGCCCTGTGAGCTGTGCAGCACCTTCCCTTTCTCTGTTCAGATGCCTTTGTTAACCAAACCACAGTGAATTTTAAATAGGCATACTTGGCCAGTGTCATACGTTTGCTTATTAAAATTCAGATAATCTCTGCAAAAAGAGACAGAATATCAGCAGGGGGTGCATGGAGATTTCCTGTCCTCTTCCTCCTATTTTGCATTTTACATATTACATTTCCAATTTCTATTGGCTAACAAGTGGAGAAATTGGGATTGGAACAGAAACCTGGACTTGCAAATTCTGCAGCAAACTTTGACGTACATCTGGAATATTAAGGTATGTACAGTGGACAGAATCAAACAAAAAAGAAAAATATTTATGAGCATCAAAAAAAAGACGTGATTTACAATGATAGCTCATTATTGTTTAAGGACACTCTGTTTGATTTTAAAAACCATTCTTGCTGATTTGAGATCATTAATTTTCTGTGGCATGCACTCATATTGACTCATTGTTTCCCTGTGTATTACTTAATGACAGAATTGGACTTTGCTGATAAAACTTTGAGCTAAAATAAGTTCCACGAATTCTTTAATTCCTACCTAGACTTAGGATAGTGCAGAGTATACACTTGTAATCTTAAGGATAGCTGAAATGCCGGAGTCAGATTGCTTATGAAAATAAAAAGCATCTGTCATAACACTCAGACCAGCCTGGAGTTTTGCTGTAAGGGATCTGCTGCAGGGCCACTTTGTCCTTTTAGGTGAAAGATACAGATTTGATTCTTTCCATGGTGCGTCTGCTGAGACTGAGCCTTCATGTATTTAAAATCCTTAGCAGTTTGTTCAGGGCAGCAGATCAAAAGGTTAACGTGCAATGGTACAACAGGAAGTATTTGTACTCTTGAACACTTTTAAAATTTATAGCATTTAAAAACAACTTTGCCAAAATCATGGCCAAAGCCAATATTACCTCATTTATAGTAAAACATTAATCATTAGTCACAAACCAGCCAACTGGTCAATTTTTTCACCAGTTCAGCTGGTGAAAAATTTGATGGTTACAGGATTGACTAGAAATATACTTTGTGTCCTCTAGTCATGCATTTGGAATGGAAAGGCAAAGATTTTAGGGAAACTGAACAAAACAAAATTGGAACATGAAAGTATTCCTCCACATTTCTGAAACTAAAGTATGCTGTAAGCAGTTTTGTCTTACATGATTTTTGTAAGAGTGTGGATAGTTGATCAAAACTTAAAGTAGAACTAGACTTTACCATATGATCTGTGTCATTAATTGTCTCTGTTTCAGTTCTAAGGTTCTTGAAGCAATAGAAAATGTTATCCAAGGCGTACTTCAAAGCTTGGCCCAAAACAAAGCACCTGTTCTCACACTGGCAAACAGAACAGACTGGAGGAACATAGAGTAAGTAGTAAACATTTAAAAGTCCTGCCTTCTATTAATAAAAATGCCATGAATATGAATTTGATTATGTAACTTCCAAAAAAGTTAATCATATATAATCATTCTATAAGCATTAGAATCAAGAAATATTTTTTTAAAGTAATGGACTAATAAAAAGTAATGCTTAATGACCACTCTGAACAGGCATCATGTATTAAGTAATAGCAGACCATAGCACAAAGGGAAATGTAAAACTACTGTAATAGGGGTTGGAAATGAAAGGGAGGTCCTGTAAACAATCCTTTTTTTTGGAAGCAGTAGAAACCAGAAATGATAGGTTGTGTTAGAGTGAAAAAACCTGTTTTAGGCTGGAAGAAATACTGGCAATCCTGTCCTCCAAACCCTTTCTTCCTCTTTTCTTTTTTTTCTGCTTTTCCTCATGGTATCTTATTTCTTAAAATGATAGTGATAAACTTATCCTTTTATTCTTCAGAGAAGATGCATCTTACCTCTCCCTGTTGTGTTTCTTTCCTGTGTGTTGTGTTCTCAGTTCATTACCAGCAAAATAAAACAAACCAAGTTTCCAGCAGGTTATCTAAATTTCAGATCTTATGCCAACTGACCTACACGGGATCACAGAAAAAGAAACCTGTCCTCCTTTATAGCACTGTCTGTGATTTGGAGAAGTTGCTTGTGCAACAATATTTTTCCAAGGAGCTCATCTAAACTGAAAATCCCCAAACCTGAGAGATTAGCTGATTTCTACAATACATAAGCAAAAGAATAAAGGAAGACACAAACCTATTTCTGGCCTTGTAACAGCTTTGGACATCAGTGGGTTAAAGGACATTCAGATTGATAAGATTGCAGAGGTGCTTGTAAGTGGACACATTACAAACATTTAAGGTTGAGGGAGCACAGCAAACTTTCCAGGCATAACACTTTGGTGGAATACTCATTTAATGAGAACAATAAACTTCTGCCAATCAAAAAAGCTGAGGGGCCTGAAGGTAATCAGTTAACTGAAAAGCTTACAGGTTCCAGGGAATTTAATTGCTTGTGTCTTGATAGTTTGACAAAAATGTTTCACCTTTTGCAATTTTTGGCAGTCTTTAGGGAAATGGCGTTCCATGCTAGAAAAACAAATGTGAGCTGTTAGTTACCATCCAAACACATATGGGGGAAAATGTTCAAATTAAAACGAGTTAAGATCACAGTATGTTAAAAATAAGAGTCATCAATCACATCCAAAAGAGCAGAACCATTACTTCTGGTGAAGTGTAATCTCAGATACGTGGTACAGAAAACCACTCTGCTGGAGTGATCCAGGTTTAACCTGAGAGCAATTCAAGGAAGTTTTGATTAGAGTTTTCCTCCTTTTCAGTTACAATGTTGGGAGCAGACAAAGGAAAAGCACAAATAACTTCAAAATGTTGCAACACAAAGGCAATGAAGTTATTTTAAGGCAGGCAGGCAGATGCTACATCGGGCTGTCCCTGCAGGTTTGTGCAGCGTGTGTACTCTGCCACCCAAAGGATGCACGGAGCAAAACCTTGCACAAACGAATTTGGAAACGTGACGTGGTGTAAGATAAAATTATAGCCATTAAACCACCAGGACTTTTTAAAAGTACGCACGACACTCTGAAATTTAAAAGAATGCTTTAAAGGCAGGATTATAAGGCACTAAATTAATTTTAAGTAAAATAATGAAGTGTCCTGAAGAAAATAACTGATACTTTTGGAGAAATGTGCACCTTCAGATGTGAAATGGTGAAGCATGAAATAGCAGAGCTCATTTAGGTTAAACAATCTGAATGTTTAGAGAGCAGGATGGACCTGCTTTTTCTTTCCAGCACTTAATAACAGAATAAAATTAAGTTATTCTGATAATAATTTAAGGGCACAAATTAGACAGTATTATTGTATTCTGAAACAGTAACACTTTTTCATACAGTCCACATCAGGAAGTCACTTATGGCAGATTTTTATTTTAATAATGATTCACATTTTTCTTCTCATTTATTCCTTTGTTTTCATACTAAGTAATTACTGATTTTGATATATTAACAGTTCTAAATATGTATAAAATACTTTTCTCGCCTCTATTTTTGTCTGGAAACTTATCTACTTTATGATTTAATTCATTCTTGAAGCATCTTCTTGAGAAACTCCTGCCTTTTTCCTCTGGCCACCCCAACCCCACCCAAGCTGGTGGTTTCTGTGCTGAATCTGAAAATAGCACTGCTGTAGTCAATCATAGGAAAGGGGTTTCTGAGTCTGAGTTACCTTGCAGAGAACAATTTACCTGTACTCAGGGAGTTTGCAGTTTAATGTGTTTCTTTGCAATATGTCAGATTTAAAGATTCTGTAGGTCTACAGATGATACCAGGTTGTACTGCAAAACAAATAAGAAGTGACTGCCCTCAATCAGCAAAAAGATTTGGTAAGTTAAAAAAAAAGTCCAAAGCAGAGTTCTTGGGCTTTTTTTTTTTTCCTTAGTTCCCAAGTTCATAAAAGACACCCAAAAATTAAATTATTATGCACTACAGATTGGAAGTGTGTGGCTGATGTAACCTGATACTATGATCAGCCTTTCAGCTTTTCTCTTCTTTCCTCTATTAAATTATAGTGAGTGACAGTGAAATTAATACAATGTTCTTAGAGTTTCTCCCCTCCCTTAATGGATATCAGCTAAAGGCGTATTCAAAAGGTCTTAATGTAAAAACATCATCCTTCTTCAAAAAGCTGGCCAGGAAAAGAATCTTGGAATACAGACAATAAGCTCATTTCTTTTTCTAACTCAGTCATTTCATTTCTTGGCCTGGACATCAGAGCATACATTCCCCCACTTAAATCCCTCATATTTTTTCTCATTATGCTAGAAATTAATGAGTCCATTGATTAGAACAGTTTCTCTGTATTTGGACATTAAAATGCATTTCAACATTTTATTAATGGGACACAAATATGGTTTCATAAAAAGATAACTTATTGCATAGATATTTCTGAAAATGGATGGAATATATCATAAAATTATTTTTTTCAGCTCTGATGCTCAAAATATTATCTATGATCTATAAGATGGTGCAGAGCAACACTTACGCAACTAAAAGGTAATGGAATCCATTTCTGTAATTTCAAATAAAGCTGTATTTTAAGTATGTTTTTTGAAAAACAGCCTATAGAATGCAAACCTGTAGGATTCCTGTATATATAATGCTTTAGTTTTATCTGGTTCACCATGCTCTTTATAAAATTCTTATGAGCCCTCAGCTGTTTCAGTATTATAATTACAAATACAATATTTTGTCTTGATAGAGATATATATTATTCAGATACCCTACTGTTTGGTAGCCAAAGTGTTGTGGACCAAATAATCAATGACATTTCTTGCATGCTTAAGATACCTCGGAGAAGTCTACATGTAGTAAGTGGCTTCTTATCAATGTTTTTGTCATTATTTCCAAATCTTACCAAATTGAATTAAACTGATTAAACTGAAAGGGGAAATGTCACAAAAAGTTATCAGCTGGAATTAAAAGGTTAAAATAAAAAGTCTCATTAGTGCCAATGAAACTTAGTTACAGTTTATTGTGGCTCAAACAGTTTCTTTCTTCACAGAAAATTCAGAGAGTTTGCTTTTTCCAAAGGGTTTGGGACAAACTGCCAACTACAATCACAGGGGCTTTTATTATCATCTAGTGAAGGCAGTGGTTAAACTTCAGAGTGCAAGACACCTGTTCAGCAGTTTGTACTCAAATGATTGATGACTTGGGGGTTAAACAAAAACTTAAAGTACTTAAGTGTAACAACACATCAAATTTACTTGTATCTCATGTCTTATATGGGTTCCTTTGGATCTAAAATTATTCCTTGTAATGTAATGTAAGCCTTTATGTCCATGAGAACAAAACATTGCTTAGTGTTTAAAAGGCTGATGGCAGTGAATCACTGCTTAGTAGTAGTCAGAATTCTTTTCAGGGATTTCTTGCTTTGTCTGTACAATATAGTAACTTCCCATTTATTCTGTGCAACTTACTGTTTTTTCCAGCTCTCTACAACTAAAGGTTTTGTTGCTGGTAATTTAAGTTACACTGAGGAAGATGGTACAAAAGTGAATTGTACCTGCAGTGCAACAGTATGTATTATAAACCACAAACAGCAGTCCGTAGTATCTGCCTGTACAAGATATCCTGCACTCCTTGTAGCTCAGGTCACAGTGTGCATTTCCTACACAAACCTCTGCTTGTGGCAAATTGAGGTGTTACAACCTGGGTGAATAAAACATATGAAATATTGCTTAATTGTGTTGTAATTCTGAAGCTCAGCTCTAGACTCCCCGGGAATAAATCTCTGGATATGGTTTTTAGCACTACCTTCTGCCATGGGAGCCTTGCAGAGGAAGGTGTATATTTTATATGTCTTAGGCTTTGCATTACAGTGTTGTGTCAAGGGAGTTTCTTGAACCAAAGAAGCCCAGGCATTCTGAACTTACAGCGTTTCTGTCACAGTAGATTGAATTCTGGCAGAGTGAGCAAACAAGTCAAAATTGGTTTAATGGGATGAGATTCAACTGGCCTAGTCCTGAAAGATTTTCTACAGCAGTGCAGAGCATGAAAGCAGAAATAAAACTCAGACTTGCTGACTACAGTCACAATTTTCTGAAAAATGTGTTCATTGTAAGCCTTAGTTGGTAATTTCAATATTGAAAGGTAACTTTAAATGCCCATTACACTTTGTTTGCAAGCATAAAGTCCCCTCTTATTGATCTCCATATTTTTATTTGCTGACTTGTTCCACCCTGACACTGGGGGTGATTTACAGTCAGGAGTTGAAACAGACCACACACCTCCATATATACATTCTCTTTGACCAAGTTCTTCCCCCAGTTCCTGTTTTCTCATCCATATGTTTGCCAGATTGAGCCAATCCTAATTGGAGATATAAAGCAAACATTACCACGTCTTCAAATTTTTGCTCCAAAATACCCATAAAATCAGGTTAGAGGTCAGTAAAAGAACCAATTTAATGGTCTTCCAAAAAGAATGAAGCCAATGGTCTTTTGAAAAGAATGTTTAAATATTTTAAGTCTGTATTAAATTTGAACCTTCACACCAAGCAGACTTTTTTTCTGGCTAAGACAGAAAAAACATTAATCAGGATATTGTTATCTCCATCATGCCCATAGGATGAACAATTTTCTGCAACAGTGGCACAAATACTTTTAAAAACCATCTTGTTATGACAGGAGGATTCCTAGACCACAACACAACAGTGCATATGAATGGTTGAATACACTTGTAAAGAGGTGAAAATGTCAGAACTGATCTTGCATATAGAGGAGGAATGGCTGTTTCAGGATGAAATCGTGTCCTTCATTACCTAATGTTGTTATTTTAAAATATATCATTTTCTCTATTTAAAATGATTAATCTCCTTCTTGTTGTTTTAGGCAGTCACTGTGCCATCTAATGTTCAAGGAATTAAAAGTATCCTTTGAGCAAGAACTCTAATTGTAGACGGAAAAAAAATAAAGTGAAAACAAGGAATATTCCAAGTTAAACAACGTTCTGGTAATTTTTGCTTTCCTTGTTGGCTCTGAAATGGAGTCATGATCACTGCTCTTGGCTCCAGAACAGGTATTTTAGAGCAGTTGGTTGTAATTGATTGGTGTGATGGATCATTTTACATGCAGCTAGCCTTAACGCAAAAGATTTAACCTCACGTGCCAAATTTATATTAATTGTAGAAAAAGATGCAACTTTTCAGAGACTCCTGGATGATGACTTCTTCAATAAAGTGTCCCCATGTATCATGATCACGGTATGCATCTTGAATTTCACATCCTCCAGCTACACCTAATTTAAGGAATACTTTAGCATTGTAGAGCTGCTCAAACTTGGGCAAAAGGCCATAATAAAATTAATATGAAACATATTTAACGATAATTTAAAAAATTTAATTATCCTCATAGAAATATGAAGCACACATTCTAAAGACTTATTTCTTCCAAACATCTCCTCAGAGCTTCGTAGCTTATCAGCTTCCTGTGCTGCTGCAAAGTTGCTGCTGAGTCTCAGAAAGGCTCAGCTGTTGAGTGACCTTTTGTCCTTCAGGACCTGAGATTTTGCAAACCCAAATGAAACAGAATTGGTTGATTTTGGATAGTACTGAAAGAGCTGTGGAGCCAGGGGAATTAACAGGAATGTGTAAATGAAATATGCATACAATGAGGAAAAAACAATTCCTCATTCCTAAGAGACATAAACATTTCTTTTCCACAAATGGCCTAGCTTCAGTCAGTCATAAGAATATGTTTTATATAGTTCCATTAGTGCCATAAATTTTTTTTGAGATAAAAAAGTGGCCTTCTTACACCAGCCTATGCAGACAGCAGGGTACATCTATATGTCAACTCCCAGACCTTACAAATTAAATCCTTGAACAGAAGAATGTTTGATGCTTCTGCAGTGCCCATAACCCAGAATATCTGCCCAGCTGCTCCCAGCCTGGCCCTCCCTCTGCACAAAGCCAAAATAGGAGCACAGAACTTTCCCTGTAAGACAGCTGCTGGAGAAACATTTCTGCCAGCATTTTGTTTGTTTGTTTGCTTGCTTTTAAATGGCAAAAGTAAACACATATGTAGCCAGATGTTGTTTCAGTTAATTTAAAACCGTCTGCTTTTCTTTTATTTCTTTAGGGAAGAGGCATACCAGATCTTAATACACGACTTTTGGTCAGGAAGCTGTGGGATTCTTTTCAAATTCCTATTTTCACCCTTATGGATGCAGATCCACATGGTAAATCTGTAGAGGTTCAAAGGCATAAAAGGAAAGCAAAATTTGTTTAGAATGTCCTTTCTCATTCTCATGGGAAGGTTCTGAGAGGTCAGAAATCCAACACAGTCAGAAGGTGATGTATCTACATTGATCCCACCTGAAATTAGGGAGATTACTGCAAAATGAGAAGCAGCTGCTCAAAGAAATAGTATTAAGAGATAGGAATTACACACATAAAGGATAGAGAAAGACACTTTTAATATTAGATGTTGGACAATGTGTAAAAGAGCTGATTATCCTTGTGTTTGAATTGACTACACACAGACAGTGTGAAACATTCAAGTATATGAAAGTGACATGCTGAGATTCTGATTGTTTTGACGTAATCTAAAAATATATGTAAACCATCAGAACCTCACTAATCATAAAATCATAACTATTGAGCCATAAAACTGAATTTTTAAACTGCCTCCTTAAACATGTCCATTGTGCAGACAGGCACTTGACTTTTGCTATTCTGCAACCCAGGTGTAGAAATATTGTGCGTCTACAAATATGGATCTGTGGTGAGTATATTTTTTCCCCTTCAAATACACTGTTTTGTAGGCCAGCCTGGAAGCTGGAATGCATGAAATGCTACAGCCTTTGTCAGAATGGGTGCTACCTTTTACCATTTTGTTTCAACACAAAGAGGTGATTTTTAGGCCTGGTGTATCTGATGCAATAGCTTCTTCCTGCAACAAAAAGAAACTGGATAGTAATGCCAGGTGTTTCATTTAACTACTATTTCACAGTTTTTCTCTGTTGCTCAGGCAGTTTTCAGACAGTCCAAATAGGAAAAGGTTCACCATTTAAATTTGTTTCTGCCTTAGAAGAGGAAGAAAGGATGAAGGGACCTTGGGAGGAGGAGAACATAATTGTGAGATGGGTGATTCCCCACAAAATCATGTCCTGTTGGTAAAGATTGTATTCTGGAGTGAGAATTTGCTTAGGGATACTTGTGTTAGTGTGGAACATTATGGAAGAAGTGGCAAAAGGAACAAGAATATTATCCTGTTACATGGCTACAGACAAGGTATGGAAACACAATGTGGAAGGCAGGCAGATACAGCTGAAGGCACAGGGCAGGAGCAGTAGAAAAATGGAGAAAGTAGAGATGTGGAGTAGAAATGTTCAGCAGAGAAATGGAGAAAGAACATCCAAAGTTAAACTAAAGATCACTGAATGTTATAGCTGACCTTTCTTATTTTAGTCCATGTCCTTTGAGGCCCATCATCTCACCGTTCCCTCCATCAAGTGGCTTGGTCTCCTTCCATCTGATCTCGAGAGGTGAGTTATTTCCCCAAAAGAAACAGACATATCCTCCTGCTTCATAGGAAAAGCAGTCTGACTTACTGCACAAAAATACATTTAAATCCATTATTCTTTTCCTGCGTTATTTTGGCTGAATATAAAGAAATCAGTTGGAAAGATATATTTTTAAGTGTGTGAGAAAATTTAAGAATTTTATTTTCTTTGCAGATTAAACATATGCAAAGATGCCCTGATTCCATTTACAAAGCAAGATGAAAATAAGTTAGCAAGTATTCAAAAGAGACCTTACATTGCTTGTCACCCACTGTGGAAAAAAGAGGTATTTATAAACCTACTGTTTTCTATTTCTTACTCCTCACAGGAGAAATCTTATGTCTGACAAGGTCTTAGGATAGCAGAACCAGTCAGGTTTTGTAGCCCTAAAAGAAGGCAAGACTGAGAAAACCCATGCCCTGGGATGTGTCACTGAACCTCTTTACAGCTATTAATGCACATACAATGAGTGGGTGGAATTTGCTTACTTAACTTCCTACCCACATTAATCTTTCCTCTTTTTTTTTTTTATTTCTTTCTCTTTTAGCTGGAAATTATGGCAGCATCTAAACTGAAGGGTGAAATTCAAGTTTTAACTTCTCTCTCATCAGATTACCTGTCCAGAGTGTATTTACCAAACAAACTGCAGTTTGGTGGATGGCTATGAATGTTGCTCTGCAAATGAAGTATTTTTCTATATATTGATATATTTTGACCACACTTAGGAAAAAAAAGTGCAGAGACAAAGGAGTATCTGTCAGTTTCTTGTTCAGTTTCTTTATCTCTGTACCTAGAGTATCATTTTCTCTTTTTCTTTGTTCAAACTGTAAGAGTAATTAAGATTTTTGCAGAATACTGCTACTTCCATTCTGTGGTTTCTGCTGTGAAACAGTGCCAAGTGCAATGGTACACACAGAACAGATAATGAAATATGTTCTTTCTGACCAGAAAAACGTGAAGTTAAAAAATGTATCCAGGAATTGTTTTGCCTTCTGTCTTAAAGCACAAGATGATGCTGTACCAAGCTTTCTGTTTTTGAAGGGGGTGTAAGACTTTGTTAAGAATTTATTGCACATGCCTCCTCTTGGAATTTTTTTTAGGTACAGCATTGTGGAGTTTTGTGTTCACTGTAGATTTAGACATAAAAGCCAGAAAAAATTCCATATTACTGCATATCTCAAGCAGCTATAAATCTGCCAGCAATCAAACTACTATTTGTCTTCAATGAACAAATAAGAAAGCGGATGTTACTCACTAAGAATTTAATAAACAATCCTGTTAATAATGCACATCACAACAGAATCTCTTGTTCATTTTATTTATTTAGTTGTCTCTAGAACACTAAAGAGAAGCAGAAAACTGTGGTGATTAAAGGGTACATTAATTTTTATGTACGGGAGTCAGACTGACTGCATGGAAAGTATCTCCGAAACTGATCTCCGCAGTCATCAGCATGGATCGTACAGACGATATTTTCAGTAGATTTATCTGTTTGGGGTTTTTACGGCTGTTCCACCAGTATTAAATCCGAATGAATGTCCTTTTTATTCACTGTAGAGTGGCAGAGTTACAAGAGGAACTGTAATCCCCGGGAACACCGGGCTGGTCCAGCAGCAGCTCTACCACAGGAGGGTCAGGTCACCTGCGGCTCAGGGACACCCCCAAAAAACACGCAACGTCTCCTGCTGCTGGGGGGATGAAAACGCGATTGACCCTTTTTCTCCGGGAAATAAAACAGGACCGATCCTTTTGCCCGAGCCACCCCCGGCCCGGCCCCGCCCCGGCCCC
>WEKY01030316.1:331475-351522 GCA_013390045.1 Picathartes gymnocephalus
TGGGCGGCCGGGAGGTGTGGGGGATCTAGCAGCAACAAGAAGTGTCTTTTTATTTATTTACTTTATTATATTCTGTATTATATTTTATTTGTATATCGCTGGGTGCCTCCCAGGGGCGTGCTGGTGTGGTGCCTGCGGTGAGACGCCCCGGGCACGTTTGAGGGCCTTGTAGGGCTCAACCTTTTGCTCGTTCGCAGGGCAAGGATGAGTCTGTTCGGATCAACGTCGGGCTTTGGTACCGGAGGTACCAGTATGTTTGGCAGCACCACAGCAGATAACCACAACCCCATGAAGGTACGTGTGTCAGCCCCCTGGGCTGCTGCGTGTGCTCATGTGTCACAGCAGGACCTACTGACTCTTCTATAGAAGTAACAAGAGTTCAGTTCACAGCCTTCAAATTTTGTTCTGTCTCCTGTCCTTTATAGGATATTGAAGTAACATCTCCACCTGATGACAGCATATCTTGTTTAGCATTTAGTCCGCCAACGCTGCCGGGTAATTTCCTCATTGCAGGATCATGGGCAAATGATGTAAGTACTCTCTGTTAGACATGCAGATGAATGAAGTGCCTAAACTGCAAAATGGAATTCTAAAAGCTTGTGCAAGAAAACCTAACTTGTTGAAGAACTGCAAAATTTGTCTCTGGTACCAAGGCACTAAGTTTGATGTAGTTGATAAATCATCCACTTTGACAGTGCAAACCCAGAAAGATTAAGTTACTGATTAAGTTATCATAACAAGTTGTTTTGGTTTGAAGGATGAGATCCCAGCTGGCTCAGGCAGGGAGGGAAGAAAAATGTGGGCATGTTTTCTAACTGTTTTGTCCTGCCCAGCTGAGGCTTAAGGGTTTTTCAGGGTAATGGTGAGGGGTTACAGGTTTACAAGGCACTCTTGAGGTGGAGTTGAAGCTGTGGGGTTGAGTTTTGGCTCTACAGGTAAAAGGAACATAAACAGAAAAAATAAGGTTACACTAGTTCCGAAAGAAACCCAGACTTTGGTGTTTCCAACCATACTTGTTGTTGTATAAACTAAAGCTGGAGTCTTCCAAGACAAGTCTTTTTCAGTTCCTGTTAATATGTTAAATTTGCATTTGCTTCTCCTGTTACAGGTTCGCTGCTGGGAAGTTCAAGATAATGGGCAGACAATTCCAAAGGCTCAGCAGATGCACACAGGGCCTGTACTCGATGCCTGCTGGAGTGATGTATGTTCTTATTTAAAAACAAGTGCACGTTTTTTACCAAAAGTCTAAATAAAATTGGTGTCTGGTTTGCAGGCAGACAAGTGCTGCAGCGTATGGTTATTGTATAGACTTAAATTTCTGTAAATGTGTGTTAAGTGTGTCCTAATGGGATGGGCTGGCATGGATGTAAGAAGGCTAAAAGTGAGTTTAAATGTTAGGAGTGTAATAAAAGCTAGATAAAAGCCAGCACTGTTTGTTCGTTTATAACATAGTCATAAATAAATTTGATTTTTTGTTCCTTCTTTGTCTTGCAATCCCTGTATGTGTTACATTGATGTTACACGGTTACTAGAAGAGAATGAGACTTGACAGTTTTCCAGTAGAGCCTGTTAATTCTTGTTTTTTAGGATGGGAGTAAAGTATTTACTGCTTCCTGTGATAAAACTGCCAAAATGTGGGATCTCAACAGTAATCAAGCAATTCAGATTGCACAAGTAAGTAAAGCCTTAAAATTTTTTTTTCTGTTTTTATTTAAAGCTGCCTGTCTAATTTTTATATTTTTGAGATAGTGAAATGCACCTGAACAGGTGATCAAAGTGATTTAAAAACCCTGTGCACCTGTTTCCTCTGTTTTACTTGAGAACTCTTTCCCCTGCTGCAGTGATCTCACTAAGTCACCCTGCTGCATTAGAGGGGAAAAAAATCTTAAGAAATCATTCAATTCAATTCACAAATACCAGCGTTCTGCCACACCAATAACAGGAATTACAAGTACATTCTCAAATTAGAAGTTAATGTGGGTTTGTAGAATATATAATTATGGTGACTAAAATTAGTTACCAGTTATAATTTAGGAAGTTAGTCCCTTTAATGATTGTTTCTTGTGTGTGTGTGTTTGTCCTTCCTTTCTTCAGCATGATGCCCCTGTGAAGACTATCCATTGGATTAAAGCACCAAATTACAGCTGTGTGATGACAGGAAGCTGGGACAAAACATTGAAGGTTTGATTTTTACCTGAACAAATGGACACAAAGTCCATAAATAGCAATCTATTTATAAAAATATTTATGTGAAGTGAAAATATTTTATTAAGCTCTAACAATTAATGGAATAGCCTCACTTCACAGGGAGTTGCACTATTCTGACTATAACAAGAATGAAACAGCTTGGTGCCAGTTCTGTTCTGTCTCCTATAGTAATTCCAAGTGTAAGTTTGTTTATTTCTCTGTTCCCATCAGTTCTGGGACACCCGTTCACCAACCCCTATGATGACGCTGCAGCTCCCTGAAAGGTGTTACTGTGCAGATGTGGTAAGTCAGGATATGTGGTAAACTGGTGCCAGCTGCATAACTAGGAGTAGGAATAAGTTTTGGGAGCTTCTGTAGGACAGGACTTGAATACTGTTAGTGTTTGATTTTTTTTTTTCTTTTGTGGTTGTAGTAGTAGAACATAAATCTGATCTTGATCAAGCCCTGGAAAATAGGAATTTTCATCATACAAAGCACACTTGGTGTCCTTTCAACATCACAAAAATCAACATGAGGACTGACCTACCCTTAGTTCTGGACACACTTGTAAACCACCATTGCACTTCACACTGGAAGAGTCAGCTCATAATTAGATTTTTGGTGTGTTTAATTTCTCAGTGGCAGGGAAAAAACTGACTTGTTGTGTTTGAAGATACGTGAATAAATGAACTTTGTTCTTTGTCTGCTTCCTATTTCCCTCTCTCTCATGCCTTTAAGTTCTTCAGGGTGTTCTGCCATGCAATTAACCCAAGTGTGTCTCTTCTGTTTTACATCCTTATCCAGGTTCATCCCATGGCAGCTGTAGCCACTGCAGAAAGAGGTTTGATAGTTTATCAGTTAGAGAACCAGCCTTCTGAATTTAGAAGAATAGAATCTCCTCTTAAACACCAGGTAAATAATAATATTTGTATTATGCAGATTGTAGACATTCTGAACTTCACATTCTTTATAAAAACATGCAGTGTTTTAAAATCAAATTACCATAGCGTGGCAGTGACCTGGTTTGCCATTGATCTGTTGCTGATCTTCGCAAAGATTTAGAAATTTAAATACTGTGGCCCAAATTCTCAACAGAATTTGAGCTTTCTCTTGACGTTGATAGTTTTGCTATCCTTTGGTTTTGCTTTACCTTGCATTGATGTCTTTGATACTTTGTGTCCCTGTGGAAAAGATGTGTCAAAACTCCTTTGTATCTTTCTCAAATTCAGCATCGCTGTGTTGCTATTTTCAAAGACAAAGTGAACAAACCAACTGGATTTGCCCTTGGAAGTATTGAAGGCAGAGTAGCTATTCATTATATCAACCCCCCAAACCCGTAAGTATTTCATAAAATCCTCTCTTTATTTCTCAGTTCACAGTGATGAAAGTGAAAAGCCTTTTTTAATTTTTTTTTTATTTCTTTCCTAGTGCAAAAGATAATTTCACTTTTAAATGCCATCGCTCCAATGGCACAAACACATCAGCACCTCAGGACATCTATGCTGTGAGTATCCAACATGAGATACCATGTATCATATATACACTCTACACTCCTAATATAAAATTGCCTCTGAATTCTTTGTTCTCCTTGACCTTTTATCCTGCCTGAAGTTGTCTTGGACACGTTTAAAGACCTGTCACAGTCATTGTTTAAGAGGAAAGGCAGGTTTTTGTACTACCTCTAAACAAGCACTAGATCAGCCTTTCATTGAATCTTCTTGTCAACAAGTGGAGTTGACACTTGTTACTTTTGCAGATATTGAAACAATAGCTGTGTAATGGCATTATGCATTGAATTATTAGGTATTAGGCAAAAAAGATGGTGCTTTTCTTGTTGCTTTGGTGGTGGTTGTTTTTGGGTTTTTTCTCTGAAAATATATTTAAAAATTAAGAGCTGTATCTAGTTGAAATTTTGTGCATTCACTCTTGTAGGCCTCAGCACATCTGCTGTGAGTGTTCCCATCACCTGTTGCTGTGTGTGGTGTTTTACATGCTGCTCTGTATGGTTCTGCAGGTCAATGGGATTGCATTCCACCCTGTCCATGGTACCCTGGCTACAGTAGGGTCTGATGGGAGATTCAGCTTTTGGGATAAAGATGCACGGACAAAGCTAAAAACCTCAGAGCAGCTGGACCAGCCAATATCTGCTTGTTGTTTCAACCACAATGGCAATATATTTGCATATGCTTCCAGCTACGATTGGTCAAAGGTAAGAGAGGTTTAGACTCATGTTCATACTTGCAGTTGACAGCTAAGACTCCTTCTTGTGAGGCTTTTGCTGTTCTTTATAAGCAGTAGCTGAATCTTTCTGATTTCGAAGAAAAAAAATTAAAACGGCCATTTTGGCCACCTGCTGAAGTTTATATTGAAGCTGTAAATTCATGATGTTTCAGCTTCATCTGGACAAGATTGCTCAACGATGCTGGTTTGCAAATGTGGATGAGCAAAATGTAAATTCCCTGATTCCGAAGCTGCTGTGATTGCTCACACACGTTGTGCCGGGGGCCGTGTCACAGGGCAGTGTGACACCCTGACAGCTTCCCCCAGAGCTGGTGAAATGCACATCTCTGCTGCTTGTGCGGGAAAAAAAGCTGTGACTGTGATTATAAACACTTATCCCAGGGTTTGAATGCTCTGTATTAAATTCTCGCAGCCACTCACTGAGGATTTTGATGGTGCTTATTTATGTATTTCTCTTCCAGGCTTAACAATACAGATGCAGCAGAACCACAGCTAACCATAATCTGTGGAAAATCAATACTTCCTAATAGCTTAACAAGGGAGGGTAGCAAGGTTGACATGTAACTAATTTTCACGGTGCTTGGAGGATAATGTTCTTTGTGGTTTTGAGTGAAAAGAATGCAGAAATGACATAGATTAACTCGCTGCATACCACAGAGAGCTAAATTTTAATTCACTGCATTGTATTTAGTCCTCTGCCCACATTAAAATATTTGTTGGTGCCACGGCAGGTGAATTCTTCAGTTCTGATGCTTAGGTAGACTGCAGTGGTGTCTTTCAGATCTGCAAACTAATATTAAGTAGTAAAATCAGTTGGTGCTAAGTACTAACCTTCCTTCCCAGAGTCATTTCTTGCCCATAGCGTTGGTAATTTCCAGCTTGCATGTTGGACTTCAGTAGCTTTATTAGTGTTTACTCTCCCTGATTTGGATACTTGGGTATTAATTTGGTAATGTGTATGCAAATGATATGAATATGCAAAATAGGGTATTTGCATCTGCATCTGGGGAACAGAAAACTCTCTAGTTGCCTGTAGAGCTTGGGCTTCACCTTGAAAAAATGTGACCTTGTGTCATTTAAAAAATAGAAAATATAAAGTGAAGCTTTAAAGGTTTAGTTTTTTCTGTGCCTGGAATGACATTTAGAAATCATATTGAGTTCTTAGGCTGCATCTGTAAAGTAGGACTTATTTTTTAGTTTAAAATATTTTATACTTTAAAAATGAATCCAAAATCTCATAAGTTTTACTTTATATGTATAGTTCTTGTAATTGCTTGTTCAAGTGAGCTGTTTCTAATCCACCAGTGTGGTCCAATATCTGGTCTTAAATAGACTTTAAGATTAAATCTTAATAAACCAAGCTAATGGAATATTCATATTCTTATGTTTTAAGTAATGCTGATACTTCTTCTTTGAAGAGAGTAAATGTAGATTATTTTTGTCTCTAGGGTCATGAATTCTATAATCCACAAAAGAAAAACTATATTTTTCTGCGAAATGCAGCGGAAGAGCTGAAGCCCAGGAATAAGAAATGAGTCTGACACGAGCTCCTCTACTTGTTCTCCCCTTCCTGCCTCTGCTCTTCTGCCATTTGTGCCCTGTTGCACCATGGTTCAGTCAACTTTGGATCACAAACATTTAGCAGGAACTGTAAAAATTACAGTAAATGTATTCTGACTTGCTGGAGAACATTTTCCAAATTAGATACTCTCATGTGTGTAAGAAAGAGAGGCTTGTATTGATGTGACTTAACCACTCTCTGTTCCACAGCAATAATGAAATTGCAGCAAAATCAACATCTGGGGTAGATATTCCTGCTTTAAAGTGCAACCATTTGTATCTCTGGATTTATTTTGTTAGTACTACATTAAAATATGTTAATTATAATAGTTCTGGAGAAGTTGTATAAATACTGTATTTTTTGTAAGTACTTGGAGAATCACCGGTAATTCTTCTCAAAGGAGGCTTGTTTTCTTCTTATTAATAATTCAGGGGTTCTTTCATTGCTTTCGGGTTTTTGAAGTGGAAGCATTGTCTGCTGTATGCCAGGAAGAAATGCCTTGCAAATAGTTTTCCCTCCTTTTTTAGATGACTAGGAAAATATGTAAGGGGCCAACAGCAGTGACAGAAACTCAAGACAGAAGATGGGCCCAGTGCAAACTTTAGATTTTTCTGACACTCCTGCATTGTGTGGACATGGCTTCTGAGCAAACTGCTTTTTGTTGTTCAGAGGAGAAGTTGCAGTGGTGCCAAGTGATGAAGCAGCTCAGTGACAGAGTTCAGGAACATGAGCAAACCTTTAAAGGTTTTATTCATGACCAAACCAATGTGTGCAAAATCCCTTTGACCTAAACTGGTATGAAGCTGACACCTTTTAGAGTTAAAAGTTGAATTTTTTACATCTCTTTTAACATGGTTTTGTCCTGTAACAGGGTGTTCAGGACTGAAAAAACCACTCATTTTTGTATGAAATAGAAAGTAGTGCTGGGGAGCTTCATCCTGATCAAAAATGCTGTGAAACAAAACGAGTGGGTCTCTTTCTGACTTGAATCTACCACTGTTTACTTTTAACTAGCCAGTTGTGTACATGCCAAAGTTTTCTTTTTGGAAGTGAATGCTTATTATTCCTGTCTAACTGTTGCTTGTTTGATAATGACTGAATAAAAGGGGGATGGGGGTAGCATGTATAGGAATACATGGCATATTGTACAAACTCTCTGTAAAACTGTTATGGTTTCATGCTGATGGTTACGGATTCATGCTACATTTCAAATAAAATTTTTACTAAATGCTTTTTTATATGCAGAAGTTCTGTTCTAATGTGGGCAAGGTCATGTACTTCACTTTTAAAAGTCCTTTCGCTGGTAATCAGAGACATTTGCTGAAAGTGAGCTCCTTTTCCTCCAGCTGCTCGAGCTGGGAATCCAATGCATTTTCCAACTGCTGTTTCACTATGAATGATTCCTGTGGGTTTGCCTCGAAGAGTTGGTGTGAAAGACCTTTTGTTTTGTGAGAATGAATCAGTTCACTTGTATTTCAGCAGCCAAACACCTGACAACGTGAGGACAAATGAATCAGACTCTTCAAACTCTCTCCAGCCCGCTGTCCTTTCACTCCAGACTCTTCCCTGTGTCCATCAGCTGGATGGGTATTTCTTGTTTGGTATGGAGGAAAGTCCTTGAAATACACCCAACTCTGAGGGATTATCTTTTTCCGTTTTATTTTTCAAGATAGTTTGGGTTTTTTGCCTGTTACCTCTATGTTTTACATAGTTTAGATTTTATATTCATGCGCTATTTGTTTTCTTTAAGTTAGGAAAGAGTTCCCAGCACTTAACATCAGTAGCTGGTCATTTGTTAAAACATTTCTTTGGTTTCTGTTGATTTTTTTTTTCCCCTAAGGTTGTGATTGTTATGCAGCAATCTTTGGTTGTTAGCACGTTTTTCCAGACTTCCCAATCAACTGAATGCAACTGCAGGCTCAAGATCAGGTGTGTGTGATCCCTGATGTGTGCAGAACTCCCACTGGTGTAAACAGGGAAGAATGGAATGTGTCAGTGTTTCTTGCTTTTAAAAAAATCTCCTTTTGTTTAAATCCTCAACAATGTGAATGAGTGAGAGAAAATAGGTGAGTTCAGCAGGTGCATTTCTCTGTGGAGCTGCACCTACTTCAGTGGACACTGAGGCCAGCACTGGTGAGTCCTGTTTCATAACACATTATGTGTTAATATGTTGAGTACTTACTCTGCTGGACTGAATTTCTTTGTCAGTGTGGCTTCAGAATTATTTAGTCATCACTTGCTACTTGTTCAGACTAATTTTAGAAGAACATAGTTTCCATTCTGTTGCTGTGCACATTAGATGTGTTCAGCTGGGAGGAGAGTCAGGCTTTGAACTGAATTGCTTTCCATTACCCAAGTTAAGAGAACACGTTGGCACTTTGCTCTTCCCTGGAACTATTGTGAGGTTCTGTTGTAAAGTACACACAGCTGTATCCCTTCAAGCATCAAAAATAAGTGATAGTTTGTTCACATCCTTTAAAGCGTGAGTGCATTTCTGGAAATGTATTAACTTGCTATTCTATGCCAGCTACCTGTCCAAAAAAACTGAGTGAAGAATGTAAGATTCCAACATGTACCCAAAGCTAACCATCGGAATGCTTGATTTATAAAATACTTCTTTAGCTTTCTGAAAGTTTGCTGACAATGTGTTTTAGTGCAGGAAAATAATCTTTGGCATAAAGGGCAGCCCAGTTAAACCCCTCAAAATGGGAACATTTTACAACATTTTCAGATGAGTTTCCTGCTGCTGCTCTCACATGTCAGTGGTTTTCCATATTGGTGTAATGAAATGTATTTCAGAAAACTAAATAATTGGCAAAGGTTGTCTGCTTTGTTTCACAGATGAAACAAGACATGTTTGCACAATGGCAGGCAGGCAGAGTATTGATTTACCACCTGCCACAGGGAATGCAATCCTGAATTGCTGAGTACTCCAGCTTAGCTCCTGGGCCAGGAAAACTGGTCACTGAGAGGTGTGGATTTGAGATCGAGGTGGGATATTTCAATAAAACTATTGCTTAGGCCTGGATGACTTTAATGGTGAAGTGGTGCTGTTTGCAGATGAGGTGTCTGGGCAGCTGCCCACAATGAGGAGCTGTGTCAGATCACTATCACCAGGTTTTACACTATTCAGCCTTTGAAATGATAGAAACCATTTACTTCTAATTTGTTTGCTTTTTGCAGAACCTGGGCAAAATGAAACGGCTGTTAATTTTTAAGTGTTCATATTGACTAACTGTCATTTGCAGTCATTTGGGTAAGACTGATGTATTTAAAAGATCTCTGCTGCAGATTCACCATGTAAAGCATTCCCCTTGGGCGGTTCAGCTTTACCAGCCAGGTGATGCTCATCATCCGGGGCTGCAGCACACAAAAATGACTGGAACAAATTCAGAACGGGAACAATTCCCCAGTAACTTTGTCTGCCCCGACAGTTGCAGGATGCACAGAACGCTGCAGTTTGAAGCCGTGGCTGTAACTCTGCTCTGGTGCCAGGCGATGGCAGTGCTGATGGCTCCTGAGCAGAGCTTGCCCTGCAAGCACGCCTGGGGTTCCGCATGGAGCTGGAGTGCTACTGGAATACCAGGTACAGTTATTTGTAAAAGCGAGTTATCCCAAAATACTCAGAGAACAGAAGAAGATGGAAATAATTTCTAGTTTTCAGTTTTTCAGGAGTGTACCTGGTATCCATAAACACAAACCAAGTTTTTAGAACAAACTATGCAATGCTCTTTTAGCTGCTCAGAGAGATATCTGACCAAGCAGGTCGTGGATTTGTTCCCCTTCTCTCACTACCAGGCTCTGAAGGTCCTCTGAACCAAGTCAACCAAACATGTTCCTTCTTCCCCTCGCTGCTGGCCTCAAGGTTCCTGGGCTCCAGGCCGATTCCTGCCTTCCCTGCCGCCCTTGAAGGTCCCAGACTCCCAGTCAGCCCAGTGCTGCTGCTGAGCCATCACAGACGGGGAAGTGTGACAGCACCCAGGGCTCTTGCTGAGAAATTACGGACTTAGAAATCCTCAGTGGAGAACTGGGACCCAAACTGCTGCTGGACAGTGACCTGTGACCCCTCATGGCCACGGATGCTTCCACTTCCTCTGCTTCCTCAGGATTGAGGATTGATCACCTTCCTTTCCTTGACGATAAAATGCAACTTGCTACTGATCTAGAGCAAAGGGAGATATATTTTGTTTAGAATATGCCATGATTATTGCATTCAGTAAAGGGCAGAAGTAATGCAGCAGTTCAAACCATCCTCACATTCTGTGACATGATTTCCAAGTCTATATGATGACTGTTACATCATTACACTAAACCAGATCCTCAGACCTGCAGAGGGTCCAGGTTCTAAGAAATTATATTATAAATTCTATATTATGCTACTTACAGATTGTACCATATTGATGCTACTTGTAGAAATCCTGTGCCATACTAATCATAAATTCTGTGCTATGCTATTCAAAATATCCTGCTGAGAAAATCTTGATTGTAACTACAGTTTAGTACTGTCCTTATTCTGCCAAAGACCCCTGAAAGAACCCATCTGTCCCCTTAGTGTCAGGTGTAACAGGTATAATCCAAAAGAAAAAAACCCACTAATATCTGCCCTGACAGAATGTTGTCTTTGCACACCTCGGGCTGTGAGCTGGAGTTGGTAGAACCATATTTCATCCTGCAGCTGGTGTTCAAACAGCTGGAAGCCATCTATTTGTACTTCCAGGTAAGCTTAGGTTTATATACAGCAGTGCAGGGCCCATCCTGCTCCCAGCAACAGGAAAGCCATTCCATGAGAGGAAACTGTTGCTGTTCCTCCTTTGCCAGGTCAGAATAAAGGGAGCAACAGCAGCTGGCTGCCTGTGGAGCTTTCAGCAGACGTGCTGGGACTGCCACTGTGTGCCATGGAGCAGCCTGTGTTCCCAAGAATCTGCAGTGGGGAACAAGGCCATGGGAGCAGAGCCTCTGGAGTGGCACACAGGGACATCAGCTTCAGCAGTGTGAGCTGAGAGTGGCAGTGACTGCACAGCCCCAGGTAGGTCTCACTTGATGCAGAATGGGGGGGTCAGGCTGCTGCCTGTGCCAGTCTGATCTCACTCCTTCCTCAGGTGCAAAGCAAACTTCCAGGTGTTTGCACCATTTACCTGCTTCTGAAACAGGGATGGTGCTACATTTGGGCAAAGTAATTCGTGCTTTTAGGTCTTGGTTGTAAGGTAATACAAGACTGAGGCAGCACCACAAAGGGGACCGTGTGCCTTGGGAACACGTGTGCATGGGCAGAGCAATTCCAAATGTTTGTGTTGCATCAGTTCTGCAAATGCTTTTTGTTACAGTGCACAAAACTTACAATACCTGCCAACATTAGCTTTGTAAAGAGAGACTGTTTTCTTCTGTTGGCTAATTATCCAGTGAATATATTCAGTTTGAAGGGACACTTCAATAATTTAGCAGGCATGTGCTAGGTAATATAGGAGCTTTTGTCTTACTGGTGGCACAGATCTTGAATCGTGTGTAAGCCAATCCCTGGCTTTATGTATTCAAGGAAGTGTTTGGTACAGCTCCTGTATCAAGTGCCACTGAAAAGCAGGCCTAGATAAGAGATTGAGGTAATGCTCTTCCCTGGGCACAGGGAAAGTTTACCCTTTGCTGCCCAGGGTGTCTTTTGCAGGCAGAAACTGCTTTATACTTGTGAGGCCTGCATATGCTGAGATCCAACAATGTTTGTTGTAGGAGTAGAAAAGTGCTGCAAACTGCATGTTAAATACCCAGGTCAGCTAAGCCTCACCTTCTTGGGAGTGTATTAACAAATGTTTTGTAGTTTGAAAGGGAATGCTTTCTGTCATTAATGTCTCTTAAATGCAGATCATTGGTTTGCTGGACCAGACAAGGAGAGGGGTAATGTTCAGCTCCTGGGAACACTGTGGAATAAAACTCCAGTAATGAATTTTCTTCAACCCTTCCCAAGGTACTTCCTCACAGGTGTGCCATCTCCCAGAAAGGTGTAAGCTCAAATGTCCTTTTCTGACCCACTGCCAACTGGTTGAGTCATCTTCTTTTCCTTGTCTATAAAATGCAGCTCACTACTCATCTACAGCAAAGGGAGACTCGTTTTGTTTAGAATATGCCATGATTATTGCAGCACTCAGTAAAGGGCAGAGATAATGCAGTAGCTCAAACCATTCCCAAATGACTAAAACTGGAGTTCAAATACAATCTTTACAACCCTTTTCCTTTGAAGGACAGCTGTCTGCCATGCTCCTGCTGTAGCAGTGGGATTTATATGGAGTCAGGTATCACTTACCGACAGGTAATTGCTTTCTGCAGATACCTGACTCTTTTCCTTGGAGGTCTCCCTTTCCTAAGTAATGTTCATTCCTGGTCTGTAGCAGCAGGGCTGCAGACAGCAGTTGGTTGTTTAGACATTAATGTTTAATTTATGGAACAGTATCTATACAATTGTAAAGAAGGACATCTACATTTGTGGAACATTATCAGACGTCAAACACGAGTATGTAGCATTTCAGAAACATTTTCACTGGGCTGAAACAGCTTTTCAAAAAACCACAGAAAGATGGCCAATGTCTATTTAAAGAGAACAGCTTAGCAAAACCTTTTCCATTGAACCCTTCTAGCTTTTGTTCAGCCATTGGCTGCGTGATGCAGTTGGAGTCATTCTGCAATGCTGGCCTGTGTCTGCCACAATGGCTGAGCTCATCCAGTTCCTCATCTGAGCACCTTTCCTTGGTGCTCCTGCAAACAGCAGCAGGGAGATGAGAGAGAGGATGACTGAACTCTCCAAACTATTCTGAATGGGCTTGGCTCAGGGCAGCATTCCCCACTAATGACCCACTTGCTATCTAATAGGCCTCCTTATGGGTGGTGCTGTCCCAGCCACACTTCTGGTAAGGAAACAGCAGAATGTTTTTTCGTCCTTGAAGGCTGATGAAAATGTCCTTTTGAGATAGGACTGGCTCTGGCACCCCCAGGCTGCCAAAAGGAAAACCATACTCCAAGCATCAGAATGGATTTCCTGATTCAGTACTGATCCATACACTCCATTGACGAGCTTGACTTCAAAATACAGATCAGCTGATGTGCCAGCCTTTGTGTGCTGACAGTGCATGTAAAACATGCCCTCTTTATTGTCTTGCACCTTTCTCTATGTGTTTCCCACTAACTAAAGGCATGATTGGCACTAACTGGGCCGTGTGATTAGCAGGAAGTGGCCTGCCTTTGTTTCACTTGTCATGTTCAGCTGAAGTCATTGTCCTGTCGCAATGTTGGGGACGTTGTGTTGCTGGCACTGCCTGTTGAGCTGTTGATGGCTTTTCCCCATCAGGAATCACTGCTCCAGCCGATTGGGTGTGGGTGTTGGACTGTCAGGAGCAGGACGGCATTGCCCAAGTGAGCTTTGACCCTTCCAGTCAGTGATTGTGCTGCCCTGCTCTGGCACCACCAGAACTGATTTTTTTTTTTTTTTTTTTTTTTTTTTTTTTTTTTTGGTAAAAGGCCCGTTTTGGACTTTTTGAGATCATGTAGAAGCTGGAATCATCCTGCCCAGATTTCAGTGCAGGTAATTGTGCTTTTCTTTTTATAAATACCTTTCCAGGCTCCATGGATAAAGCTTCTGTATCCAATGCTGATATGTTGGTTTGTTGTCTTGGCACTCCAATTGTGTTTATATCCTGTTCAGAGCCACTGCAACGAACCTTTGCTGCCTTGTGTTTGAACAGAGTAGACATGGTAACTAGAAGGTTCTAAGAGTTTCAAACAAAACCTTCCAGGAAGGTTAATTACCATGCCAATATTTTTTTCTTTTTGTGTATAATCTTCTGCACCTGGCCAGGTTCATTGTGGGCATTAAATACCTTCTAAAAGTATCACAACTGGAAAAGTGATATCAGAGATTATTTATCTCATTGGATGTGATGTGACAGAAGAGTCTGTATTAGCAAGGACTAAAATACAGCAACCTGGGGAAAAGGACCATGAGGTTAAGGAGGGGATCCATGGGTGAGACCTGGGTGTGCTCACCTGTGGGAAGGGGGATAGAAATTGGGTTTGCCCCAATGCCAGGGATGTGCTCCAGCTCTGGAGTCACTTGTCTTTTGCTGTTAAGAATATCTGATGTGTCCATACAGCTGTGCTCTACCTCCCAGAGCTGAGACATCCTCTTTAATATTCTTCTGTGTCCCGACTGCTCCCTGGTTGGAGTGGGTGGACAGTTCCTGCTCAGTTTGTGCCACCAGTGTCACGTGCACTCCCATGAAAAGGTCATGAGATGTGGCCCTGGCAGCTTCGACAGAGATTGTTAGAAGCCTTCTGGCATTTTCTTTTTTCAAATCAGAAAATACCGCTTAGTTTTAACATAACAACTCCAGAAATATTTGGAAAAAAAAATATTATTAATGCTGTTTCAAAAGGCCTTACATTTTCTGCTTCCTTCCTTTAAAGAATATTAAATGATTTCTCACTCATTTTAAAATGTAGTTTTCAAACTTCCAAAATATGAAGTTACAATTAATATTTTCCCAAAGTACAGCATAAAATTGAAATAGCAAAAATATTTGTTTAACTATTTTGAGATATAGTTTGCATGTTTGACTCAAATGGAATGTTTTTTCCTAAAAAACTTCTTGAGGGAGGAAAACCCTTCTGACAATTAAAGCCCAGCCTGAGAGAGATGGGATGATATTTCCATTAAAGACATATTTTCTGTGCAGAAATTCAGGAAAGGAACAGTATCTTTATTGGAGGTTGTGTTTAGCAGGTGAGGACAAGTGGTTTTATCTCCTTATCCTTCTCTCTCTTCTCCCAGTGCCCTGCCTTGCAGATTTGGGGATACCTGAGCGTATTCCTGAAGAGACTCTTCCTCCATGACATCTCCAAAGGCAAACCTGAAGAAATGGGCAGTATTTTGGCCTACATATTTAATGTTCTGCTGCCATCACCTCATGCTGTCATGGCAGGAGGATGTTTTCTGGATCTCTCTTTATCTTACAGCTCCTGTTTCCCAGTGCTTACTGCCAATGGAGGAGGTGTGGTAGAAAACCTGGAGAGAAACTTCTGTCCCAGAAACCACCACGAGATGTTTGCTTTGTCCTGCTCCTTTTCTGTTTCTAACCCTTTACCATCCCTTTCCTGCCTTCTACGAAGTAAAGAAAAACCTAAGATCAGCTAGCGAAGGGTTTCCTGGATTTGTTGTGTAATTTAGTTGCACTATGAACATCTGCACTTTTCATTAGTGATTCACTAACAGGTCAGAGAGAGATCATCCCCAAGGTCACAGGAAAGGCAAGGGTTACCACTGCGCTAGGCCAAGGCATTACAATAGTGATGATGACAAATCTATTTGGCAGAGATGCCAACAGTGCCAGAAAACAAGCCACCATCCTAATCAAGGGCAGTATTTGGATTGCTCAGAAAGCCAGCCCAGCTCCCTGCTGTCAGACTGTGACAATCCCCAGCTGGCAGGCCTGGCCTGATGGGCTGTGTCCCCAGCCCAGTGTCATTCCAGCTCCCCAGAGTGCTGTGCCAAGGCTGGGGAGAGTCTGTACACACACAGAGCTCCCAGGAGCTGTACCTGGACAAACAGTGAACGGGACATGGTGGAGGAGAAATTCCCCAAGGGGAGAGTAACCAGCACCCAAGAAATGTAGGTGTGACCATTCAGGGTGGCTGCAGCACGTGGCACCTTTCCTTGCTGACCTGGTCCTTCCTGGTTCCAAACAGGTGCTTCGTCCTTCCCCTGACACTCATGGCAGGCACAAGGGCTTGTGGAAGGAAAAGTGCCAAGCTGTGCTCCGAGAAACCCCTGGGAAATGGTGATGGTGGCACAAAGAGCAGAGCACAACATTCCTGAATACAGACGTTCTCCCTGCTGGCAGTTGCAGAGGTATGAGCAATGTGATGGCACAGCCTCTCAGTTTCCTTGGGCATATTATCCCTTTATTTTCATCTGGACTCATATCCAAGGCTTGTAGTGCACTTCCTGTGGCAAGATCCTCCAAACAGTTTTGAGCTCTGCAATTTCTCCCCCAAGTCTCTTCTTTTTCAGGAATCTTGTTTGCAATTACCATGGTTCTGTTCATCCTTTGTCATGGCACAGATATGCAGTTTTCATTTTGTGAAGGCACATCAGATGGGAGGACAGGAAGATTTGGAGAAGTAGAATTAAACTTTTAATGACATTTCCTTTAGCCACACTCTCCAATATATGCTTGTGGTCCAGCAGAATTGAGTGAGGTGTCCCATTTGTTGTTCTCTCAGTCCCAGAGTTACCAATGTCCATATCCATGGTTGTTTTTTTTTAATGCAGGTTACTTGCACATTGAACCAGATCACTCTGTGCCCACTAGAGCTGATGGGCTGCTTGTGTGCAACCACTGTAGCCAGCAAAAGGAACCAGGGTTCACTCAGCATCCCCAGTTCTGGAATATGCAGAAGAAGAAACAGTGCTACTGGAAGATTCCTACAGAAATCAAAGCCAAAAAGCAGCCCTCATTGGGAACACCCTCTGCTCAACTATTTAGTTACAAGTGGCCCAAAGAAGAATGATTTTCTTTTTTTAATTCTCTGGGTTAGGCAATGGTTATGGTGTGCTCAGGACACCAAACTAGAAAATCTGAGACGGAGGGCCCAGATGCAGAATTTCCTGTTATAACCTAAACCAAATGCCACTGAATGCAGATCCCCTCAAGATCTCCCTGTTCACAGCCTCGCTGGTGGCCTGCATCCAGACTGAGCATTAGTAAAACTAACAAACCAAACAGTTCCCACAGTAAGTCCCTTGCTCTCCAGTTAACTTATTTAACTGTGGAGCTTCTAAGGGGGATGTTTCATCTGCTGTTGTTGCAATAAGCGGGTATCCATGGCAAAACGCAAGGGCACTGCCCTAAAGCAATGAAGTCTTGGCTAAGCAGCAGCAGGAACTGAAAATGGTCAGAGCTCCACAGTAGCCCTGCTCCATTTTAAAAATAAAGCCCATCAGTTTGCTAAGAAATGAGGCAGGTTCTTCAGTGGCTTGCAGGTCAGACCTGGGATGCCTCCAATCAATTTTCCCAAAACACTGGGGGAGGAAAGGAAAATGCTCAGACACGTCTACAAGGAGAGCACCACAGAGCTCCACTGCCAAGGGAGGGACTTTGGGGCTTTGCAGGGGCCAAGGAACAGGGAACATTTTCACTGCTGTTCTTTCCCCACCTCTGTCCTGTTCTTGTGCTCCCAAAGGTATAACTTCCTGCCATAATTTGTTTTTCATCCTTTAGGCAGGGACCATTGCTATATGGTTCTATACCTGGATAGTCTTGCAGTGCCACCTTCTCTAGGATTTTCAGTGGAATCCAGGACATTGGTTTGGTGATCTGCAGCTGCTCCATTCCATCTCTTGGATAATGCTGCTGAAGTCCACCAGAAGGAGCCTTTGTGTATCAATTTTGCATAAGCCTCAAGGAATGCATTAACATGTAAGTAAAACCCCAGTGAGTCCTCTTAACTGTGTTGAATTATCATAAAATTAATCTTCCCAATCTGAATGAGAATAGGATGCTCTGGATTTCCAATACAAATCCTATACATTGAGGATATGGGTGGTCGTACACCTGCTGCAAAAGATGACTTTTCTCCCAGTGTCCTCATTGACTGACATGTGTAGTTTTATTTCTTAATAACTACAAAGGACTAAATGCACCCCTACAATAGCTCATATCAGATCTGTGTTCCCCTTTTTGCTTGCATTCTGCTTTTAGATTTGTGCTAAGCAATCTTCCCCAAGGCAGCTTCATACTTTGAGATATGCCTGTCTTTGCAGCAGTTGTCTTTGACCAGAGAAAGCTGAAATATATTCTTCTCTTCTCAGATACTCCTACTGTTGCAGTAAGAGCACAGGGAGGTGTCAGCAAACTGGCTCTGCCAAGCTCCTGCAGCTTTGATCTGATGGCTGGATTTTATCTGTAGGTGTTTTGAAGAGGATGAGCGCTTTTCACAAGAACGGGGCGGAAAAAATAAAAGCAAATTAATTAACTTCCCTGAAGTTATCCTTACTCACTTTCTCTTCCCTTTCCTGCTGTGTTTGTGGTACCAGCTCATTAGAGCCTGTGTTTGCAATAGCTGCACCATGAGACAGGAGATTTCATTTCCCGTCCTGCTTTCCAGGATGTGGCAGAGCCGAGGCCGCCTCCCCCAGCCAGGCCGGCGGTACCGGGGGTTTGTGGTGTTCACCGAGCACAGGTTTAGCCTGAACTCCTTTCTTGTTCTGTCCTGCCTGTAGGAGAACTCCTGTTCCTGCCCTGAGGGAAGAAGAGGAGCTGGGATTTCTTCTTTGAGAGATGTGGGGCTCATGTCTGAAGAAGAAAAAAGCCTGTGCTGTTTTCTCCCCCTGACCAGTGCAGCCATGGAGAACAGAGATGCTGCTGGTCTCTTTGCAGAACTTTGCCAGCCCTGCCTGCCCTGCAGAGGAGCCAGAGTCTGGTTGGATGATTTGAACCTTTGCCATCATTTGGAGCAGAATGAAGCTCTGTAAAAGGACAGTGACTGAATGCCAACTGGGTTGTCATTAGCTCGGGCAGCCCAGGAAGCAGCTGATGTGCAGTTTGTGGTGGGAGTCATGCAGACAGAAGGGGAGGCTCAGGGCTGGAGCGGCCCCAGCCCCTGGCTGCAGTCTGACCCCACAGGTGTATCCAGGCTTGCTGTTGGGATGGACCAGGGACAGCTGGTGGCTGCACAAGACACAAAGGCTCCATGGACCATCCATTTGCAGAAGGCTGTCAAATTTTGCAGTGATGTTGGGTGCTCTGGCCCAGCTCCATTTTTCTTCCACAGTAATCAAAAAGGAAATGCACCCTAGTCTTGAAGTCTGGTGCTTCAGGACTGAAAAGCTTAATGGGCTTTCTTTGGTTTTTGTTTTTTTTTTTTTTCTCTTTTATGAAGCATAGGGCGTTTCGAACTATGGAAGCAGTGCAAGAAAAATATTAATGAATAACTATGGAGTGCAGACATTAATGCATTCCTTTCTCTTGAAATAACTGGCTTTTCTCTGTGGGGTCTGTAAGAAAAAAAGTATCTGCAGAGTCTGAACCTGCTGTATAGAAGCCAAAGTAGATGATGATTTAGAACTTCACTGGATTTTTTTTCTTTCCTAAAATGTTATCTCTGCATTTATTATGTTGCAAAAAATCTCTTTCTCTGAGAAATTATAAACCTAAGGCACAGGGACAGTTCTTGAGATTCTGGGTGATGGAAACTATGAAAGAATAATGATTTCTGGGATCCTCTCCCACACCCTAAACTCCAACTGATGTTGAAGAGGAGGAATTAAAGCATTGCAAGCACCCCACCATCAGAGTTCTCCAGTGGTGGGTTCTGAAGTACCAAGCAGCTTCTCAGCTTTTGTTTTCCTGGAGGTATGGACCAAGGGGTACATGCAGCAACTATGGGGCTGTGCTACAGTAACAATTCTCCCAGGTTTGAATTACAGGCCAGGGCAGAAACCTGCTGGTCAGGTCAAAGGCAGTGGAACTTCATAGCCTTGTACTTCACAGCAGGAGCTGTGTCCTTTCATGGAACAAAATGCAAAAGGAGGACGATGGAGAACCCCATTGGTGACTACCAGTGGAAATGGGAGTGGTGCATCCCTGTCCCCAGCGCTAGGCTGCACAGGTACATGTCCAGGTGCCCAGTGGAGAAGCAGGAGGCTTAACAACCTGCTTGACAAAGGTAGTTCAGACCCTTTGTTCACTCCTTGACCCCCTCCCTGGCACTTCGGTTCAACACCACCCCTTCCTCCTGCCCTGGCTCTGACCGCGCCTGTGCCACCCTGCGTGCCACAAAGGCTGCCGGCTGCCGGACGGCTTTGTCGCCGTGCCCGAGCCTGCCGGGCNCGGGCCGGCGGGCCGCCGAGCCGTGGCCGTTGCGATGGTTGTGCAATAGCAGCGGCCTGGGGGTGCGGAACACCCGCTGCCCTGGCGGGATCCTTGGCGGGCTCCCGCGGGAGCGCTCCCCTGGCCCGCCCGGCCCTGCTCCCGTGGGGAGCCGCCGGGACTGGTGCTGTGTGCGGGGCAGGGCCCTGGT
>WEKY01030316.1:351993-480952 GCA_013390045.1 Picathartes gymnocephalus
TCCGCGGCGGGACGGGCGCTGCCACCGCTGTGCCCCGTGCGCCGGGGAAGGGCGGGCAGCGGAGCCCCGGGCTGGCGAGCCCCGGTGTGGCCGGGCACAAACCCGCGGTGTGGCCGGGGTGACCCCCCCGGTGCCGGGCGCTGCGGAGCCGCCGCCCGTCCCGTCGCTGCCGGGGAGCTTGTGCCCGCTGCGGGGACGAGGGGCTCGCTCGGGACAAAGGCCGGGCTGGGGGCCCGGGAGGAGCCCCCCGTGTCGGCCGAGGCCGTGCCGTTCGTTTCAGCACCTCCTCCCCCCTCCCGATGTCCGTGCGGGACTCAGCGCGGTCCCCGCATCCCGCCCGCTGCTGCCCTGAACTCCTCTGCGCCGGTGGTGTTGGGAAAGGCTCCACCAGCTTCTGAAAAAAGGCACGGGGAGGAGGTGGAAGGGCAGGGGAAAACAGCTGGCACCGGGCCAGCGGGGAAACCGGGTGCGGGGGGAACCGCCGCTTTTCCATCGAGTCCCAGCAGCCCTTCCCATCCCGCCGTGCAAGCGAGGCTGCACGAAGGGAGTTCAGCTCCCGATTCAAAATAGAACAATAAATAAACTCCACTTAGTGCCTGTTGCTGGAGTGTTTACAAAGCACTGTTGCTACAAACAAGGCTGTGCTCGATTCCAGGTGACCATGGCAGACAGAGCTGCTGCTGAAAGAGCTTGCAAAGACCCAAACCCCATCATTGACGGCAGGAAAGCAAATGTGAACCTGGCGTATTTGGGAGCAAAACCAAGGAGTATTCAAACTGGTGAGGCATCCAGGAGATCCCATCTCTCTCTATTAGAATAACTTGTAAGACGAGGAAACAAGTTCCTCGGGCTGGAATCATCTGATCTGGCTGATGCGTGGTTATCAGTCCCCCATAGTTTTGATTATTGGCTGAGGACACTGTGTAGTCCAGTTACCTCTCTTCTCTGCTGGATCTTCTTACTCAGCCCAGCTGCGCTAATGTTACGCACCAAAGTTCGTATAACTGAGTTAAAGCTGTTTCCTTCCACCGCTGATCTGTTTGCCCATTACCCTGTTTGTCGCATGAGAATTAACAGTAAGATCCACTTCATCATTTCTCCCTTTGGTTTAATGACCACAGTACTCAGTGTGTAAAATAAGGCTTTATGCCCCATTGTCTGTTCGGTAACAGCACGTTCACACTGGGCTTTCATCATGAATTCCCATCTGCTCCTCGTGCATATCACATATGCATGTTAAATTTATCTTGTTTCTAAATGGGGCTCTGAATTTGCTCAAATGCATAGCAGATCAAATGCAAAGACGTGTGGTGTAATTCTGCCTGTGTGTTACGAGTTGAATGGTACAATGGATGCCATTCATTAATATTTCTTCTTTTCTGAACCTTTTTTTTTTAGGTTTTACCATAGGTGTGCAGCAGCTACATCCAGCCTTCATTCAGAGACCCTTTGGGTAAGTGGAAATGTTTCCTAATGGTCTATTTGAAATCAGAGTCACAAATCAACTTCCTCATTATTTAAGATGTGTGAAAAAAGCCTTCGCCGTCAAGAGTGGACAGTTTCAACAGCTGTTGTCAATGTTCAGAGTACTTTATTTCTGGTGGAGATTTCAGAAGTTTTGTGCGTTTGTCAGCTTTAATGTAATTCCCAAAGATCCTGCTTTATCCTCAGTAAATCTTAGTCATAATAAACCTAGTGCATTGCTCGCTGCTTTGCCAACTTCAAAAATTCACAGGAATTCAAATAAATGGAAAATAGTTTCTCTATTATAGTACTTAAGGTGTCAAAACAATTAAGCAAATTCTGTTCTCATGTTTCTCAAATAAGATCCTCTGCTTCCTCTGTGCCGTTTCCCACATAATAGCGCTTAGGATACAGTTTTATCCTAGAAAACAAATTGCATTGGAAACAAAGTCTGTTACTTAATGAAAGTAACATTAGGTCAAAAATTGATTTTGGACAGATGTTATACAAGGCTTGAATAGTCTGCAAAAGTGGGCTTTTGTCTGCTGTTTTCAATAGCTTATACCATCCCTACTCGGTTAGAAAAGTCCTCTTTTTATACATCTAATAGGATCTGGCAGCTGCTCGGCAAAAGACAAGTGTGCTTCACGAGAACAATAGTGACTGTCATACTGCCCTCATTTAACTGTTTAATGATTGATGCAGCTCTTTTTTTACACCGTTTCAGAAAGTGAATATTGATAAGGTTTTTTATTATTATTTTCTAAGAGCATTAAGAAAGTAGGTGCATTTTTTAAAGCTTTTGAGCACTGCCCTGTTGTGGTTTTTGTGTGACTCTAATATAAATAGATGGGATTTTGGCCTTTGTCAACAGCAATACTTCATCCTTTCCCTGCTCTCCGCTCATTTTTTGGGGGGTAGTTTTTTTTTGTTTTTTTGTTTTTTTTTTTTTTAAGAAAAAATCTGCTAACAATAAAACTCTTCTTCTTCATTCCTCTGCCCTTGTGGCTGCAGTTGCCAACTGCCTGGCTAATCTCATTCTGATGAGTTTATGGGTGTAAGAGGCTGTGTTGCCACAATAGTGCACACCCAGTGTACGTGTGCTGTGTATGCCTCAAACACGCTGCTTTTCGTGAGCAGTTACAGCTCTGCTGGAAAGCCTTGAAGAACATCTGCCATGAAACGAAGACTCTCCCCTTTTTTAGGGGCAAGAGCCACATTAGTCTGCATAGACAAGATGCTGCTTTTTCATAGCTCTCCTTGCAGAGGAGCTGCAAGAGCTTTCACAGCCCCCAAAGCAGCTGCAGCAGCACCTTTGAGATGCGAACCCAGAGACTTCTGCATGGGAGTGCAGGAGAGAAGTTGCCAATAAAAGCAGCCTCTGGCGAGTCCTGCCGTGCATGGGAACAGAGGAGAGCAAAATGGTGAAGCCCGTTAAACTCTTCATGTTGGCAGGAGCACCTTGCAGATTATCTGCAGTTTTCTGGGTGCCCTTCCTACCCTGTAGATGCAGCTCTTGAAACCTTTTTTTTTTTTTTTCCCCAACAGTTTGCTTTTGGTTTCACATCCAGAGGAGTGTGGGATCGACTGATTACATGTTCCTTTTGATCTAGACAGTTCCTGTTGCAGTTCTTAGGCATTGGTTTCATCATTAAACCAGCAGAGCTGCAGTTAGCACATACAGCGGAGAGCACTATAAATTATTTATAAGTTGCCAAGAGACAGGAACCAGGAGAATGGAGGGCTGGAGGCAAGGGATTATATATCAATATTTGCAAGCACCAGTAAACAGGAATTTCATTGAATTCAGTCATTACTGCAGCAGAATCACTGGAAATGTGGTTTTGGCAGAATGTGTTTACCTGAGCACCACAACTGGGGCTGCTCTGTGGCTTCTGAGCAAAGCCTGAGGTGCTCAGTCGAGCAGCAGAGCTTGTCTGCCAGTTCCTTCTTTTTCTCCTCAGTAGACCAACAAAATCAAGAGCCTGCCAGGCTCCTCTCTTGCACTCCCTCCCTTGAACCCACAATTTCCTTGGCCCTCAGTGGGATATGAGGGTAGATGAGGAGTTTAGCAGGATCTGTCACTGAATTGCTCTTGTCCATTCACACCATGCTGGATCCTGACCTTTCCCAAAGGAAGCTCAGGGACTTGGCTGCTTTTGCCCCTGGTGTGATGTGTTGCTTGGTTCTCCCTCCTGTAGTTCCTGTCTCTGCAAAGCGTTTGTGCCCAGGGGTTGGCATTGTGTTTTCCAAAAGATGATTGTCACGGGGCACAGGGTGCTTGGTGAGCGAGCTGGGCTTGGCAGGGCAGGAATGAATGAACAGCCGTTACCTCCTGGGCAGTTAACGAAGAGCAAGCAGCCAGTCATGGCCCAGCTATCAAGCCACAAAACCCAGGTTTTGGTGAAACCTGAAATGAATGGAAACTATGAAAATTACCCAAACACCACTGAGGATTATTTATAAACTGAAGGCTTCCCCCCCAGCCCCAGACACCGAAATGCAGCTGTAAATATTGCCAGGGCTATGCGGAACAGAAAGAGAAACCACGAGGAGCCTCTCTCCTTCCTCCTGCTGTCCTGGCAGGGGAGGCACTTGCACAGCAGACAGCATGGAGTCAGTAGTAAATCCTGTTTGGAAAAGAAGTTTCTAGCTTGTTGGAACCAGAGATCTTAACAGTAATGCAAGGCAAAGGATGTGTCTATGTCAGGGTGACTTGGCGATCCGGCTGCTGAGTTTAGGGAAGCAGCATTCAGCCTGGGGCTCAGCCTGGAGCTTGCAGACTGTGCTTTGCTTGGAGGCCCCTGGCAGTGCCAGTGTGTCCCTGCAGCTGCTGGGCTTCATGTGATCAGATGTGGCAGAGCTACTTGGTCCCACCTCGTGGTTCCCTCCTCTGGGACTCTGGAGCTGGAGGCAGGTTTGAGGCCGTGCAGGGAATGGGGATTCCCTGGTTCTCCTCTGCTTGCTGCTCTGGACACGGGCAGCATATGGCAGATGCATTCCTGTGGCTGTGCCTCAGCAAAGGAGCTATCTGTGTGGGAGATCTACCAGTGACTGAGTAAGTGACTGAGCTCTTGCAAACAGGATCCCGCTCTTGTGGCAGGATCCAGCTCTTTCCATAGCTGCACATTGGATGTCATTGCTCCAGAGACCCCATCCATGTGTAGTTACTTGTTTTGGTGGCCCTCTGCCTCTGGCCCACATTTGGTCTCCAGCAATGTCAGAAAGAGTTAAATCTCTTTTGAGTTTAAAATTTCATGTGTCGATGCTGCTGCAGTTAGGAAGTGAAGAAAGTCCCTCTTTGTGCTAGCCCAGCCTCCCTCACAGCTGTTTATCCGTAAAATTTCTCTATTGGGTTAAAAATAAAAGGCAACAAACTTTCATCTTTTCTGTGGTTATGCTTATAAAAGGGCACACGCTGGCCGTGCTGTGTCCAGCCTCTGTCAGCTGGCATCCCCCTGCTCCAGCTTCCCACTGCCCACTTACCCAGAGCTGGAGGCTGCAGGATCCCACCCCACTCTGCCAGGCTCATGTGGATGCAGCACCCAGCACCTGGTGTTATCCTTTGCCAGGAACATGAAAGCTTGGGGGGAAAAGGGGGCATTTCCTAAGAAATGTCCAAATCCATTTTCCAAATGGCTTCAGCTGCTGGTTCTCATGCGTGGTGACTGCTGTTCAGACCAAGTGCTTGCCAGTCGGAAAGAAATCCCTTTTTTTTTTTTAAATTTTATTTTGTGGTTTTTAAGCACAGACATGTATTTATAAGCTGATCAAACAGCTTTGAGAATTTTCTTGGACATCTGCTTCAAGATGGGAAATACTGGTGTCAGACCCAAGGGTTTGATGTGCCTATTTTGTGGATTTGAGCACAATTTGTTCATGTTCTGCCTGTAAAACAATACAAAAGCGTGGTCTGATATAGTGACCGCACATCCTTCACCTTTGTGAAGGATGTGCCAAGCTCAGACCTGTTGTGAGGGTGAAGTGAAGGGTCTGAGCCATCCTGGGCAGTCAGGGCACAGGTTTGTGTGTGATGGAGAGACAGCCTGAGCTGGCTCTAGCTTTGTCTTTACAGCACATGGCTCGAGTTGTGCCATCTTCTCTGTGTGATTCCATTGCCTCTGGCGGATTTTCTCTTCATCCTCCCCAGCACAAGAGCAGCCTCCTCAGCAGCAGAGACCCGAGTCCTTTCCCCTTGGTGCAGGAGCTGGGGAGTGGCAGATCCAGAATTCTCCTGTGCTGCTCTGGCTGGTGCCACGGAGTCCCAAATGTGGCAGATTGATGCACACGTCTGAATTTCCAGAGCAGCCCAGCTTGTGCTTGATCTCATGTTTCCTTTGAGCAGCTGTTGGCATATGGGCCCCAACTCGTAGTATTAAGCACATGCCCAGTAATTTGAATGATGAATGCAGCCCTGGGCATCCTGCCCCACCACTGAGGGCACCAGCCAGGGAACCAGACAGTTGTTGTGCTGATAATTTGGTAGCAAGGACACCGGGTCACTTCTAAATATGACTTTTATGAAGAACTTGTTCCCCACGGATGGGAGCAAGCTACATACCAGAGCTAAATATACTCCATGATCACAAAAGATGAAAAGTTGTGGACCTTGGAGTTAAAACTCAGTCTCCTGTTTCTCAGTCTCCTAGTGCTGTAAACAGGGTCCTGCTGTCCCCTGCAATTTCCCTGTCACCAGCTTTGAGCATTTGAGCTCTCCTGTGTCAGAGTTGAGCTGCTCTGGCCAAAGCAGCAGAGGCTGGGAAAGCTGTGCTGGATCCAGGCATCCCCCAAGATTCCAGCTTGCAGGAAGGTGTGGAGGGATTAGATTGAGATGTCTTAAATGTTCTGCTACCACAAAGACACAACTGGTAGCAGAGATCACAAACTCTTAAAATGAAATTTCTTTCCTGGCTGAGAAATTACTTAATTACTTGTTTTATCAGTGTAGGCCTTCTTGTATGAAAAAGAGATATTTCTTTGCTTCTTCCATAGCTGAAGCATTCTGCTTCAAAATATTTCATCTCTCCAAGAAAGGGGTTTTGATAAATCAAATGAATGGATGACTCTAATTAAAGGTCAGTGGAAGGGATCATGTGTTAACAAAGTCTGTTAGAAATGGAACCAGTTGAAAGTAGCCACTGTAACGTATATGATTCCAAAACCTGTCAAGTACCTCAGAAGTTTTTAGAGATGTTTCTGCCATTGATTTTCTCTAAATTGCAGAAGAAAATTAGAGAGCTGAGTCAAAGGCAGAATTCTGGGGCTTCCTGGATTATTCTGTTGGAGATCCTGTTTTTCCCTGCCATCCTGACAGGTTCCTCACACAGATGTTGAAGGACTCAGGTTCCTGTCGTGCACTGGTGTGAAGCAGTCCCTGTTTCTCCTGTCAGTTAATTTCTGGTTTGGCTGTGCTGATAACTGGAAAGGGGATGGGTTTTTCCTTCTCTGGAGAGCTGAATACTTGTGGATTAACTTCCATGTGGCTTTTTCCTTGGTGCCAGATGACTCGTTTCAGGCAGATGTTATCTTCTGCTACCTGAGTGGTTTTCTGCCTGCTTCTCTCCAAAACTATTTTTGGTCTGGCCCAGCTTGCCTTTGTTTGGGATTATGGGTTTTTTTTCCTTCTTCCTTTGGGTGTGGAGAAAGCAAGATGCAGAGGATAAAGCTATCGAGCCTGGCTATAACTCATGGTGGAGCTGAGCATGTTGAGCTCAGACTCTTGGTTGAGCAGAGAAAAAGGATTAGATCCTTGTGAAATGTACTCCCATCTTTGGTCTGCAGCCTTTTTTTAAAATTTCTTTCTGTTTTTTTTCCCACTGATTGCAGTCTGGGACACTGTTGTGGCATGCCATGCCGTGGTGATTGCCACTGGCATGGTGACATCTGCTCCCAGCAGGGAAGCAAGAAACCCAGTCCTGTACCTGTTTGCACATTCTGCTGTGTAAATCTTCCCAGAGGGACAGATGAGGATGAGGATGAGGAGAAGACAGGCAAATTAGTTGCAAGAGGAGCAGAAATTGTGTTGATTGCTTTGCTATTTTGTGTTTGTGTTGTATTGCAGCAGGTGATGATAAATCCCATGGAGCTGCAGAGTTCATCCTTGTGTGACTTTGAGCTGGCTGGGATAGCTGGCTGATGAGGCAGAAGCTGTTGACATTTCAGTGCATGTTTAAATCAGCTTTAGCAGGGACATTTCAGGAGTTGGAGGTTTGTCCTGTCAGTGGTTGAAGCCCAGCCCTGTCAGTGAATGGTGAGGAATCACGGAATGGTTGGGGCACAATCAATGTCCTGATCTGCACCCAAGTGTTGGTGGATAAACTGTGATTCCCTCCTGGAGTGAGAGTCCTTGTTGGCAGACAGGGACCCCCAGGCCATACTCCAGCCTCCTCCTGATGTCTGGATTGAGAACAGCACCTGAATTTCTCACATTTCCACAGCCTGTCATCGTGGCTGGGGCCCGTATGATACCTGTGGCCAACCCTGCCTGCACTCCACACACCTTTACTAAGAGTGTCTCCTCGAGGTGAGTGCTTGCTGGCTTGGGAGTGTCCCTCAGGAACGATTCCTTGGAGTGTGAACCACACCGGGACGTGTGCCTGCAACTCCAGCTCTGCTGTGGTGCCGTGGCACTGCCAGTGCAAGTGTGGGGTGTGCTTCCCAAAGCAGCTTTAAACCCAGCAGCCCACTTCAAAATACACCTTTGGATCTGCCGTGCAGGCGGTGGTTGGAGGTGTCACATCACCAGGGGCTGTGCTCAGCTGGTTCTGAGCACCCCCAGCACCTCCTGCCATCACGTGCTGTGGCAAGTGTGGGTGTCCCTGTGGCAGCCAACAGGTCAGCACCAGTGGAAATGGAGGCCAAATTCCTGGGGTCAAATGCCAGAATTTGTGCCTTCACTGGCAGACACAAAGGGCTCTGTTTCTTTTAGTCTTCAAGGAATAAAAGGCTGGTCGTGGTGGTGGCATTTGTTTGCTGATCTCTGTGAGGCTGCCAAGAGTGCTGTGCCCCTCCTTGTTTCCCAAATGTTTGTGTGATGTCGTGTCCCTCCTGACAGAGGGGTGCAGCTGTCTCCACCTCTTCAGAACTGAAAAAACCAGCTCCCAGCAGGGCTGGCAGAGACTGAGGGGGTCAGGAACTCCCCCAAAACTTGTGCAGCTTGCAGGAACAGCTCGCAGGAACAGCTCGTGGCTCATGTGTAGGAAGTCCTGCAGGATGGCAGAGAGAAAGTGCAGCTAAAGCACATTTTAGGTGTAAATCTGATACAAAATAGTGAAATACATGAAGTGTCTCTGAGATGAGCTTTGCTTTACCTCAGTGTTAGAGGAGAGGTGTAGGACACATTTCCACCTGACTTGTCCCTTTTTCCTGGCTGCTCCCCAGCCCTGCTGCTGTGGTGGGGAGACCTGGGTGATGGCAGATTTTTGAAAGGGACTTTTTCATCTGCCTGGAGCCATGTTTGAACATCTCCACCCAGGCCTGCACCAAAACGCGGCCCCTTTTGTTGTGTCCCCCAGCCAAAGCAGGACAGTGTGTCCCCCCTGCCTGGCTCTGTAACCATCTCTTTTGTTCTGTTTCAATTCGGGGCAGCGTGGCTGGGTACCACGTGGTCAGGAGCGTGGGCTGGCACCACCAGGGCCCTGCCGAGTCCCTGCTGTCCCTCCTGCTGTCCCTCCTGTGCCACTGCCACCTCTAGGCTTAGGTTTGACCATGCTGGTTGTGTTGGGTGGCCTTTGCCCGTGGTTTGTTGTCGTGCCAGCAGCATCTCCATCTGCTGTTCACGGGGTGACTTTGGTGTGTGGTGGCCACGGCTGATCACTTGGTTGATGTTTTATAATCACACCGTGTGTGTTTTTGGTGAAGTTCTCTTCTGGCTGGCAGGGCCTGTCGTGGAGGATGGAGGAAAACTGCAGGGAGGGAGGAAGGGAAAGGCATCTTAAAACACAGATGTGACTCATCCTGTAGAAATTCAGATTAGAGTTTGCTGTTTTCTAGAAAGAGAACTCCAGAACAGCTTGCTTTTTTTTTTTTTAAATTTATCTCCTGAAAGATAATCTTCAGAAATAATGGAAGAGGGAGAAATATTTTAAGATTTTCTGTGGATGCTAAATGGAACCAGCAGAGAACTTCACCCTACTGCACTGGTTTGTTTTGTTTGTAGCTGCAAGTCATCAAAGTGACCTTACTTTGGGTTGTGTGTTTTGTTTTGATCGATTACTTGCCATCTGTCCACCTAATTCAGAAGACCAAACTGCATAATATCTTGATTGAAATTTCTGGTTAAATTACTGAAATCCCACAGACCAAGAGAACCTTCCCTTTTACATTTACTTTCCTTTTGGAAGCAGATCCTGGAGTTGCTGAGTGTGATTTTTTATTGCAGTACCAGCTATTGTGTGTGATGTGTGCTTGTGTATGCACTGGGCTGGTGGGATGGATTTCTGGAAGTGGGGTACAGGAGTGTTTTCTGTCTGCCAAGCTAATGGTGCTTTTTATTCCAAGTAGCACTGAAAAGCTGGAACTTTTCCTTGCTGAAGGAAAAATGTAGTGCAGGATGTTGCAGATTTGCTGTCTCCAAGCCCACCGTGGAGCTGCGATGGAGGAGCTCCGTGCGTGAAAGCAAAGCCAACAGCGTGGAGTTTCTTGGGATGAGCTGGGAATGTCCACTCACCCTCATGGCACCACGTCCCCCACATGGGCTGTGCCAGCTCTGGAGAGCAGCTGTGTGGCAGCAAGGGACATGGAGGAGCTGCTCAAACAGAGTGTGATGCTCAGGCTGGATTTCAGGAGTCTCTGGGACTGTCCTGGTCAGTTGGCAGGGGTAGGCAGGAAAAGTGCAGGCCCCTCCTCTGCTCCTGCCACTGGGTGGTTTTTAGTGGATAGTACATTTTTTTGTTGCATTTGTGGAGTGATTTCAACTTTGTTGGGCCCTGGAGTACCAGGAAGCCCGGTGGCAGGGTGTGACGTGTAGGGACAAGCAACGAGCAGCCAGAGCATCCATCCCCAGTCTGGGATGCAGGATGTTGGCTGAGCTGCTGATCTACCAGCAGTAAGTGTGGACAGAGTCTGCTCATGTCATGCCCCAGGGTCAGTGCCTGGGGGTGCCTCTGCAGAGCCTTTCCCCAAACCCCGCCAGGCGCAGAGAGCAGCATTGCACCTCTGAGTTATTTAAAACACAATGAAAGAGAAAAATCCCCCCACAACAGGCATGAGGAACCTCTGGGTGGGACCCAGCCCTGTTCCTCCTAGAGGTGGCTGCCACTGCCTGGTGTGAGTGTGTGACACGAAGTGCCCTTGGGCTGAGCTGGTGCCTAAGCTCCAGCTCTGATTCAGCTGTGCTGGCCTCAGTTTAGATCAGAGCTGAACAAAAAGGGATTCAGTGCATTTCTGCTGCCTCATCTCATTCTTGTTACCCACAGGGTGATGCTGGGTATGGTGTGTTAAGGACTGGAGGGCTGTGAGGTCCCTCTTGCTGTCCAGGGGTGTCTGTGGCTTTAGAAGAAGGTCTTGCACTGAATCAAAGTTTGAGGTTCAGCTCACCATCATCCATCCTCCCTGCTGCCCTGGCCATATGGAAGGACCCTGATTTCAGAGGCAGTGTTGCTGTGTAGGGAGAGGAGAGCAGTCATTCTCTTGTCATACAAATTGTTTCAAGCGAAAACAAACTGTATATGGGAGTGGGAAAAGGAGAGAAAACTCGGTTCAGATGAGCACTTGTTTGTGAGAAGCCTTTCTCCTGCCTGAAGAGCAGATTAAACCATCCAGTGCTGGGTGTAAAGTGAGTGGAAACAGCCCTGTAAGTGCTGGGTAGGAGGGACCAGCCCCAGGTGGACCCCAGCACACTGCAGGTGGTGGCTGAGATTTAGGATGTTCAGCCATGTAGAACCCTGTGCCTTGTAAAGAGCCTGTGGGAGGCTTTTAAAAGTGGTTGTGTTTGAAAATGTGCTGTCACACACATCCACACAAAAATCCCCAAAATATTTAAATCTGCATAATCGCTCTGCAGAGTTTTGCCTTGGGGTTTTTTTTATTTGCCAGAATGAGTTGGATTGGGAGACAGGGTGGCACAGGCTTTCAGGGCATGGCTTTGCTTCATTCTGTGGCCTTACGTGGTTCAGCAAGCAGTGACCAAAGAGACCTTCTCCACAGGGTGCCCTTTTTGGTGAATGTGGCTCAGATCTTCCACTGGTACTGTGCCATTTGCTGGTGATAGCCTGCACCCCCTATTTCTTAAACAAACCCCAGATGTGTCACCCTGCCACACCCTTCAGGCCATGTGCAATTCCCCATTTTTGCCTGGCCCATGGCAGTTTGTGTGGATGTACCTAAACCTTCAGGTTTGCCCAGCTTTTGCCCTTGTTTGAGGCCTGACTTGACGTGGGCCCTTTGAAAAATACAGCCCCTTCATTTTGATGCTTTTTTCCCCCCTCCTTTCTTCCTCATTAGCAGTTTCTAGCAAATTAGTGGGCACTCCTGCATTAATCACCTCCAGGATCTTTCCATCTGTGGGCTTTAATTGACTGTGACATTGTTAAGTTCCTCTCAGCAGCACAGCTACCTCAGGGCAGGGGCAAACCTGGGAAAAGCAGCACTTTCTGGACCCTCGTGGAAAGGGCAGCGGAGATGCCAGGGGCAGATGTGACACAGGAGTGTCACTGCCCTGCCAGCTGCTGGGGAGTGTTACTGGGGGGAAGAAAGCAGCATTAATGTCCCTCGTTTTACAACAAACACCCTGTAGCATTCCCTAAACATCCAGTGTTGTGGAAACATGGTGTAAGTGTGTAGTAACTGATAACACCTGGCAGGCTGGAGGGCTCACGGCTGTGCCCAGGGACAGTGGTGGGACAAGTGGAGAGTGACACGTTGTCCCTGGTGCCTGGAGCTGCCTCACAGGGGCTGTGCATCCTCGGGAGCCTCCACCCAAGTTTGGATGGTGGGATCTGGAGAACATGAGAGGCAGAAAGGCAGGCAGGGCATGTGGGGGCTGAGGAAATGCTGTGAGCCAGGAGCTGTGTCATGCCCTTCCAGGGAGCTTATTTTGGGGACCAGCAGTCTGGATAGTGGGAGATACAAGCCATGGGGACCAGGGTGTGTGTTTTAGTAGCCGCCCATGCTTCACCTTGCACTACTCCCACCCTCCGGTCTAGGAGTGTTTGCTTTTCATCCCCTCCCCAGGGAGCACCCCTCGCTCGAGGGCAGCACTGCTGGGCAGCACCATTTCCGTGGCTGATGCACGTGAATCTGGGGGGGGAAAGAGAGGGATGTGCAAGCCAGGAAGAAGCCCAGCCCCTCACTGACTCTCTCCCATTGCCTCCACAGACTCACGCCTCACTATGTTTACCCCCAAGCTATCATCCAGCCCAGCGTGGTGATCCCTACCCCCGTGCAGTCCATCACGTCTCCCTACATCGATTACACGGCCGCCAGCCAAGCCTATTCCCAGTACACCACAGCTGCCTACGACCAGTACCCCTACGCTGCCTCCCCCGCCGCCGGCTTCGTGGGGTACGGCTACACGGGCACGGTGCAGCCGCCCATCACCGCCAGCACGCCCGCGGCGCCCGCCACCGCCTTCGTGCAGTACCAGCCCCAGCAGCTGCAGCCCGACCGCATGCAGTGAGGGCTCGCCCGGCCTCCCAGGACAATCTCTCACCCTGCAAGGATGCGACTAGGACAGCAAAACGAGAAAAAAATAATAAAAGAAATAAACGGAAAAAAAAAACAAAACCGAACCCAAAATCGCCCCGTCCCTTTATCCCCCTTATGTAGGTGCATATTGATACCTGAGCTATTTATAGTGGTGAGGGCGAGCCCGGATCCTTGCAGTCTGACTGTGCTTATGAAAGTGGACTTCTGGTAAGTTTGTTTTTTTTTTTTCCCTTTTTATTTTTTGTTCCTTCAATCTGGACAGATACTGTCTTGAAGATGTTCTGAAAGCGGCTGAAATGTTTCACAGGAAAGCTACAGATTCTTGCACACATCGCGGTCTGCTTCCATCACCTGTGGTCTTCTTTCCGCCCCCCTTCCCCGTCAGCCCTTCCTTCCTCATCCAGCCTACAATCCTCTTATTTACTGGTGAGGTACAGAGGTACTCGGAGAACATGGAGAAAAAGCAATCTTATTTTTTGGTTGTACAAAAACTTTGTAATACTCAGAGATGCCTTACAGAAAAAAAAAAAGCAAAAGAAAAACTATTTTTTAATATTTATTGCGATTTTATTCGCATGAGCTGTGAATTGCAGACAGAAGAATAGTAGTAAGTATCTGCCTTGTTTAATTCTCATTTTACTAAATTATTGTATGTAGGTAAAAGTTCTTAAGTAATTGCTGAATCACTTCAACATGCAAAAGGGAATATTGGCTTGAAGGAGAGCAGAATATTCCTTTAGTCAACGCACTGTACTATTTTCTTATTGTAATTGTTACTCTGTTAAGATTATCTCAAATTTAGGTATATTTTTAAATGCAAAAAACCAACCAAGAATACTGAACATTTTGTCTACTTTGGTAGATCTTTTGTTACAATGCTGCAACCTATGGAGACATTTACAGTATTTATGTAAAAGAGATTTGGGGCTGTTGGCCAGCAAGGTTTAGGAGAATATCATGAGTGGAGCAATAGAGAAAAAGGTGTTATGTCACTGAACAAATGGGTAAATGTAACCTTTTTATGCCTGTAATCCAACAGCCAAATAAAGGAAGAGAACAGGCGATGTAAGTTAAGTGCATTTCTACAAAGACAGCAATAAACTGTTTTAACTTTTAAAATTATTCGGTGCTGTATGGTACCATGTTTGCTTGGCTGCAGTGCCTTAGGGAGTATTTCCCAACCCACCTGGTCTGGCCATGCTGGAGTTCACCCTGGAGTGTGCTGGGATGTGCTGGGAGTGTGTCCCGTGGGAAGAGCCCCTGCTGCCATCCTGGCAGGTATCAGGTGAGGCCACCATCCTGCATCCTGCCCTTGCTCTGCACGTCCCAAGGCACCTCAGGGTTTCTGAGCTCACAGAACCCTGTGGGCTGGGACCAAGAGCCTCCTCACGCTGTGGGGAGCAGAGGGTGGGAGGTGCTGCCATCCTGGTGCAGCTCCAGTGGCAGTAGGGACTGATGGGATCTCATCCCAGAGTTTTCAGGCCATCACTTTCCTTCTGTAATTTGCTGAGAATACGTTGGGGGTTTTGTTTCTAAAATTGAATCCATCTGAAAGGGAGTGGTCTGCTAGAGCCCTGTCCTGATTAAGGGGATTTTCAGAGGATTCTCAGATCCAGCAGAGCCAGCAGGTGCTGGTAGCAGAGAGACTCTCACCCCTGAGCCTCCTTCGCTGCTCCACTGCTGCATTTGACTTTCCCCAACCTACTTGGTTTAGAAATTTGGTGTTCAGATTTTGACAATGACAAACTTCAAGAATCATTTTGTAAAAGTAAATAAAATTACTCTGTTTGATCATGCCAGTTATCTGGTTCATCTCCGCAAAGGTCACGGCAGGCCTGGTGCCAGGAAGGGCCACGTGTTTGGCACCAGCATCTGCTGCTGGTTCAGGTGGTGATGCCTAAAGCCATCCTGGGGGAAGAAGATGCTGTAGGATGAAAGCAGAAGCAGTTCAGCACTGTGGCTGCCCTGAGGAACTTAAATGCCCACAGTGGGCATGTCTAATGTCATCAGTAGCCCTCACAGTAAACAGCCCATCTCGATGAATGGAAACAACTCACCCCTGCCTTGCTTGTGTTGCGTGAGAATGCAGATCCTGGTGGGGCTCTGTTCATCCTGCCCGGGGTTTTGCTTACAACCATGTGGGTGACATTTATTTCCTTTTTAAGTAATTACTTTCTGGATACGCTGTGGGGCTGCCAAAGGAGAAAGAGCCGAGCGCTGCTGCATCCAGCCCGGCGCTGGCGGGAGCACAGCCTGGGCCAGGCCCTGCCTTTGAAGTGCCATCGGGGCTGGAGATTTTTCAGCAATTCTTCTTCCTCCCTGTCAGGAGTCCTTCTGAGGAGAAGGGAGGGGAGGATTTTTGGATGAGGGTGCTGGGAGCTGCTGGGGAGCACTGAGGTGCCACTCCCCGGGCAGTGGGACCCACATCTCCCCAGCTCAGTGGGGACAACAAGGCTGCTGGAAATCGATTTGTTGCTGAAAACACCCATGTGTGCAGTGCGCTCTGAAGTGAAAAGAGTGATGATTTTCCATTTAGCTGTCTGATTTCCTGAAAGGTGGCCAAACTGCCAGGAAGCGAGGGCGCAGGCGGTGCTGCCGGCACCCGGCGCTGCCGAGTGCCATTCCTGGATCCCGCTCAGTTTTGCTCCGAGCTCGTTTCGAGAAACAGCCACATCAAAACAACAGCCCAACGTGCCACCTTCCTGTTTGTGAAAACCCGGCTGTGGAATTGTGGGCGGGCGGGCAGAATAATGAACTCTGCCATCCTCCTTCCCGGTGAGAGCGGGGCTGTGCTGCCAGGTGGTGCTGGGAGCCTCCGCAAAGGAGCACAAGCACTTCCCTGTCCCCTGCTGGGCTGGGAAAGTGGGAAGAGCTCAGAGGGTTGCTGCGTTAGCAGCACAAGAGATGAACTGCAGAGTATGAGCAGTGGGGTGTGGGTGAGAGGCAGTGGCTGCCTGGTTCCCGACTGATCGGGGTGGCACAGGGCAAGTGCTTCAATCATTTTGAAATTGTTTAAAAGTATAATTTAATTTTTTATTAGTGCATTGCTTAATGGAGCATCCTCTTCCGCCTCCTTATGTTGTCCCAGCGCAAAGAAAGCTCATCCTGGGCACCTCAGCTCTGCTGCAGCCAGACAGAAGCCAAGGGAGGGGACAAGCAGGGGGATCACAATGCTTGTTTTAAAAGCTTCAATGAGCCACAGGGCCCGGGAGGAGCAGCAAGGGCTGGGTGGTTTTGGCAGGGCAGCCCTGGCAGCACCATCTGCTTGGCAGGTTCCAGGAGTGAGATCAGATTTGGGGGCCAGACCCTGTCCAGGGCACATCCCTGTGGCCATGCTGGACACCGACCCAGCCCAGGCCACCTCTCACAGCTGTGCCCACATGCCCAGTCATTTGCATGACAAATTCAAATCTTTTTTATAGGAAACCATCACACTGGGGCTGTCGGGGGGAGGTTTGACTTGTGTGGGCTGGGGCATGTGCAGCCCCTCTGCTGCCCTGGGGAAGTGTCACCATAAATACCAGTGCTGGGGTGCTGGTCATCATGTGGAGGAGCCCAGCCACAGTCTGGCATCATGTCCTGGCATCACCTCCCTTCCCACCTGGCAGCAGCGAGCGAAAAACAGCCCTGTCTCCCAGGGTGGCTGCTGCCAGACCCTCCCCACTTGCCTGCCATGAAAGGGGATGGCTCAGGTGAGATTTCTGCCCTTTCCAGGCACTCCCTCACCCTGGGGTGTCCCCTGTCACAGGGGCACAGAGGGCTCTGCTGCCAGCGCCTGAATCTGCTCTTGATAAGGAGCAGGGAGTACCCAGCCAGCACCTCTGCAATGCTCCCCCCACTGTCCCACGTTATCTGGGGACCCCCACGGGCTCCTGTCAAGGTCCAGAGCTTTGCAGTGGCACCCCCAAGCAGTGGCCATCCCCGAGATGGGGATGGGAGCACTGGGGACACAGGGGGCACTGTCAGTCCCCACAGCCCAGCTCCCCTGGCTAACAGCCCCAACACCAAAACTTTGCACTGACAGGGAAAGGCTGAGCACAGGATTTATTTGCATAGTAACTGGGCTGCTGTTGGCACTTACCCTTTAAAATAGAGTTGACAGCAAAATGTTTTTACCCCCTCGCATACAGGGAATGCTAACGGCATCCTTTTTTCTTTTTTTTTTCTCTCTCTCTTCTGGCTGAAACTTGTTTTTCCCTCCTTTGTGCCTCTCTGAATCCTGCCAGCGTAGAGATTCCCTTGTTCAGAGAGTAAAAAAAGAAAGGGAGGAAAAAAAAGAAAAATAGAAAAAGAAAAACTTAAGCCTGGGATTAAAAACCATCACTAAAATAGTTTGAATAACAAAGTCAACTGACTGGCTGGGAACCCGGTGAATGCCTGTCACGTATCGCCCTTCAGCCGGGCACGGTCATGTGTTTCACTAGATAGTTCCTGGAAAAGCTTCTGCTCAGCCTGATAGACCTGTGGCTGCTGATACTGCTGCACCCACTCCTGGAGGGCTGCAGGAAACTTCCTGACTTGGGGGTAAATTGGGGGGGGAATAAATAAATAAATCTCCCTTAGGTACCAGTGGCATTTTCCCCCATCCTCCAGCCTCAGGGGTCCCAGTGTCAGCACCCTGGGAGGACTCTCTGCCCTTACTGATGTCTTTAGAAAAGGAATTTATGGTGGGTTTGTAGGGTTTTTTTCCCTACACCAATTTTTGCATAGTTTCAGCTGCATAAAGAATCAAAAAATGGGACCTTGCATGAGATGAAAGCAGAGGGTTTGTACCTCCCCCCAGGCAGTGCCAACTCAGCCATGTCAGACAAATTGTGTGGGGCCATACAACCACGAGGGTGTTACTGGAGGGATTTGTACCTAAACCCAAATCCAAATAACTGTATTTTTATCTTTTTGCTGACTCCAGCAGAACAAACCTGGAAGCAGAGAGATGTGACAAGGCACGGCGACAGGAATGATGGCTCAGATAAGGCCACACAGTGTGGGAGGGCAATTAAAGACTCAGATTTATTAGCTGTGTGCCCGTGCTCGGGAGGATGATGAAGCAGTTGGAGATGGAAAAGTTGGTAATGGAAAGGTCAGAGATGGAGGCTTGTCAGAGGATGTATCAATGAGCACCCAAAATCCCAGGAGCCAATTTTTAAAAGCATTTGCCCACATAAAACTGGAGACCGCGGCCTTTTGTAAATCAGCCAGGAACATGTCTTGGTTTGAAAATAGCACTGAGCATCTTATTACATGTTTAACACCCAAAAGATCTTTTAAAATCAGACTCAGCTCACTGGAGTGGCTCCTGTTCATGGATAAACGGGGGGGTCAATGTGTGCAGACACCCACGGCCGTTTGTGGTCTCCTGTGGCATCCTCTGCTGTGTTTGCATGAGCTGCTGACATGTGAGCACCTTAAACAGACCCTGAGCTTTGCAAAATGGAAGTGAGATGAAATAAATAAGTCATGCCATTAGTCTCCTGTGAGCTGGCTTTAAAATTAGCAAGTTTTAGACATAAACATGGTAGAACGAGCCCTCAGGGGAAGAAAAGCCCTCCAAAAACCACATCCTACCTTCTTTTCAACAGTGTACACTGCTCTTTATTTCATGCCACTTTAGTAAGGTAAACTAATTTGGTTTCCTGTTTCCAATGAATTTTATATGTAGAAAAACATTTGTATTATATACATTATAAATCTGATTAGAAACATATATGTATGAACAAACATGGTTTTTATCAGTAGCTGCGTGCATTCGTGTGTTTATGTGAAAGAATACATATAAATGTCTTATTTCAACTGGCATTTTAACTTTCATTTCACAAATCCTGGCTCCTGAAGATGCCAGGTGAACCACAGTTTAGAAGATAATTTAAAATGAGAAGCATAACACAACAGCAATGCAGCCAAATTTAATGGCTGGCAGCACGAGCTAATCTGGGGCAAATCATGTCCTGGACTGAGCTCAGGCTTCAGCAGACTGGGAAAACCAGTAAAAATATCCCATGAGAGCCTTGCCTGGAGATGGGGCAGCACCCAGGAACATCCCCCATCCTCTTGCCCACTGCTGTCATACATGCTCAGGCACTTTTCCTCTCTGTCTGTCTGTCTGTCTGTCTCTCAGCATTCCCCTGTGTCCTCTTCAATCAGCCAACCACGGGCACTTCAGCCTCAGTCTGCTCAGCCCAGAATACAGATATTTTGGGCATCTGCAATCTGGACGAAAGCTCCAGTCCTGCCAGGAACTCTGCACAGGCTTGAATGGAAAAAAAATAAAAATATCCCATGGAGTTGGGTAAAGGCTGCCAGGCTGCCCCGGCCCCTGTCCCACAGGCAGGGAGCAGCCCCGGCCCCTCTGCAGCCGCCAGCTGAGACAGAGCCTGCAGGAAAGACAATAAATTAAATCCAAATGTTTATTCCATTGGCACTGTCTGGGTCATGTGCCTCGTGGATCTGGAGAGTGCAGGGATATTTTCTTGTAGATGTCGAATAAACTGCTAGAAATGGTGGCTGTGTAGAGATCCCGGAGGAGGTGGGGGCTGAGACCTGCTTGGATGGATGGATAAAGGATGGATGGATGGATGGATGGATGGATGGATAGATGGATGGATGGATGGATGGATGGACGGATGGATAGATGGATAAAGGATGGATGGATGGATGGACGGATGGATAGATGGATAAAGGATGGATGGATGGATGGATGGATGGATGGACGGATGGATAGATGGATAAAGGATGGATGGATGGATGGATGGATGGATGGATGGATGGATGGATGGATGGACGGACACAAACACACAGGAGCTGGGCCCAAGTTCAGAGGCTGAGCTAAGAGTTTTGTGCATAGGCAATGGTTTTGGGGGCGGGTATGGGGGTCTCTGTGCCAGTGAGGCACTGGAGATTGTGGGCATGTGAGGACCCTGGATTTCCCCTCCCTCCTTTGTACACACACAGAATTAACTCTTCCCATCCTCATCAGACACACCAGCTCTGGGTGTGCGGGGCCCTGAGCTCCAGCACAGCCCCAGCTCTGGTGGGTGTGTGCGGCATGTCCTGGCTGCCGCAGGTCACTGTGCAGAGATGCTCTATGAATCCCCACCCCAACCCACTGAGCACAGCCCGAGCCTGCTGCCTCACTGGTCCCAGCAGGGTGGTTACAACAGGCTTACTCATTTCTCCAGTGAGTAAGACCGAAAGGGGAGCCCCACAGGGACAGGCCCGGGGGCTGATAAGGAGCAGCTCCCTAATCTCCAGCCCCAGCAGCCGAAAGGGCGAGGGTGATAACGCACAGAGCCCCTGGCTCCCAGCAGTGCAGGGTGCTGCTGTTGGTTTGAGTGTTTGCACCTCCTCACCTCGCAGGGTTTGTCTGCAGTGGCCCGGCCCAGCCCAGCACCCCCTCACCCTCCCTGGGGAGCCAGGAGGAGCTGGTGGTGGCAGCAATCCCAGGGCTCACACCCTGGCCCACTCACCTCCTCTGCTGTTAATGCCAGGTGCTCCTGGGGCACAGCCATGGGGAAAGGGGGCTGCAGGAGGCAGTGTCACTCATCTGACCAATCAACCCTGCTTGGGAAGATCCAAAGTTTAGAAACTGGAGGTAGGGAAGGTCCCAGCTGAGGTCCATCCTCATGCTCTGGGTGGTACCAGGCAGCCAGGAGCACAGCAAAGCTGGCACTCCAGGCCTGGGCTGGTATTTTGGCTCAGATATCTGGTTTTTGCTGGCTGGCTCAGACCTCTCCATACCCATCTCCTGTGGCACACACCCACAGCTGCACCAGCAGCACCCACCACTGCTGCTCTGCTGGCTCCGTGTCACCTGCCCCCAGCTCCAGGGATCAGCAGCACTGTCCCCTCACCGGCCCCGTGTGCCAAATCGCACATGATAAGCTCTGCTCCGCAGCACATTTTTGTCAGAGGCTAGCGAGATAAAATCCTAAAATAGCTCACCATGGCATTTGTCAGGGTCCGTGCCACCGCATTTCCCACACGCTGCCGTCCTCCGTCCTCCCTCCCTGGCTTCAGCTGGGAACATCCCTGCAGGAAGGCTGGGTTCCTGAAATGCAGAGCACGACATGCAGAGCTGCTGCTGTCCTGGAGCATCGTGGCAGCATGGGACTGAGCACAGCATGGCACTGCCAGCACTGCAGGGCAAGATCTGCCTCTGCTTTTGGGGTGCCACCCTCGCACAGGCCCCGCTGCAGGGCCCCCATCCCATCCCTGGCTTGCTGCAGGGAGCACCGTGCCCTCTCGGCCTCTCGGAGCCTTTGGCTGCGGCCGAACTCCGCTTGGCCAAGTCCTCAGCACGGGAACAAAAGCAGAGAGCCCCAGAGACGGGCCAGGGAGCTGGGGGAGGGTGCAGCTCCCTGCACAGCTCCTCTCCAGCGCTGGAAACCAGCGGGGCAGAGAAGTAAACCATGCCCTGGCTGCCTTCGTCACTGCTGGTGCTGCCCAGGGCTGCCCCGGGGCTGTCAGGGGTGCACTGATGGCTGTCTCAGGCTGGGGGCCAAGGGGAAGGCTGGGCTGCCAGCATCTCCTCCTGGAAGGGCCACTTCCAGCTCTTTCCTTGCAGGGTGAACCCACTTCTTTAACCCCTCTGGTGCCAGCTGGCCAGCAGCGTGCCCCGGCTGTGGTCCTTGGGCTCTCGCAGTGCTGCCAAGCGAGTGGCGTTCAAAGCTTTGGCCTTTCCCAGCTTTTAGGCACATGCTCCAGTTCTCCCTTATTTTGTGTTTAGTTTTGGGCGGCCAATATCACGTCATATTTAAAGGCACAGTTTCAATTCATATCTAGCTTGATTTATTTCTTTTTTAATGAAAAAAAAAAGATTAAAAATAGTCATCGGAGAAAACAAACACTGCAATGCCCACACGGATTTTTCAAACAATTTCAAAAATACCCATGAGAGCAACTGCTTTTAAGTGTTGAAGAATCACAGTGGAGACTTTGCAGTGCAGCACATGGCTCTAAGGAAACAAAGCATTTTATACAGAGGGAAACCATAACCATAACCAGGTGTTACTGTACCACAAGCCACAGCTCCTTCCACTGCACCTGGCTCACACCTGGCTGGGGGCAGGTGGCCCTGCAGAGACATGTTGGGGTTACTAGAGAAGTTCTGCTGCATCTCCTGGCCATGCCAAGCAAAATCACTTCATTTTCTCTGCCCTGTGCCTGGGAGGGGCTCAGGAACCTCCCCAGCTCAGTGTCACCTTCAGTCCCAGCCAGTCACAGCTGTTGGGGCTCACCAGGCGAGTCCCGAGCTCACAGGGATGCCACCTGTGCCAATAGGATCCTGGGGTGCAAGAGACCCCGGCTGAGGAGCCAGCAGAGCCCACGACGACTTGAACTCGACTCGGCAGGCTGGATGGGGCTTTTGAAGGGTTGTTTAGGCTTGTTCAGGGTTTTCCCCAGCCTCCATGGCCTTGCTGCCCTCCCCCAGAGATACCAGCAGAGCCCCAGGGACCCACGTGCTTTGGGGAGCAGTGATGCAGCACAGCTCACAGCCCGGATGGGTTTGGGACAGGGCTGTGAGGAAACCCACACAGGAATCATTGGAAGTGACCCTGGGTTTTACACGGAAAAAGGGATGTTCCCTCAGCAGGGGCCAAATTGTGCCAGCACCCAGGGAGGCAGAGAGGCTGCACCTCAGTTTGACCAGAGGGCTGCAGAACCAGTGAGATCTTTCTGGCACAAATCAAGGGCTTGGCTGAAGCGCCTTTTTAGAAGCTGATTCATCCCCAGCTTTAACCAACCCTCTGCACAGCACAGCACAGCGCCCACTGGGCCTTCCCATGGGGCACAAGGATACTGAGGCCAGGGGAGAGCCCAGCTCAGAGGAAAACCACTCTGGAGAGATGCAACCTGTCTGGAAAACAGGGTTTTACCACAGCTGCCTGTGGGCAGAGTGCAGGCTGTGCCTTACACAGCCCGTGCTGCCAGAGCACATGGCACAGCTTTGGCTCTCCCCATGGGAACAGCAGTGTGGCATCACTGCCCACGTGGGAAAGGCTCAGCTTTGTCCCCTTGGTGCCCCTGGACGCTATGTAAATACTGACAGCATTTTCCTAGCAGCCTGAAATGCACATCTGCTCATGCAAAGCTGCGGGTGGTGGCCGGGGAGCTCCAGCCCCCGGCTGGCGCAGGAAGGTCACTGCCATGCACGGGTGCCTCCCCTGCATGGGCCAGCCTCCCAGCTCGAACTTCTGGCCTCAAAGGACTTCCTGCATCCAAAACAGCCACCCTTGCTCCTCTCCTTGCCCAGAAAGCCCAGGCTGAGCTGCAGCCCTCAGCCCCAGGCAGCAAGGAAGGTCCTCCGTGTGTCACCCGGGGAGAGCCCCCCAGGCCTGCAGCACTGCTGTCCCCAGCAGGCTCACTGAGAAAGGGCTGGAGGATGATCACTCCATGCTGTCATCCAGACAACATAAAGCCTGTCTGCTTCCAATGCCCTTTTCCCCCCTTAATTGTTCTATTTCCGTGTGCCTGTGCGCGCCCAGCTCTTGCCAGAAAAGCCAAGTGCTGATCATTGTCAGATGGTTCACACAGAGGTTTCTGTTCTGTTTTGTTTTTTCAAGGATCCAAGATGATAGGGGGATGGAGAGAACTTCTGTCCTCTGCTTAAAATAATTTGAGCTTTCCACTGTCTACGCCAGGCTCAAGCAGACATTTGCATGACAAATGAGCTTCTCCCCACACTTCAGCCCTGGGTGACCCCTGCAGCTCTTGCAAGAGGTGGCTCCATCTCCTTCTTTATCTGCATCTCCATCATCATCTTCGTCTCCCATCCCAGCCCTGAATCTGGGGAGGGGAAGGCATGGAGAGGGTTGTAAGTTTTTGGCACTTTTGCCAATCAAGACTCTGAACAGCCTCTGGAACATTTCACAAGTAAAACATTTGGTTGGTGACCAACAAGTAATTCCAAGCATCTTTTATCTTGCTGTAAAAATGCCACAAAGCAGCTGGTTAGTGGAGGTTTCTCTGCAAGCTAAAACCTGTTGACAGCAGGACCAAACACTGATTTTCCCATTATCAGCAGAAATGTCCTCTCTGTGCTGGGCATTCTCCAGGCAGTGATGGACAAGCACAAGGCACAGCTCTGAGAGCCTGTTTGGGTGCAGAAAAACCAAGCAAAGCCCTGAAAGTTTCACAGAATTTTTGTTTCACTCCTGAGACAGATTAACACTTTGCTAGTTCAGATGGATAAATTATGCTATTGCCATTTAAACCAATTTCCTCACAGAATGTTCCAGAGAACACCTGCAGCAAGGGCTGAGGTCACAATTTCCAGCCCAGCAAGAAGATAAAACTGCTGCCAGAGCCCATGGCCAGACCTGCTTTGTGGAGAACCGCATCACCTCAGCCTCTCTGCCAAGGAACTGGGGGAATTTTCCTGTTCTCATTCTCCTTCTGGGAGGGAGAAAGTGGGGGAGTAAAGCTTACATACCTTCATGAAGCTCTGAGAGGCATCAGGGGGGGTTTCATGAGAAACTGGAGGGAAGCAAATGCTATCAGAGTCCAAATGCCCCATTAATTATACCAGAATTTCATTCTGGGGAGAAGGGAAGTCCCAGCAGTCCTGCTACAGCCTTCTTAGACAATGACTGAAAAAATGTTGCAGTTACTCATTTTGAAATGAGTTTTTGTGAGGGTTAGATTTTTCTTGCATGACAACACATTGTGGATACACAATTAAAAAAATGAATCCATGACCAGTCAGAAACAATCATCCCTCCCTTTTTCATTTAGAGTAAACTCTGAAATCTGACTTTTTTTACATAATTGTAATTATAGAGCAAACCTCCAGAAGCCTTTGCAACATTAAACATCCACAAGTCTTTCTGGGCAGCCTCCTGATTATCAGTGAGTCACTGCAGCCCCCACAGCTCCAGTCTGAGGGCACACATCCCTCCTCCAGCCTATGTTTCCCAGCATGGGAGATGCTGCTCACAGCTCCTGGAGACCAGGCAGCAAAAGCTTAATATAAGGTTTGAGATTCAACCAACCTGGGTTGTGTCCCTCCACAGCAAAATCAGAGCATTGCAAAGTGAGGGGCAAGGTAAAATCCCAGAGAAATTCTCCTGAGTCATTTTTCTTGCCTCTGTGGGTTTGGGACTTGTTTGGGTGGACCACACCAGGCTAGAGCCATGTGTGCCCCTCCTCCTGCACGCTGCAGGCCTGATCATCCCCCTGAAGGAGCAGAGCTCAGGGCAGGACTCTGCAGAAATCCGTGGAGGAGCTTTGGTGGTGCTGCCCTCAGCCCTTTGAATCGTGGCTTTCCTGGCAGAGGCTCAGAGCAAACACCACGTGTCCCCAAGCTCCCCTGACCCACCTGCTGTCTGAGGGCTCTCTGAGATGCTGCTCTGACATGCTGCTTGTATCCCTTCTCCACAAAACCATCCTCCTTTACGTGCAAACCCCCCCAGTCTCAGCAGCTCCACTGGGCACTGGCAGGAGACACCAACAGATGCCTGGGCACCCTGAGCAGGGCAGGACGGGTCCCCCGGGCTCACCATGGCTCACAGTCCAACCTGCTGGGCTGCTCTGGGTTTTGTTCCACTCCATCAAAGCCTCAGAGACAGCAGATGGCTCCCGGGGATGTTCTTCTGCAGGGTTTGGTTTGCAGCACAGGAGTTTTGCCTGGCAGAGGCAGCAGAGAAGCTTTCCCCACCCTGTTCCAGAGTGCCCAGGGGTGACAAATGACTCTGATGGCACCAGGGTGTCCCCAGCCCACACCAGTGCCCAAAGCATGGAAAATGCATTCCTGTTTGTCATGCTGCTGTCCCAGGGACCGCTGTGTCCCGGTGGAACGGGGAAGGGGAAGCTCTGCGTGCGTTTTTGGAGGGCCCATTTGTGGGTTGGAGGCACAGGTGGGGATGGCAGTGGGAGCCAGGATGTTTTCCCTGGTGTTTGCTAAGAAGAGACCAGCCTGGGAGCTGCCTGAGGTGCCTTCACTGCTGCACAGGCCCCAGGGATGGAGAGGAAAGGAGAAGTTTGTCCTCAGGCTAAAAGAGCCTCCAGCTTCCTTCTCTCGCTTTCCATCCCTCCCTGCCTTCCTTCTCCCAGGTGTTTTGAGAAGCTCACTCCCAAGGACTGGTCTCATCCTGGCTCAAGCAGGAGCAAGCACCACCAGACCTCTCATCTTGGGGCACATCTCAAAACAGTGCACTGGGAACTGGGGAAACTGAGGCACGTACAACCCCCAGGAAAACGCTGCAGGCTGCTCTCACGTTGTTTGGGAGGGACAGAAGGGACCGTTGTGCCCTGGACCCTTGGTCTGACCTGGTACCTTCCCCCAGCAGCTCCTTGTCCTCCTCGCTGTCCCCTCCCTGGCCCAGTGCCACCAGGTGACAAATCCTGAGCACCAGGACGTGCTCCCCACAGGTACCAGTAGCCGTTTCAACGGTCACTGGCTAAAAAAAGAACAAAAACAGCAACAAAAGACCAACAAATAGTTGAATCTGTTCCCAGGCAAATAAAAAAGAATGGTTTTGGATCGTCACTGCTGTCCCTTTGTTTACCGAATGCAGTAACAAAAACGGCCAGGAAAGAAAAAAATATGATATTCTCTGATAGCGACGATTTACTGTGGGTGAAGCAGGCTGGGACTTGCCCCAGGGAAGGAGGGTCAGGCTCCGTGTGGATCTGCTGGGCATGGGAAATCAACGTGCCCAAAAGCACTTAAAAAAACCTGAAAGGCCAGCCCTGACTGCAGCAGTTAGAAGTGATATATTCTTGGCATGGAAACAAAAAGCAAATTCATAGCAGGTTTGGAGCTGATCTTGCTGGCTTACACGGGATTTTATACTTAGGTAATTCCATTGTTGGCTGGAGCTACCTGATTTATGCCTGAATAAGGTCCTGATCCTGCAAACATTTACTGATGTACTTTAGTTTTACCTTTGCCCCAAGACATCCTACTAATTTCCCTGCAGTGAGGCTAGTGCCTGCCTGCAGAGCTGGGGCCTTTGCAAGAGGAAAATCTGTGTCCTAATGCCTCAAACGAAGAGGAAATTTCCCAGTGAGACATGAACTCCTCCAGGCTGTGGTCACCCCCCAGCCTGAGACACTGCCAGCCCCAGGCAGGACACCCAAGAGAGCCAATGCAGCTCCACAAAATTCGGGAAGCGGTGGGGGAACATCCTTAGCACAAACCTGCAGCTTCATCGAGCCCTGAGTCTCTGCAACACGTAAAGCAAGAGTATTAACACAGAGTTTACTCTCGAGACACCCCTCTCCTGGGGGCAGACCCTCCAAACGGGCTGCTAAACCTAGCAGAAGCCAGGTTGTTTCCATTCAAGAAAATGGCATTTGGACTGGTTGTTTCCATTCAAGAAAATGGCATTTATTGTCAAAAACACCATGTTTACTCTGTAAGATAAAAGAAATTGATTCTTCCATCAAACACCATCCTTTGACAGTGAAACCATTGTGTTTGCTTCAAAGGGAGCAGGAGAATAAGAACCTGTGTGAGGTGAGAGGAGGAGGTCCAGGAGGAGAAGCTGTGAGCTCACCCACCTCGGCATTCCGGCCAGCGAGATGTCCCTGCTGCTCACGTGCCCTTCACGTGCTGCTAAAAACCAGGCAAATTAAATAAAAAAGGGGCTCTGAGTCTCGGAGCAGCTGCTTTCCTCACTGCCGCTGCCAAGCCTCCCCGAGAGCACGGCTATTCCTCGGCGAGGGGGAGAATTAATTTGCTTTACAATGGGCTCCGCGGGCAGCCGGGTGTCTGCCACAGCGGGCACGGAGCTGAGCCGCCCGGGGGGAGCGTGGGGAGCCAGGAGCAGCACCTGGAGCCAGCCCTGAGGGTGCTGGGGAGGCTGCAGGGGCACCCAGAGCAAACCCCCTCCTGTACAAATCCCTGCTGGCTCCTGGGGACGCTTGGCCGAGACGCGTCAGTGCCAGCGCCCAGCCCAGCGCTGTCCCCCAGCAAAGCTCAGGTGCTGCTTGTGCACCTCGGGGTGGGATCTCTGTCCCCCAAAACACCGCTGGCAAAGGGCGCCAGCAGCAGTGGCAGGGCTGGGAATGGGGGGCAGGGGTGTGGTCCAGAGCCTGCCTTCATCCCACAGCCCCCAGTGCTGCTGTGCACCCGGGAGAGCTGGGGTTTGTGTCCAGTGAGCTCCAGGACACTGCCATGACCACACAGAGGGTCTACACCCAGTCTGCTGAGGCTGCAGGGTTGGAGACAACACCTAAAGGCACTTCCAGAGCAGCAGCTCCTGTGAAATGGGCTTTGTTTATGCTGTAGCAGCCTGGAGAAACGAATATTGCCTGCCCAGAAAGATTTAAATATACATAAAATTAGAAGGAGGAAGCGTTAGCTAAAATTTCATACTTCTCGAAGGCAGAAGGTTCGTTAGCAGTACTTTAATGAGGCTCTAACCTCACTGTAATGCTTTTATTAATGCTTGTTGCTTACTGAGTGCCAACTGCTTGGCTCCTCTCCGACAGCCCGGCTGGTCCACAAAGAAAGGGGCTGAGGGGTCCTTTGAAGCAAAACGTGAGCACATTTCCCCCACAGCCAGGACAAACGACAGTTGGTGAGATGAGACAGCCCCAAACTCAGCAGATGGTGCCCAGAGCAGGCGAAGCAGCGAGAGCAGGGTGGGCAGGAGGGGACACAGGAGGGAACAGGGGAAGGGAGAAGACAAGGTGCCAGTTAAGCCATTGACACCGTTCCCGTTGGCTGGGTCAGCGTGAGGGTCAGGCAATGAACAGTGACAGGACATCTAGGATGGGTGTGCTGGAGATTTGGTGACAAGGGCAGACGTGGGGAGGTGCAGGATCCAGTGGCTCAGCACCCAGCCTGCTCCTCCCCTTTACTGCTGCAGGTATCTCGTGTGCTTTGAGGCCAAAGCTGCATCCACATCTCACCAGAGACCCACTTTGGTGAGTCTTTAATCCAACAAACTTCCAAACACCCGAGGCACCCCTACCCTGAAATGCCCAATGTGAGTGTGGAGGGAGAACCTGTGCCTTTGAGGTGCTCCCAGCCCTGCTGTGGAGCTGATCTGACTGAGGATGGAGTCCCTCCTCCAGTCCCTCTGCCATGCCCCTGTTGGCTGCAGAGGGGAGGAAGGGACCTCACCTGCTCGTGGGGTGATGCCCAGGCACCCTGAGCACACCTTTCGGACATGGCTGTGGAAGGACAGAAGGACAAGGATCACCCCAGCAGCTGCTGGGACACCCCCCCACTCCTCCTGGGAGCCGAGGTGAGCATATCAGAATTCAGAATAAAGCAGAATCTAGATATGGAAACGAAGCAGGGAAAATAAAACAGGGCAAAATGGAATGGCAAATGCTGTGAAATTTTCAGCTGGAATTTACAGCAGCATCTAAAGCCCACTCACACCAGACAGTAAATGCTTGTTCCAAGCACAATAAAATTGTCCCAGAATAAATCTTTTTAGTTTCTCTTGGCCCCATCCAAAGCTTCCCTGCACTGACAGTGAGACCTTGCAGGTCTCCTGGGGCCTGGGCATCACTTTGCACTTGTGAGCAACTGTGCCAGCCTGAAACACAACGTTCTGAATCCCGTGGCTCCTGTGGCAAAATATGAGAAACCTGGTATTTTAAAATGGATTTTATCCAGGGCATAAAGCAGACGAGTTTTGTCCTAGTGCAAAATGGGAAAACAAGGTAAAAAAATGAGCACAGCTGTAAACAAGATGCACATTGGCAGCGCTCATCACCCTGGCAAGGGTAATTGCCCTCGAGTTTAATCAAGGTAGCAGGAGGGGATTTGGAAGCACCACATCCGTGGCACACTTCCCTGCTTTGTCACATCACACTAAACACTCGATAAAAGCTCCCTTTGAAGAGGAGCCAAGCCCATCCTCACTTGGATACAGTGAAACCGCACTCAGTTCGCTGAGCTGGCCTTCCACTTGTGCAAAGAGTTTGTAAGAGGCAGAAAAAAGAGTAGGAGTGAGTAGACAGTGTTACAGCTCAAAGAAAACTACAAAAAACATCATTAATTATTGGAGTTTGCCTCTATTGTTTTGCTGGCACTGGGACAAGTAGACTACTGTATTAATAAAATGTATCCTTCTCTGTAGATTTGGATGTGTCAATAAATATTCAAAAATCTCTTGCCATCTCCCCAGAATCATGAAATGTGTAAGAAAATAAATAGAATAAAAAACCTAATAGCAACAAAGAGTTTTCTTTTGTGTCTTTGCTTCTGAGCTATTGGCCTGCCTAACTAATTTCAATAAAACCTTGATTAAAGGAATATTTAAAAAGGGAAGGTGAGACCTCCCCATCATACCACCAGAAGAGTTTAGTTTCCCAGGAAAGCAAATCTGTAATGTGATGAGATCACTTCCAGCTGACCAATCTGAAGTTTGTTTTTAGAAGGCTAAAAACAACAACAACAAAACCATAAGATTTAGAAAAAAAAAACCCCAGCACCCAAATGCAGATCACTTGGACATTGGGTATTTGGGCCCAGCCAGAGCCCCACCTGGAGCACAAAGAGCCTCTGCCACCAGCCCTGCTCCCTTCCAGCCCATGCCCAGCTCCTCCAGGTGTTGTTTGCTCTCCCAGCACAGCTCTTGTCCAGAAAGAACTCACCACAAAAGCTCAGCATTGTTGCTATTTATTCTCAGCCCCAGCACGGTTTTGTTGAGGTGACCAAGTGAGTGGCAGGTAGCTGGTTCTTCGACTCATTTTCTGCTGGAAGGGGACACCAAATATTTGCTTTCTGAAATATTTGCAGCAGCCCCAGTACAATTAACAGCATCAATTGAAATGCACAAAAAGTGTGGGGGAAGTGTTCCTGTGCCTTCACCCTCCCCTGAGCTTTGCTGAGATGACACAGAAGCTCCTGAGCTCTGTTGCTTTGCCATGGAGTGTAACACGTGTGATGGATTAAGCTTTGGTTTGGCTGGAAGATGCCCACAGGAGGTGGATCTGGACTCCTGGTTTCTGATCCATACCAGACCACTCTTAGGGAACAGCTTTCACTAAGGCAGGCACAAATGCAGAGCAGTTAAAGGGCTCACCCAACCAATCCTGTGGCAGCAGAACAATTCAGGCCTTGCATTTCAGGAACAACAGGACTGCCTGAGGGAACGTGCTGATTACAGACTGCTCCAGCCGTTCCAGTTTACATTGCTAGACACCATCCAAGCAAGCAACCAGAGGAAGAGTGCCTTACCTTTGATAAGAGGAAGCTCCAGCTATGATCAAGCGCGGATGTTGCATTCAAGGCAAATTTAGGGAAGGCTGAGCCAAGTCCTCCCCTGCATGAGCTACACAGGCTGTTCAGTGGCTGTTGTCAGCAGTAGAATCATCGAGTGATGTGTTCTCATCTGAGACCCCCAGAAGTGCTGAGTTCCACATAAGTTTTCTCTCACACAATGCCCATATTTCAAAAATAGACCAGGAATTTTGGAGACACAATTCTCCCTTGCTGAGATGTCCAAAGGCCTTTGTGCTCCAAGGTTCTCACTATGCCTCCAGATGCAGCAGAGCACAGGTAGAAGGGTTTCCTTCCAGGCAGGGACTGCTGCTGCAACAGGGATTCAAAGCCACAACTCAGCACAAGCTTTGCAAAAGGGAGACACCTACACAGACCACAGGATTGCTTCGGACTGAGTGCTGCATCCAAAGACCTGCTGGTGAAATGCCACTGCCTGCAGGGTGGAACATGGGATGGCAGAGGACAGCTCCATCCAACCTGGCAAGTCAGGGTTGGAGACTCTGGCCAGTGGGTTCAAGCAATGGCAGCCTCTTCTCCAGCTCTCACCGTGCTTCATCTCCTCTCCTGGATGAGAGAGCCAATCATTTTGGAGTGGATTTTTAACTCAGGGCCATGGATCACCGATAGGGTCAGACCCACAGAGCATGCAGGGTATGACTCAGTGCTAAGCACCTTTTATTCCGCATTCTGCAATCTTCCTAGGCACTCTGCAGCTTCTCTCTTTTCCTTCTTCTTCTTTTTTTTTTTTTGCCTCTTGTAAAGACTTTGCTATGTCAGAATCTGTCAAACAACTCCTTGTGCCATGTTTTCACAAGAATCCTACTTGCTGGCCAGTGCCAAGCTCCCTTTTAAACAATACTCAGTGAAGCATTGCATTGCCTGTGCTCTGCTCTTGCATGCCATATTTAGACAAAAGCCAGGGAATTCCCTGCCCTAGATGAGGGCTTGAATGAGTGCATTCTTCTCCCACCTAAACTAAAAAAGTATGTGTTCACATCAGCCAGGCCTTCCACCCAGCTTTATTTTTAATTCATCCCGCACTTGGATTTATACACCTAGAAATCCGAAGGGGGAAAACAAACAAGGAAATTTCAAAGAAAACAAAACCAAACAAGAGAATGCAACCTCAAACACATGCTTAGTCCCGCTGGGTGCATTCCCAAAGAAACCAAAACCAGTGGAAACAAAACCACCCAAACCCCACGCTGACACACGGGAGAAAAACATGCAAACCCCACCCCACACACCACCCCACTGCACAGCTGGCAACAGCTGGATGGTGGCCACAGCTGGATGATGGCCACAGCTGGCTTTTAGTGCCTTGGCCCAGGGCAAACGAACAGCTGAGTGTGCTGCAGGCTGCCAAGGGGGCTCTGGCAGCGCACCCTGTGCGCACCTGACTGCTGTGGAGCAAAGGAAAGCCCCCGGGCAGGACGAGGGGCGGGGTGGGCGCAGCGGGGAGCTCAGCGGTGGCTGCTCGCACAGCCCTGCGCGTTCCCATCGCCACCGGAGCTCGGGGTTTCTGTCCTGACGCTGCACAAGTCAGCGGGGCTGCAGAGCCTTCTGGAGCGCTATTGAAAGGCCACATTCCAGAGCACTGTGCTAATCGCTCCCCGCCAGCCCTCCAGCATCACTCCACTCACTGCTGTTTAAATTCTTTGCCGTATTTTTGTCCGCAGCGCTCGGGCCCCCCAGATTTTTTGACATGTGGTCCTTCCGCTCGCTGCCAAGTCTGCTGGGAGAGGATGTCAGGCTCACAGCACCAAAACAGATGCTGTCCGTGCACTAACTCTGCTGGAAAAGCTTCAGATAGAGGCCTGTCTGCCCTCCTCCTCTGCCCCACGAACGCTGCAAAATATTCATTACATCTGCCCCACAAACACTGCAAAATATTCATTATGTCTGCCCCAAGAGCTTGCTTAGGAGAAAATCTGAATGCTGAAATGGAGAGTCAGAGCATTGTCAAGCACATGGAATGAAATTGTCTGAAACATGGAATGAAACACTCTGAAAAACAAGGCAGAATTTGCACTAGATTATTGTTTTCATATACATATGTAAAATCCATTCGAGCTATCTCAGATACATCCATACTGCTGGCAGTGATGATGGGGACCTGACTGCAGACAGGATGCAGACAGGATGCAGACAGGCACCTTTTTCTTTCTGTCACTTAACTCTGCTCAGTGCGGCTTGAGCCGACACCCTAACTGAGACATCACTCAAGCCTTGACTAGCCTGGTGCTCCTGGTGCTGCTGCCAGGAGCATTCTGGGGACAGGGAGAGAGGAAAGAAATGATATGGACAGAGCTGTAGAGTTATGAAATGCACCCTTAGGATCATATGTTCAAAAGCACTCAGTTCCCATTTAGGAACCTAAATGAAGTTGGCAGGATTTCAGAAGTGCTCAGCATCTATCAGCTCCTACTGAGAACATGCTGAGCTCTTCTTAAAATTGTCAGAGAAAAACAATTTGAAGATAAGAGCCAGCTTATGGCTTACAATTAACATCATTGTATGGGTCTTCAGAGCAGCTTGGCAAGAGCAAGAATAGCTGCTTTCACAGCAGATATTGTGTATGAATCCACATCTCCAAGCACAGGGCCAGGTCTAGAAGCAGTCACCCCACTGGCTGCCTCCTGAAAGAGCTCTGCACCCCATGGAGAATTTTCCACTTGTGTCAGTGATGCCTTTATAGCATTGAGAAAGTGGGAGTTTGCACTTGACCGTGCCAGGACCAGCCACATCAGTGGAGATGACAAGGACCAAAATGAGTGCCTAAAAACTCAGAACATAACCCACGGGGCTGCAGGCAGGGCGGCTGTGAAAACATCTGGAGAAATACACTAATTTGGTCCTAACTTACATTAGGTTTTGACATACAATTACTAGCAATACTAAATGCCGGTTGGTACCTTCTGTCTTTGAATCCCGAAGTGCTCTTTGTTCTGAGAAGGAGAAAGATGTTTTCTCCCAGTGGTGACAAACAGCCAACACCATGGGAACCTTCAACAGACAGAAAGATTTGTCAAATCTCTCCAAGCACTTCCAGAGGCATCAATCCAGCAAAGAACTTAATCACTGCAGCAGTCCCACTTGCCCTCTTGGAACCACTGATCTATTTAAAAGGACGGCTGTGAATTCAAATCCTCCCACAGCTCACAGCTCCTCCAGCCTTGAACCAGCTGAACCTTGGTACCACACCAAAAAAAACCCCAAATCAAGTACAGCAGCTTGTGCCAGGCTTCATCGCACCCAGGGACATATTATAATTCTTGTAGAGGACTAAGAATGAATTCTTCTCATCAAGATCCTCTTTTTCACAGTACCCTTCATCTTACACTGAGATTCTAGCAGGTATCTTCCAGTTAGGAGCAGCTTGCTTATCCTTACTTTCCAGGTATTTCAGGAGTTACAATGTCTGTCTGCCCTTTAGTTTGCTGTCTTGCTTGGTCTAATTCCACAGAAAAACTCCAGAGATTCTTCTGGGGACAGCAGGAGCTGAAGGATCTCACGAATCTTGCTACCAAGGGGTCCCTGACTCACCTTGGGGTGGGAGGTGGAGCTATAATTTGATGTACTTCCCTAGGTGAGGGTGCTTCGCCTCAATCAGAGCTGTCAGAGGACACTACCACTCATGGTATTAGGACAATACAACTTCTTCTTCTCTCTTTTAGCTTAGGAGAAGCTTCCTGTTTTCTCAGTAATGGATCAAAATTCCTCTTGTTGAAGGTGGAGGCAAAAGTATTGATTCCTGCTCCTAGCCCAGCTCAAGGACCCAGGAGAGAGATTAAACATCATGCAATCAAGCACTGCCAGACTTTACAAGCTCTGGCTGTATTGATTTATCTCCTGACATCTCAACAGGAAAGCAGAACAGCAGAAGAAAGCATAGCACTATTTTCCATTCTGACTAAAACAAGTAGTCCAAAACATGCTTGAATTTAATTTGTCACTCCTCAAATATAACGACTCATTATGATTCATTACTCCCAAGTACTCTAGCTCATTTTCTACAGCTAATTAACCTTGTAAGCAACAATTCACCCAACAGAGGATCACTCCATTGCCATGGGGAAGGCTGCACTCTGCCTTCTCCTGTAGGAGAGCAGAAGTGCTTGCCATGGTCTGGCCAAGAGGCACTGCTGCCCTTTCTCTCCTGACTTTGCTGAATGGGGACAGCCTGAGAAAACTCATGTAGAAAGAAATGGAGAATTCTCCATTCCAGGGAGCAACATATGCTCAATCCAAACACAGTCTCCTTGGGAGCAGGGAAGGGCTGGCTGGCCATTGCTGCAGCCACTGAAGGGTAACAAATACTTGTCCTTTGCACAGCTGAGCTGAGCTCCACTAGGCAGGAGAGAGGAGGGTGACAAGGAAGGTAAAGACACCAAAGCTCATCCTGGAGCACTGAGAGGAACGGGGAAAGATGCAGCTCCCTGGGGTGATGCCCTGTCCTAAGAAAGCCAGGGGCTCACACAACTGGGTGGAGTTTGGACAAGACTTTTCAGTCTTTCTCTTGGTCCCTTTTATACCCTGCTCAGATTTAAACATCCTCTCATCTTCTCATATATATTTAGACCAAAGAAAAACACCATTAAAATGCCAAGGAGGCTTTCAAGACAATTGTTATATTAAACTAGCTTCAATCCTAAACTCTGCTCCTGTGAAATTACTCACTGGACAGCCCACTTTAATCCTGAATTACTAATTAAGTGCTGTTGTCACTATCAGATGATTGCTCTTCCCACAGGTGAACCACAGCAGGAAAGGGAATTTTAACAAAACACTGCCTGACCCTGGGGATTTACAGACAGCAACTTTTGCATTAGGCACCACAGGACAAAGACACAAAACCTTCACTGCAAAAGTCTTCCTCCCAAAGCAGCAGTGCCGAGAGCTGAGCACTGGGGCTGGTTCTGAACCACCAAATGGCCTTTCCCTGGCGTGCCCTCGGGCTGCTCCCACGGAGGCTCCACCGGACGCAGCGGCAGCCTGAGCGTCCCCCAGTGAAACCCAAGAGCCAGAGCCGTGTCCATTTTTAGAACCAGCCTGCCTGAAGATCTGCTGCATTATCTGGGCAACACGTAAGGGAACAAGACGAACTGCAGCTCTCCCAGCCACTTATTTACCTTGTATTTAAACACAGCCTCTGCAGCTCCCTGCCCGTGCACCCACTTGCTCGGCACCTCGCACAGGGCTGCTGCTCTATTTTTAAAGGCATGCTGCTGGCTTTCATCTGAAGCTGCCTGGTTCCTGGTTTGGTTTTTTTTTTTTTCTTTTTAGCTCCCATACTCTTTAAACTAATTTAAAACATGCTGGCAGATAAAGGTAGTGAGGGGAGATACAGCAAATGCACCATGGTTGGCACTGCAAGCTGAGATTAAGGTAAGGGATACAACCCGAACAGAATAAAAATGAACATCTAAACTCAATGATTAGGGCCAGGCAGCAGCAGTCCTTGCTAAGGGGACCATCTCCCATGTATTTGGAGTGGGATTATTTGAATCAGGACTTTAGGACTTGTTCTGGCAGCAAAGACTAGTGTGCTCACAGCAGGGAGGAACAGCGAGTGGCAGCGGCGAGGAGTCCTGTGAGGGCACGTGGTCCCTGAAACACAGTTTGAAGCAGTCTGGGGCTTGCCAGGGAGTTAAAGGCTCTGCTGGTCCCAGTTCCGAGCCCCTATGAGCAGCCCTGCACTCTCTGGCCTTGCACAGTCCCTCAGGTGGAGGAAGTGCTGCTGAGAGTCTCCAGAAGTCTGGGAAGGGGAAAGGGTGCCAGAAACGTGGCGTGAAAATCCAGCGTCCCCATCGTGCCTGTCACCCCAAAGCAGGGTGCACTAAACACCCTTGAACAGGGAGGCTGTTCAGGCTTGACCCAAAACCCTCAGCAATTCTCATCAGTAATTAAAACAAAACTGTTCAGGCCATGAACACTGACAGGCTGTACACAGGGAAGATGGTTGGCTACACTGAAACATCACCAACAAGATAAGAAACCACTTCCAAAACTCCACGTTTGGAGAGCTTGGAGATTTCCCAGCCCACGCCTTTGGTCTAGAATGTTCTCAGCGAATGCTCAGGTGCCAGGCTCTGTCACCACTGCCCTGAGCATCCTGCTGATGGTCCTGGTGTTCAGACACACACCTGGCTCTGCTGCCCTGGGCAGCCTGAGCTGGGCTCCATTTCAGATGCAGGGCATCTCTGAGAACTGGTTGAAAAGGGGACTCGTTAACGCTCCCATCAGATGCTGATGGGCCTTTTTGTGCCAGGAAAACGGATGTGTGCAACAACAGCAAAAGTGCCTGGAAGCATCCCAAAGCCCGAGTGAAATGGGGGAATGTTGAGTGGCATCAGACAAAAGGAGCAGTGATTTAATCTCCACAGATGGGGAGGAGGGAGCAGTGTCAGGAAAAGCAGGAGGATGAGATTAGCTAGGCAATAAAATGAAAATGAGCAAGAGGTGGAGAGAACTGTGCTGAGATAAGAGGAGGTGGATTACAGGGCTGGCAGATGGAAGGGGAGCAGGCAGCCAAACAGTGAACAAAAAACAGGTAATAAATCTGGAAAAATTGTCATCAACAACGTTAAATACCATTTTCAGCCCATTTTCTCCAAGGAAGTAAGTGGTTCTGGCAGAGGGAAGAGCTGTGCCATCCCCTCAGGGTGCAGTGATGCTCCCTCCAGCCCCAGCCACGGCAAATGGCCAGCAAGGTGTGTTTTCTTGGACTCTAAACTCCTGCAAGACAGCGGGAATCCTTTCTGACGCATAGATAAAGCAGTTCTTTAACACGAAAGGTGGAAGAAATTGCTTCTTTCTGGAGGACCTGACCATCCATTTGACTCAGCCTAACTCAGGAAAGCGACACGTCGTCTCCTTTGCTGCTGAAAGGAGCATTTCCTGCAGCCTTGCTGGAGCACATTAGGCTGGGTATCTCAGTTCCGGGTGATAAGGCAGCTTTTATCAAGAGACTTTCATTAATGCAGTTTAACTGGCAATAGACAACTGATAACAAGCAGACATTTGACCACAATTTAAGTCATTAAGCCCTTGACCACCATGTTTTTGGAAGATAATCTCTAGAATATCTTAATCTGTGTCATTTTAGCAAAGCCACAAAACTGCAGCTTTCCAAATCTGTGAATCCCCCAGCCTTCCATTACCCAAGGCAGGTCAGTGCCTGCTGGCAGCACATCTATTTCAAGAGGTTACCTAAAATCATTTATTTGTCATTGCGCTTTAAATCTGGGAGAGGAAATAAATGGACAAAGAGAAGTAATGACCTTGTGAGTCTGAGACCTCTTCAGGGCAGGGACAGCTTTTTGCTCTGCACCAGTGCAAAACTCCCAACAGGGTTTGTGCAAAACACCAGCAGTGGTGGCTCATATGTCATTGCAAATACCTGTGTGGAATAATAAATACCTGTTTTGGCTGAAAATTTCCCACCCAAAAGTGGGGCAAGGTCAGATTAACCCTCTCCCTGCTGAGTTGGGTTACATGACTGCCCCTTTTTTATTCCCAAATGGATATTTCTTCCCCCTTTGCCCCTTCAGCTCATTTAATGTCTCTCCAAACTCCAGCACAACCAGGAAAGGACACAAGCAGATCACAGGGTCCTGTTTGTGGACTGGGATGAGGTCAAGGGGAAGGCAGGGAGAACCTGGGTCAGAAGTTCCTCATCCCAGAGCCTTCTGGAAAATCCCATTCCTCCCTATCAGGGATAAGAAACATTTCTGCCATGCTGAAATGAGTGCATTTAAGAGCATTTTTTTTCCCTAGGAAAGCACTGTGGTTAGGCAGTTCTTGGATAGACTGTGGGAGTTAAATGCAGGAAATTCAATACTCTCTGTATATTCCAGAGGTCAGGCTAAGGGTCCCTTCAGATCCAAACCATAAATTTATCAAACCATTACCAAAAAAGCCCCTCCAAAACCCCCTCCAGCCTTTCCCTCAGCTTCTAGAAAACTCTTCAATAACAAGATCTGATTGCCAAATGTGAGCAAAGAGGCCAAAACCATCAGGATCTACGTTTGACTCCAGTTTTTATGGCACTTGTACTCTCTCCCCAGCCCCAGACAGCCAGGAAGGCTCTGGAAACAGCATTCCCTAAAGAAGCCCAGAGCTTTAGCCTCAGGCCCTGGGGCTCCCAGCTCCACAGGCACTTGCTCCTCCTCTGACCCCAGAAGCTGCTGTATTTCACAGCCTGTTCCAGGCTGGGATGTGGGATAGCTCATCCTGCTGGAAAGCATAACTAAAAACATTGTCTGAACACAAAGCTCTGCTGTGCCTGGAGGGGAGGAGCAGCCCCCACCCCGCAGAAGGAAATGGGGCTCCAAGAAATATTTGGGCAGAAGGTGACCCAGGAGGGCAGCACAGAATGGTGGCTCTGGAGGGAGGTTTCACAGGAGGATGTCAGCAACAGGCAAAGAAAGTGCCCAGCACTGACCTGCCCAGCTGGGATATGCCCAAATCCAAAATCCAGCCCAGGAGGCTGCAAATGCTGCAGCTGAAACCAGTTGTGTCAGGTCCTGGCAGCAGGTGTTAGGAGGAGCTGGTTTCCACCCCAGGATTAGCAGCAGGATATACAGCACATACTCCCTGCAAAAGTGTGATCATATCAAAGCTCCATCTGTACTCAGGCTGGAGCTCAGAGCTATTAATGACTACTGGGGGAGAACTAACATTTTTTTCTTATTACCAGTTAAATAAGCTTCCCACACCTTGAAAACAAATCATTCTTTTTTCTTTAAAGATATGTCCATACATACCTTTTTCTTTCAATACAGATAATCTACACATATCTAGGGGAGAGGGACAGTTACACAGATTTTACAACCCAGAATATTTAAAATGTTGTGTTTATCCTTTTTTTTTAGAGGAGATCAACTGTTCTCAGCTTGGATGCAAAGACACATACTTCCACTCTAGGTATTTTTGGTCAGGAGGAAAAGATAAATAGATAGTGTATTTCAAACGTCACACTTTCAGCTGGCTTTATCTAACTTTGGTCAAGAATTTCAAGCTTTGCACTGAACACCAGCACATTTCAAACTCGAGCTGTAATTCCCTTCTCCTGACAAGAATTTGCTGCTAACAGAGCCTACCTGTGACATGGGAACCAACAGGCTGAAGCTGAAACCAAGGCTGTCAAACTCACTTCACTTATTAGTTGTGAAATGGGAAAAAACAGCGAGCAGTGGTGTCATGAGCATGGAAACATGAGCACAGCGGTGACACCGCCCTTCAGACGGGGTCAGCACTAAAACCAGGCTATAGATTATTTGGAAAGTAATAAACACCCATCTCGTGACTCTATTCTGGGCTGGTCCTATGACAAAAAAGGGGAAAAAAAAACCCCCTAAACCATCAAAACAAAACCAGAAGCTGACAGCCCCGAGGTGGCACCGAGCGTGAGGGCAGTGCCCGGCTGTGAGCAGGGACCCCTCTGCCCAGTGCCAGCCCCTGGGCTGGGGACAGGGTGATTTACACGGGGACAACTGCTGCAGTCAGCCCAGGTGCCTGGGTGCAGGTCCCAGCCCCGGAGCACACAGCACCTTCAAGCTGCCTTTCCCCTTCCTTTTTTTTTTTTTTCATTTTAAGGCCAATATCCAGTGCCAGGCTGCCCTGCTGGTTTGCCCTCACAGCTCAGAGATGAGCTGCTGTTGTCCCCCCAGCCATCCCAGGAGGGCATCCATCCCCAGGCCAACACATGGCTCCCCTGAGCCTCCCACCCCTGAGGTCAGCTCAGATGCTCGGAACGACTTTTCCTAATCTTCAGCACGTCAAACCTTATTAGCTGATTTTATTAAATCTCTCTCCAAACATCTCTGAAGTAACGCTTGGTGTTGCTGTGTCCCAAAATAGCCACTCGGTCTGAGCTTTTGGCAGCCAGCACAGAGGCTGGATGAGACCCTGGAGAGCCGGATTAAGAAGGAAACTCTCACCCAACCTTCTTGTCCTTCTGACTTGCAGAGCCTCTTCCCAGCCCCACACACCCTCAGACCTCTTTTACCTTGGGAACTCTGCTGCTTCTCCAGCTGCCTTGAGCCCCAAACTGGGCCCAGGACAAAATCCTGCTTGCAAACAACTCCAGTTGTAGAAGATCTGCACTGACTGTGCAGCTGCAGGAACCTTCCCCCAGCATCTTCCTCCTGTTGGAACAGGCTTTTATTTCTGCTGTCTGAGAGGTGAGATATCCATGAGACAGAGGTACAAAGCCCCTGCCACTGTTAATTATTAAAAGCATTTATCACTGAATCTCTAGCGATGGGCGGGTGGCAAATCTTGGGTGAGCCATAAAATTTCCATGAGAGGACTTTTAAGGGGAAAGAGCTGGAGGAAATTATAGTGCACTTAAAGTGTAATGTGAATTCATATCAGTGACCGTTTTGACACAGCTTTAACCTCTGACTACACGGGGTTGCAATTTAAAAGACATCTGGTAACGGACGATTTTGCAAGGTAGACAATTTAAAAGACATCTGGTAACCGATGGCTTTTCAAAGCCAGAAGTCCATTACATACATTCAAATGAGCTTGAAAAAAAAAAGCACAGGCACATCTGGTGTCATGAACAAGAGCTCGGAAAAATCCCCATTCTCTGTTGCAATGTTGCTGGTTTTGCCAGCAGTGAAAAGCAGCACAGACCTGGCCCCAGAGGTTGGAGGGAGGGACAGGATGGGCAGGGCCCTCCTGGGCTGAGCAGGCTGGAGCTGGACTTTTGATACAGCAGGTCCATGGCTTGATCCTCAACCTATCCTTCCTCTTAGAGCCAGGTCAGCAGCCTGAGCCACCTTTCCTCATCCCGAATATCACCCTTCTTCACCCACCCACAGAATTATTTACATCTTTCCCATAAAAGAAAAATGGTCAGATTCAGCCCTGAGTCAAAAGATTCTCACTTGGCCCTGGATGTGTCGAAAGCGTGGGTCACACACCAGAGCTGGAGCACAGAGAACCCTGGCTGTGTAAGTACCAGGGAATTCTGCCAAAAAGATCAAGGATTTTTTCTGTAGTCAGCCCTTGGAGACTGCTTTCTTTGACCAAAAGCAAAAAAAAAAACCCAACTCTATACAGAAAAACTCCATCTCTTGCAAGCTTATGAAAGCATGGCCATGTGCCACAGAAGCTAATGGGCTCCCCAGCAATGTTCCCCATCATAATTCAAATGGCAGGAGCAGACTCTAAGAAGTTCCTCACTCCCTCTTCTTTCTCTGTCTTTCTTTCTTTTTTCTTTTTTGTTTCTTTTTTTTGTTTGCTTGTTTTTTGTTTTTTGTTTTTTTTTTTTAAATAGAGTAATTAGACCCTCGAAAAAGCAGCCACTACAAACTGTGGGAAGTTTTCCAAACAGCTGCTGAGGGTGCTGAGCAGCCCCCCACAGAACCAGAAGGAAGGTTTTCCACAGAAAAGTTTTCCGTGTTCTCCCCTGCACAGAAGAAAAAACTGAGAGGGGAAAAACTCTGCCTTTGAAAAGGGAAAAAAGTCTGTTCCAGTCTCAGCTGGGCAAGCTGTGAGCTCCATCTTCCTCCCCATCCCTCCCAAACGGGACAAACTGAAGATGCCACTTCCCCCAAACCTGAGCAGAAGTTCTGCACATCCCAGCAGGCCATGCTGGCAGAGATGCCCCCAGGACCAGCCTTTCCAGAGAGGTGCTCTGGGCACAAGTAACCTCCATCTTTCCTCCTTCACAGGCACAAACCTTTCAGGCTGAAAATCCCCTTTCCCTCTCACTGTCAATTCCACCACCTGACCCAAAACTTCACTGCCCTCAAGGCACTGTGGGCTGGCTCCTGGGCAGGCCTTGCCAGGAGAATCACCTGAAGTCCCATTCACCAGGGCCTGTTTTCCTTCTGCTGCATTTAATGGAAATTCTCAGTTTCCAGCAAGGGGAGGCTCAGCCCTGAGTTTCTCATCTGTCACAGTTCTCCAGGGTTCATCCTCTCTGGAGATTTTCCTGAAGCCAGGCTGGCTGAATTCCATCAAGTGGGAACCAGATTCCCGAGGCTCCATCACCCCTCTTATCACTCCCTGCCTTAAACAAGTTTGACCTTTAGATTGATTTGAACTTTGGGCAGTGTTAAAACACTTGTTCTGGCAGATGAGGCCAGTCCCTCAGCTTTCTGCTGCGTGTAATGGGGCACTTAATGCTACACTGGTTTTAAATCATGGCATATTCCCAGCTGTGAGGACAGGGAAAGAAACAAAACTCACCAGAGGTTGTCCCCTGACATCAGGCTGGGCCAGGCTTGTGTTGCACAGTTTCAGCTTCCAGCTCCTGCCTCGTGCTTACTTCTGGTTGCACACTCTGCAAAGAAAAAAACCTTTTAAATAGTCCAGAAAAAGTTCTTATCTCGATCTTCCTCTCCATCACCCCCTCCTGACTTCCTGAAGGCACCCATGCAAAATCCCTGAAAATGCCTCCTGCAAAGGATTGTGTCACTGCTGACCTTGGGCAGAGGTTTTTAATAACTAACAATGACAAACAAAACCTCGGGAGTAAGATGTTGCCATGGCATTTAAAATTGACTTGGAAGGGAAGATATTTTGTCCAAACACATAAATATTCCTCAAGCTGTCACAGGCTAGAATTTGTAACATGCTATATGTCAGGTTTGGAAAGGAAAAAAACCCAACTGGAAATGGATTACAAAGAGCAAGTTGAAAGAAATGCAAAAACCAACGACACGGGGAAAACCACACTGGAGCAAACCCAAATCTTTTCATCACTGTAGAAGCATTTTATGTTAACGTGAAGAAGAATTTATTCTTTTATTAATGCAGGATTCTTCTTCTCTGCCATCTCTGCAGGACTCAACATAGGCAAATAAAAGCCCTGTCAGTGACTTCATTGCTCTCGGTTTTATATAAATGGGTTGGACACACACTAATGGGCATTTCTTTGTGGCAAACAAGAGTTAATAATGAGCATTTTTTTGCCCTGCTTGCAAAAGAATGCTGGTGAATTTAACAGATTTTATGATGTTTGCTTATTTACAGTTATGGTTGTAAAAATTACAAGAGGAAATCTTAGTCGTAAGAGGGAAATTTATAGAAAAACCTAAGCATTGAGAAAGTTTTTCTTCAGAGGGTTTTCCTCACAAGCCTCCCCAGTGTTGGTCACTGCTGTGAGAGGCCATGGCTGTGACTGGGATCTCTCAGATTATCAGGGCACATCCAGAGGGAAATACCCTGGATGTCATCACTGCTAAGGATGGTGTGGCCACCACTTAAGTAGATGGGTTGATGCATCCTCTCTCTTGGTCTATAGATTGATTTTTAGGTGCAAAAAACTCCAGTCAAAGTGCATGGAAATCTGGAATATTCTCATCACAGCATTCCACTTCGGAAGTACGATCCTGGGGCTAATTACAGATTTCCTGTATTGCCCCAAAGCTCTGCAAATGCCATATTCCTTCACTTCCTGCCAGCCCCAGTGAAGAATCTGAGGTTACTTACTCGAAACGTCATTTCTTTGGGGAAATACAGCTGAAGCTCAGGTCTGAGGGCTCTGATGGTCAGGGTGCACAGCTCTCTGCTCAGGGTGTCCCAAAGCACTCCCAGGAGGACACAGCCCTGCCACGCTGTGGGAATACAAAGGCAGGGAGGGAGGAGAGCAAGAGCATCACTTTTCAGAGCTCATCATTCAACACTCACACACAGAAAATCCCCTGGAGCCCTGCAAGGGCCTGAACATCCGCCAGCAGGGAGAGGAGAAAACAAACAATACTTTTTTAATTTAATTTTTAAAACAAGCACACAAATATGAGTGCCCATAAATTTTACATAGCAACATTCTGTCCTTCCCAAGCCACTCACGTTTGAAAAGTTAAACAAAGCAAGTTATCTTGTGAAACATTAATTAAAGTAAGCATTATATTGAGTCCCATGAATCACTTTGTGCTCAATATTTGCAGTGTCACCATGGTGAGGAGCTGCACTGCTTTAAAGACCAGTGAGCTCAGCCATTGCTACTGGCTCCCCAAACTATAAACCTGTCATCTGGACTAGGACAGCTCAGAGAACATAAAACAAGGCTTCAAAATCAGCATCACTATTTGAAGTTAATCCATGGCTCGTGCCAGCTGTAAAAGTTACGGTTACAAACACTGAAATATCTACAATAGGAAAGTATTGACTGCTAAACACTGAGATAAAATCAAAGTGGAGATGGGACCTTTCACAGAAACCTGAGCCAATGAATTAATGGGATAGAAAACGAAGTGTGAAAGCTTTAATGATCACAGGAACAAGAAAAGAAAGTAATTTGAAAGCTCACTACTGTGCCCTCTCCAGGGATTTTATGCAGCCCAGTTTCAAGGCCCGAGGTCAGTGGGGAAAGTCTCACCGGTTCTATTTCTTGAGAGGGACTCTGCAGAATGTGCTCCTACATTCCCACCGATCCAGTGGCTGCTTACAAACATTCAGTATCCTATGAAAAGCTGTGCCTCACGTCTTGCAAAAATGTAATAATAGCTGTAATTTTAGTAAATTTGGATCCAAGCACAAGCTAGGAGTAGGTTTCCAAATGTGAGTGGGCACGGGGAGATGACCCATTCACGGAGTCTCTGCCACCTGGTAGCCAAAGCATTTTGCACAAAGTGCCTCCTGTGGCCACTCAGACACTGAGTAATTCTACATTAAATCAATCAAAAAAAGAACAATTCAGAACTGTTGAGCACAACATCTGCATCAGACACTGCCAGGAGTGTTGTTTTCTCAGGTTGGCTCTCCAGGGCTGCCATTGGGAGGAGGTTTTTGGTCCCTTCCCATGCTCTGTGATGAGAGGGAGCTGTTCCCTGCCTGCCCAGACGAACCACAGGGCAAAGCAAACCTCATCCCTCCTCCTGCCCTGCTCCCAGCCCGCTGATTATCTCAGATCATCAGCGTTGTGGATGACCGAATAAACAGGATTATGCTCTCCCGGTGCCTGTAAAGTCACAACTGTATGGAGATCCCATTAGTGGATGGCAGTGGTGTGGGTATAGCCAAGCAGGAGATTAGCTTTTGCTTGCCCTGTGGAGCTGAAAACACCACCGGGAAATTTTTAATCTCCATGAAGGGGACACTAGAGCTCACAGAAAGAAAATCAAATTCATCTTTATTATCCTTCTCAATCAGCTGCCTCGCTAAAAAAAAAAAAAAAAAAAAAAAAAAAAAAAAAAAAAAAAAAAAAAAAAATTTCCCGATTGACAAAGTCATAACCTCCTTTCACTGATACAGCAGCGGATTTGGGATGCCCACGAAAAATATCTTACATGCACAGCCCTTTTTCATCCCAAGCGATCCCAGGATGCTTTACAAGTGCTGCATGCAAATGGCACGTGGGATTAGCAGCGCTTTGCAGTGCTCTGCCTGTGTTCCCACTGAGGTTAGAGGGAACACAAGTGGGACTTGCTGTGGAGTAAAATGTGAACCAGGCTGGAAAACAGCCAGGACACTGAGATCAAGACTTGCATTCATTTGGGAGCTGCTGCCACAATGGCTCTATTGATCAGGACTTTGGGTTTAGGTCTTGTCCAAAACAATGTAGCAACCTACAGTGGGGCATGAAATGATGCCATTTTAAACCTGCTGGTAATTCATCATTATTTATTTTTCAAGCACTCAAAGGCAAAAATATTGAAAGAACAAGCAACAGGGGAAATACCCATATCTAAATTAAAATCTTCTTACATAAACTATCTAGATTTTAACGCAGCAGCGTGAAAGTAAAGCCAGCCAGCTCCCAACCCTCTCATATACATGCACACAGAAAAATAAATTCCTTCAAAAGAAGCTTTGAAGAGCATAATTAAGCATGAAAGTTACCATATATTAAATTATACATCTAGTAAAAAAGAGTCATTAGCCCAACAAATGGGCTGTTAATGATCTCAGGTTTGCCTAAGGCCACGAGCTAATAAACTAGTGATTAACCAGCATTTCTGGGCTGCTGCTGCTGAAAGCTGCAGCCTGGTGTCACAGCACTCGCCCAGGGCTGGGGAACTGCAGAAAAACCAAAACCAAAGGAAAAACCACACTGGATCTGGGCCAGAAACTACCAAAGTGTCAGGGCCTGCCCTGAGGCACTGTGAGCTCCATCTCTGATTCCTGATTTCCACCATCCACTGGGATGGCAAAGCTTGGCACTTCCCAAGTCCGGGGGGAAGCAGGTTGGGTAGCCAGGGGAGCCCCTTCCAAGGGAAATTCTCCCTGATGTGTCCCAGCACAGTCTCTCTTTCCCTGCCAGTAAAACACCTCCCTGCTCTTCCTCACCTTCTCTGAGGCCACGCTTGGGTGTCCCTGGCAGTCATTTATATGGAAAGCAACCCCACAAAAGTGTGCTTGGCAGCTTCCTGCAGACTTGGTAATAAAAGGGAAAAAAACCCAGTGCTTTTGGTCAGCCAGGTCTCCCCAAAGCACCTGCACTTACTTTCCTCCTCACAGTTTGAAGAGCTGAGGAGGTGGGAACCAAAACTTGCCCAAAATAGTCCTTTCCAAGGCTGGGAACAGCAGGAGCAGGGAGGATGGTACCCACCCACTGTTGTCAGGATGACACGAGAGCTCACAGAGGTGTTACTTGCACAGGGCAAAGGCTTTGCAATTAAAACCTCCCCACAAGCAAGGGGACATTTGTCTACGAAATTTCAGACAAGTAAAACACTTTTTCACAAACACACAGTGCACCAGGTAACATGATAAATCCAAAGAACTCGATAAATGAAACACTTTTCAAAGGATGGAATTACTCAGCAGTTTGAAGCAGAGAAAGGACGCTCTGTCCATAAATTGAAGAAAGAAGTTGTTCATCCCTCAGCCATCACCCTCAGCAGGCTCAAAGCTCCCCTATTTGGAGTCACTGCGGGTAAGGGACCACCTGCATGAGCTCCCAAAGCTTTGCAGGATGAAATGCCCACCCATGGCAATTCCCAGAATAAACCACACCTGGAGGGACCCCGGGGCTGAGCCAGCCTGGGCTGCAGGTGCAGAATTCCCATCACACCTGGGGAGCTCAGGGATGCTCCAAGAGCCCAGCACAGCATCCCCAGCCCTGCCCAGAGCCCCCCTGGCAGCCTCAGCTGCTCCTCTCAGTGCCAGGGCATCTCCTGCCTCCTCTCTGGCCGATTCCTGCTCACCCTTCCTTTCCTGTGGGAAGTGTGAGCGTGTGGAAGCTGCGTTTCTCCAGAGCAGCCCTGAGCTGTGCTGGGTGCTTTGCTCTTTGCTGCCCCAGGAGCTGCTGATGGCTTCATCTGGCACAAAGTTCTCATGCTTCACATAAATGGGACAAACACAGCACCCTCCACGAAGGCCTAAAAGCAAAATGAGACATTTGTTTGATTTAAGGAAGCTTCTCCTCAAGTATTTTTTAATGCTTTTAACTAACTAGTTGTTAAATGATTTTTTTTTTTTTTTAATATAAAGAGAAAATGTTTTCCTCCTTAAGTGTTCTTGCAATTAAGGTCCAAGATTTATACCTCCACATAAGAAATAAAAGTAATTGGATTCTGTTTTAAGGGAGACTATGGCAAAAACTCCCAGTGGCTGCAGTTACCAACAGAATAAGGCCCATACACAAACTTGAGATATAAGTTTTTCTGAAACTATTCACCAAATACTGCAAAGAGTTCACAAATATTTTCTTATTTTTCTATTTCCTTACAGTGACATTTACAGCACAACCTCAGACGTGCTGTTGATCTGCTTTTTTGAAATCTACATTACTGTGTCATGGAAATCATGTGATTTTTTACCTGATTTTTTAATATACATGCTGTATTTTTTTTCCTAAGTAGTCCTACAAAAAGAACGTAGATGAATCTCAGCAGCAGTTGCATAGACTTCAGATTAAATATAGCAGTTATTGACTTTCCCTGAAATTCAGACACTTCTGAAAATAAGCATTTTGGCACCCGCTAGGGAACACACTGAACATCTCCTTTAGTTACAAGCCCTCAAAATAAAAACTACTTATCAAGTTCTTACACTTATCTCTAAGAATTTGATCTGAGATCTTATTTAACTCTCCTTGTAAATATTATGGGCTGGTCCAGCTCTTACTGAAGTCGGAAGACCTTCAGTGCAATCTGCAGGGGTGTCACAGTGCACAGCTGGACAAGGTAGTAATTAAGCATAAGAAATTAATTATTCCTTTCAACAGCCTCACCTGTCCTTGCAGGGTTGGACAACTGAGGTCATTTGCAGAGCACCTCCACGAGATCTGAGCTCTAAACTTCCCCAGCACGCACAGCCCTGCCCTTCAGCCACAGTGCTTAATATTTAAAATGACCTTTTCAAATTTGTTTTGTTTTTAATATATTAAAAAGCCTTTCCCACTGAAGTGGGCAGATTTTCCAGTGCACTCCAGCACTTAACCCTGCAGCATTTTGCTATTTCAAGATTAGAGCACGTGTTTCAAAGCTTGTCCTGAACAAGAAATATCTGCATGAAGTTATGATGACGTTGTACTGAGACTCAGAGTCACCCTGGAATAGAAAACAATCCAAGCAAAAATATTTGGCTCTGGATAGAGATTTTCCCAGAAGTTCAGGAGTGACTGCCTCCTTCCTGTTAAAGTTCCAAGTAAGGGCTCCTGTGCACGGCTCCTGAGGCCAACATGCTGTATAATGTGTCAAAATTAAATATTCCATCATGAATCATTCATATTATACCTTTCCCAATTATTTTAGTTCCAAAGATGAAGGGGGATAATCCTGAAACAGTTTTACCTTCTGTACAAACAGACTTTGTGAGGTCTCCAGCATTTACCTTCACGAGGAGCTACAACAGATTTGCATTATTTCTTATTGAAACCAGTTTGGTTTGCTAATAAAAAAAAGTCCAGCTGGAGTGTTTTATTACCACAGCTGACCACAAGATGGAAATCCTTTTCCATAAGATGTCTCCTGATCAGGAAAAGTACTACTAAAAAAACAACTAACCAGCCTCTTTCCAGGAAAGTGTTTCAGAGGAAGCAAAGGAGGATTCTCCTCCCATCAGCCATTTGTTTTGGAGGCTTCAGTAATTTTAATTTGATCAAACAAAAGACTTTTCCTGGGAAGTTTGCCATTTCCCAGGAAGGGCAGTTCCACTCAGAAATCATTCTGATGGGAACCCCTCTGTAATCACTGTGCCAGCAGCTCAGACACACCAGGCACAGGAAGGCACCATGGAAGTGTTCACTGTCACATTTGGAAATGTGAAGGATAAAGTAAACTCTTCCCTCATACCATTCATTACAGGTTATTTTTAGAGTTAAAAAGCCCTCTGAGAAACAGTTCCAGCCACGTAAAGCCTGGGATGGCAGAACTCAGGGAGCTCAGCAGGGTTTTATCCAACCTGCTGCTCTGCTCCCTGCACAGCCACAACCACTGGCCTGGGATCTAAATGCTAAATGTCATTTATTTTTGCTGTTGCTTATTTACAAAAACGTGCAGAGGCTTGCACTGGGATGGCACGGGGCATAAACAGAATTAAAAGGCCATTCCTGTCCCCAGGGGCAGGGGAAGGGTTAGGGAAGAGGGTGGAGGGGGAGATGTGTCCCCTTCCCACCTCCAAAGCTCCGTGGGATTTTCTGCATCTCAGGAGGGCAGTGATGCTGCAGGACCCTCACGTGCACCCAGCCAGGCTCACTCCAGCTGCTCCTGAACAAACTATGACTGGCCAAGAGATGAAAGAGGAGCTCCCATGATTTTCATTATCTGATCGTGTTCTCCACTCTAATTTAACTGAGGCAGCAAGCAGGGAGCTGCACTTGGAGACAGAAGAGACATTTGCATCTGTTTTGCTGATTACAGGAGCTGCACATTTTACTTTAAACATCAATGGGTTGCAACTGCTATTCAAATGATATGGAAATTGCTATTTTATACTGAAATGTCCCTTAAGCAACAAAGCAAAACATTAGCACAGAGCCTTGGTTTTTATCTTTTGTCTTCTTTTCATTTTAATAAAATACCGTGGTAGCAGTGGAAAACTCTTTGATGGCTCAGGAAAAACACCTGTATCTTTGAATGTTTTATTTGTACCAAGTTGTAGAATATTTCAAGCCTTTTGTGCAACTATTATGACAACAATTTCAAACTAAAAGATCATTCTTTATCTGAGACAGTGAATTAACTTTATTTTCACAAGACTTCTTCCCCAGAAAAATATACACACCCAGGCTATATGGATAATTGTCCAAGGTGACAAAGGTACCAACACAAATTTATGATTATTTTCAGATTCACATGAAGCTTATCAACTGGATGCCTTCATGGAGCCTGTCTTGTTCCCACAAACCAAGAAATATTTCTCATATGGTCAAACTCACTCAAGACTCAATCCTACCAGTTTCTAGCAGTACTTAGTAGAGTCACTGCATATAACCAGACCACAGGGGGAATTCTTCCCACTGAAGATCTCATAACTAAAATCAGATGCATCCCAGCAGTTTTCAGGATCGATCCTTTAATCCTTGCCCAGCTCTGCACCTTTTTATGCAATCCTAAACCAGCAACCTTTCAGTGAATTTTAATGGAAAACTTCATTCTGGGCAGAAGAGGTAAGGGATATATAAAGACACATTAATAGACTCCGCCACATCAATTTCTTTTACAGAACACTGATTAAAAACACATCACAGATTTTGAAAATTAGTGCAAGCTATTGATATGGCAGAGAAACGTGAACAAATGGGTGTCTCTGGCTTCTGATGTACCCTAGGGCACCTACCAACAAAGGGTTTCAAAAGGAACATCATCCTTGTCCCCTCAGCAGGGCTATCCTGAATCTGAAGGAAAAAGTAAAAGTACATTAAAACAAAATTATTTAAAAATTATTATTATTGTTGTATTTCCTTTAAAATATTAAGAATTATTATTAAAATCGTTTTTAAAAAATACAATGCAGACACATTGACAGAATTAATTTGTAAAACAGTCAGTCTAAAGAGACTGACTCACAACATCTCGATTCCGATGTCAAAGCTTTGAGGCATTGAGGTGCTGAAAGGTGGGAAATTATCAACCCTTGACCAAATCAGATACATTGCTATCCTTGACATTAATTATTTTAGAAAGTAAAGCACTGAACTCAGTCTGTGGGGGTTTGTGTTCCATAAGTATCTAGCACAAATCTGGTGAGAAACTTTCAATTCTTCATGGGCAGGCTGAGAAGAGAGATGCAAACAGAATGAGCAAACAGAGCACGTCCTTTCTTGCAGGAACAAGGTTCAGTGCATCACCCACAGCAGAGAGCAGTGCCCGATCTAGAACTTCCTACATCATCCAGGGGCACAAGCCCTGCTCTTACCCACCTGCCCCTGCAATCCCACTATGTTTAGTGAGGTTTTTTTTTCTCACAAGCGTAAAAAGAACAACATTCACCCTGCATCCATCACTCTAAACCCACCACACCACATCTGCGCCGCAGCTCTGACAACCACACCCACACTTTTGGTTTTGTTAGTGCCACATGAATATTTATGCCCATTTCCATGATGTGTCCCCGGGTTTGCACAGGGCACAGGTTGTTTCAGCAGCTGGAACATTTCATTAGTGTCTGACAGCTGCTGAAAGAGCTCGCTGGGAACAAATAGGTGGTGCTGGGCACTGTGGAGCCGGCAGGCGATGATGGCATCGCTACGAGCTGCATCTTCCTTGGCAGCTGCATGGACAAGGAGGGCTCTTGGTGCCCCGCTCAGACCTGCCTGATGCAGGGGAGATTTCATTATCACCGCATAATGGGCAGTTTGTGGAAGGCAAAGACCCGACAGGAACAGACAGCAGGCACAGACAGGGCACGGCTGGCAGTAATTACCCTCCAAATAATGGGGGCACACGCTCTGGCTGGAGCTGCTGCCCATCAGCTTCCCTACACTCAGCATCTGTTCGAGTGGAACTCGAAAACAAGGCAGCAGAACGTTGTTTGCAGAGCCACAGGACGCTTGGGATGGGGTGAGGGGGGTGTGTGCTCAGGGAGGAAACTGGGATTTTCATAGGGAAAATCTGGGAGCAGACAGAAGATACCCAGCACACAGGGCATGGACAGATACTGAGAAAGGCCAGAGAGGAAAATATTCCTTGGCCTTCAACCTACCAACATCCTCCAAGACCTGGATTTCATTTGGTTTTGATTTTCAGGGAGGGAGACAGGGATGAGCCAACGAATTGTAATCTTGCTGAGAGGGAGATGAACCTGTGCCCTGGGCGGGCAAGGTCCATGATTTTCCACCCCAAGGGAGCAGCAGGAAGGTGGACAAAGACCTACTCATGTCTGACCCCTCCGGGTGGAACAGGCTGCCCACACAGCAAGGAAAAGATGCTGCTCGGTTTTTGTTCAAGCCATGGTATATTGATTTGTCAAAAGCCAAATAAAAGCATGTGTTGGGGTGGTTAAATGCAACAGAAGAGAGGTACAGGACAAGACAGCCTTTCTGAGATGCTGGAAATTCCTGTCTTCATACCCCACTAATAAACACAATGATTCCACTCAAGGCAATGACATAAGTTATTTAAAAAATAATTATGTAAAAGCAGGAAATGTCAACATGCATGTTACTTCCTTTCAAACCATTTTCTTGGCAACCAACCCATCTGTTCTACCTCGATCTTTCTTCCACAAGAGAATTAATGTTCATCTTCATCAGCTTAAAACATTTGAGGAAGTTCTGAAATGACTTTACCTACACAGCATCACCTTCCTTCTGATGCTGCTGCTTACACCACGCTTCATTCTCTTTTGCTTCTAACTCTATGTGAATAATTACCATTGTAAACACACTTATGCACCTGTTTTCAAAAGAAAAAAAAGCCATACTCAATAGCAACATAAATTTGGGTTGTAAATTGCCACACAGCACAGTCACATTATAAACTCTGCTGTCCATGTACAGCTCCCCTGCCTTTGATCCCCAGCCAGAATTAGATCTTTTCAACATTTTCTTATTAAGGATAAATTACAAAACAAACGAAGCGTGCTCCAGTGAGAGAGCCTTGATGGGAACAGTGTCCAGGTGCCAGGGTTTCTTTGTTTGACGTTGATAGGGCCTTTCAAATATTGCAGCCTTTGCTCTGGACACGTATAAAGACTCAGAATCCTCATTTTTAGTAAAAACATCATTCCTCAATACTGTCCACCTGAGGAGAGAATTACACCTTTTGATTTTTTCTGGACTCAGAAGACAGGATGGCACAAGGGGTGACTGGGTGAGTACTGTGTGCTGGGAGCTGCTTTTCAGTGTCACATCAGCAGCTGGAAGGAAGAAGATGCCCCTGGGGACAATCCAGGCGGATCCCATGGAGCAGCTGCCACCCCTGCCTTTGGAGGAACGTTTCCAGGTGCTGAGCGAGCCAGGGAAGGGTGAGGCATGCCCGGCCCAGGAGCTGTGGGAAGGCAGCTGGGCACGGTGGGAGCAGCAGGAGCCTGGGGAGGCTCTGCTCCAGCTCCTCTCGGCAGCTCAGCTTCCCCTGAGCACGGAGGGAATCTGCCCTCGCTCTTCCAGCAGAGATTTTCCCATGTTCTCCGGACAGGCTTACTATTCTAAGCACAATCATGGTGAATGTTTGTGCAAATCACCAGCTCCAAATCTCGGTTCTTTATACATTTTTGATACTATTCTTAATTTCACTTGTATTTTTGGAAATACACCCCACTTTCCTGATGCACACAATTCACAAACCTGGAAGCCAACAAGAACATCCAACACTTCTGCCTAAAATCATCAGTGAAGAACTGACCCCCATTACCCGGTCCCAGGGCTCACAAAATGCTCAGTGCTGCATCTTTGTGCGATGTATTTTTAAAGCAGGCAACGTTTAAAGCATGCACAATTAATATTAACAAAGACCTGTCGTTCTCAGGGCGAGTGCTGGAACAAGTGCTGCCTTCTGTCTGCTGTGCAGTGACCTTTTGATGTATTTTTAGGCACTGTCCTATAAGTAATGTGTCTTGCACAAATTACTTCTGCCCAGATATAAAGCAACATTAACCAGGGGAGGGACAGAGCAACATGGTGGGGGGGGAATTTGTGTTTTCTAAAACTGGGAGAAACAGAAAAGTACCAGATTTTATAAGAGCATTTTTGACTGAGTCATTTTCTTTCTCACAGTGGATCATGGGCCATGGATAAAGGCATTCACAGTGAACTAAAGAGCAATGTGATTCTCACATTTTTGAGTAAAGATTGCAGCAATCAGTTCCTTGCAAGAAAAACAGAATTAATAGAATCAATTACTTATTTAATTAGAAATGTTTGCGTCTCCCAGGGAGGACAACGATTAATTTAGGTAACTACTCAAAATTTTCAATCTTTGTAGCTTTAAGGTAAAACCTAAACTTAGAAGAAACCTGCATGGAAAAATACTGTTAGAAGGGATTATTCTCCTACCCACAGGAAAAATCAAACTGTACTATATTCTGAGGTATATAAGTGGCTCACACAGTTATGTAAAAAAATATATATCAATAATGGTAAAGTCTAGGAAATTGCATGAGAGATTAGGACAACATAAGGTTGTGAAGAAAACAAAATAAGCTGTATTTAGCTGCCAACTAAAAAAAAAATGGGTTTGTCTGTGTAGTTACCCCACGGACAAAAATCTAATGTATCTGTTCCTGCCCATTCACAGTTAGAAAAGTCGAGTTCAGAGATTAATCCTCGGCATCTGAAAGAGGAAACGTTGTCTAAGTTGGCTTTTTAATTGATTTAGTCAAGATTTCTGAAAGGAAAAAAAAGGGGGGAAAACAAAACTCAATATGGAATTACCTCAGGTGCAGAGAAAAAACCAGGATGTGATTGCATAAAGGATCACTCACTTTAGGTGACACTGCCAGACAATTTTCTTCCCTGGTACATCACCATTAGGTTCTTTATGAAGCTCATTTGTTTAAAAGTCACCCACAAAGGCCCTATGGCAACAAAATGATTTGGTTTAAATGACACCAAACTATGAAGAAATAATAAAAAAAGAATTCCTATTAAACCAGGTTGAGAGATGTAGTCTGTGGCAGTTTTTCATTTGACTTGGATAATAAATTCCTCTGGTGTAATGGTGCCACCAGCAGATAATAGTTAGAACTGGTTTTAGTTGTAAAACCTACATGGACACAAATTTCTCTATGGAGGTTATTTAAGCTTCCAACAACAGACCTTTTAATTTTTTTAAACAATATTTTGATAAGAACGTGAAGCCAAAAATTGGTTCTAAATGTGATCTATCAGTCGATAAAATACCGGATTCATAATCCTCAGTGTAAGTTCCTCTGTGATTTATAAAGATGAGGAAGCATTTGGGACAGAACGGGGGTTGTTCCCACAGTAAAAACTGGTGATTTTTCATGCCCAAACAACTGACAAACATTGGAGCAGTAACAACAACACTAAGCTGTGAGAACTGGATGACTGGAACTCCTCAGTTCTGTCTGTGTGAACACCGACCTGATAAACACTGAATATCTGAGTGGAGCAACTCCTTTTGTCCACAGAGATCCAGGACTCATCCCTTCTGTTGCAGAGGGAGAACTGAGAGGATTTGTTTCCCCAGCCAGTGTTGACATTCCCAACATGACTGTCACCTTTTTATCCACAGCACCTTCATTACGTTTAAAATTATCACTTCTCATTCATATTTACTTAGAGAGTTTAGGAATTTGGAATATAATTACAGTGGGAAGAATTCCCTGCCACGCAGAGATTTCCTTTCAGCCAAGGAACTGGGAGCTAGATCATGGTTGCAGCAATGCAACTGAAATAAACCCAACTGCTCTAAGAGTTACTCCTGACTGAAATATAAACAGGGCAATATGAGAACCAGATCAGTTCTCAGCAAGATCATTTAACACAAGTCTTCCACTGGCTGATTTATGGATTGGGAGCACAAGGATATTTGTAGGAAACACACCAATTCTGCAATCCTTTACAGCCACAGCCTCTCCCTGTGCTGCTCTCAGGTTTAATGGAGCTAATCTGGAGCTCTCCTGGCTGCCCTGCAGGGCCCCCAGGGCTCAAAGCCACAGCTGAAAGTCACTGTCCCCCGTTGTGCACTCCCACTATTGCACCTGCATATTTTACTTCTCACACAAAAGGTCAAAAGCTTGCCAGCAGGCTGCCTGCCTCCTCAGACACACACTGCGTGCAGAAGAATAACTCCAAGGAGCTGCCTGCTGTAATTTCCTGCAATTTAAGACTATTTATTTTTAAAACTTTTGCTGCCAACCTCCCCATCTGAGTGTCACCCTCTTGCTGAATTTCACCATCAGAACACAGTAATTTATTAGAGATCAAATCCAACCGGTTATTTGACTGTCTTGGTTTTAAATACTACCCAGGCTTTTGAGGCTCTTTAGCTCTGAATCCTTTGGGCTCTCTATAATTAATGTTCCTTTAGCAGAGGCAGTGAGGGGCTGGCTGTGCACAGCCCCTGTTAACCCTTTGCTGAGACCACCACAACCCCACAGCCACCAAAGCTCCACTCCATTATTTCTGGCATTTGGGAATTAATCCTTCCTAGAAGTGGGATGAGTACAGCCACCCTCTACCCACACGATCAGAAACTGGTCCGTGCTTGCAAATGTTAATTAGCAGATGGGGGAGGGGTCACACCCACACATTTGGCATTTGGGGAACTTCCACAAAGCTTTTGTGGCAGCTGAAGGGAGTTGAGATGAGAGAAGGGGGCTGATCAAGCGAAAGGCTGGACGCCTGCAGTGCCAGGTGTGTGTTTGGTGGCTGCAGTGGTGGTGCAGCAGGAAAGATGAGAACCAGGATAAGCCAGCAATTGAGCCACGTTCTGTGGAAAACAAGCTCAATATGAGTGAGCAGGGAGCTGCTGTGGCAGAGAGCCAACAGGATGCTGGGCTGCTCCAACAAGGGCATCACCAGCAGAGATAAAATCATCATCCCACTCAATGCAGCTCTTGTCAGGCCTCACCTGGAATCCTGAGCTCAGTTTTGGTCCCTGCTATGCCAAAAAAAGATGTGGAAAGGCTGGAGATGGTCCAGAGAAGGAGCACAGAGATGATCAAAGAACTGGGAAAATGCCCCATGGGGAAATGCTGAGAGGACTGGGCTGGTTCAGCCTTGAGAAAAAAAAGCTTAGGGAGATCTCCTCATCATGTTCCAGGTTACAAGGATGGAAATTCCGTTTTTACAGGGAGTCACATAGGAAAGACAAGTGGCAATGTTACTCCTGAGGAGATTCCACTTGGACACAAGAGGGAAATTTTTCACACTGACAACACTCACCCATTGGAGAAACATCCCCAGGGGAGTGATGGATTCCCCAGTTCTGGGCACTTTTAAGTTTCAGCTGGACAGGATGCTGGGCCATATCCCTTCAAGGCTGTGCTTTTGCCTAGAAAGTTTCAGGAATATGATCCTTGAGGTCCTTTCCAACCTGGTATTCTATGGCTCTATGAAAAATATTTATGAGTAAATATTGAATTTATTCCTACATTGAAAGATCAGCTCCTATGCTCTTTAGGTCAGTATTATCATAGCCCAGAGAGGTCAAATAGCAGATATTTGGCAAGAAGTATAAACCAGTGCACAGTAAAAGGAGGTTGACAGTGATCACATTTTCCTTTAAATTTTAGCATCTTGTTACCATACTTTTTTTCCTCCAGCTATGTGACTTGTAGCCATGAATGGCAAAAACCTATAACCTAGAATAGGAAAACAACAATGTTAATCAAGGTCTCCGCTCAGATATTTTTCCTACTGAGTATTTCATAGTCAGGAGGGCTGAATTTGACCTCGAAACATTCCAATAATCTCTCGTAAAACAAATTCACAGAAATATTACTATATTTGATATTTACTTATTAGAAATTGCAACTGCCATTGGAATTCTGAAGGGGCTGCCCTAAGAAAGGCTTGTCCTTTTCTGGGTGAACTATTTAAGGCAGTATCCTTGACTGAACTTCCAGCATTTTAGCTCATTTGACCATGTTTGTCTTCCACCCAAAGCACTCCCAGCAAAAATAGCTGCCAGAGCTCCTGTGCAGCAATTGACTCCAGAACTCTGGTTTTTGCAGTTCTCTTCTGCTGTATTTTAAGAAGATTTTTTTCCCCAAGTCTCTTATCAAATAGCTTTTAGTAGATATGTTTGGTGTAAGCCTGTTAGTTTCCCACGAGTAAGAGCTTTGGGGAGACTTTCAAGAGTATATTTGAATTATAGACACTGAATGAATCATAAATAAATACCAAGATCTCTGGGAGGCACAAAATACTGTTTTCTGTTTTGATGAATAAGTGGCAAAAGGCATAGACCAAATGACCATAATATCAGCTTATAGTTTTTATTGAACTAATGTAAAAAATACAAAATTCTATTCTGAACCACAGATTTGTTATTGCAAAGGAATTTCCACCAGAGAAAGCAATTTTACAGACTGCATGCATATTCTATTGGACTGAGTGGAGTCTGAAACCTATAAACAATTTGTACCAATCTAATTATAAATGTACTAATCTGTGTTGGCACAAGACCATGCTACTACCTACTTATTTCATAATAGTAAAGACAAGTTGAAATTAATACTTGTGTGACAGGTACATGATGTAAAACCATTACGTCTCTGACAGCAGAGCTTTCATCAGTGTGGAAAATCCCAGCAATTTCCCTGAAGAAAAAAGAACTGGATAAATTGCAGCAGGGGAGCAAAGCTTTGTTGTTATCCCCACACCGGGGTGTAGTTTAGGGACAGCTCTTCCCTATCACACTTGCTTGGAGTCAGTACAGAAAAATCCAGGAAGGAGGAAATAACAGCAGATTAAAAACCCCTGAAGCAGGTTCCAGAAAATGCTCTTCTGCCCGTGCCTTTGTGTCAGTGAGGGAACGAGCCTGAGCCTGCAAACCAGAGCCAGGGAGCACCTTGGTTCAGAGCAACGCTGGGTGCAGCCCACACTTCTTCGTTCTGCCTCTGGGAACCACAGAAAACTGACACAGGGCACTCACAGCCTGAGAGGGGATGAAAATACCTGTTCATAAACGGGGTCATGTAGTGCTGGGTGCTCACTCACCTTCCCCACCAGTGGCTGGCTAATCGCCATCCTTTGGGGAGCGTTGACAAAAAAACAAACACGGGAAATTTTTGCAAAAGCGAAGATTTTGCTTCCTATCCCTTGGGCCTCTCTGGTAAAAGAAAAATTCCCCTATGGGCAAGGAAACAGTCTATTAAAATAGGAAGTGTTGTACACAACATTCAAGCAGTTTGAGGTAAAAAAACCACAATCTGATCATTGTGTGTGAGTTAGTTCCTGCCTTTTCAATTCCTTCTCACTGAGCACAACCTCTCTTGAATATTTCTTATTCTTCATATAATAAAGTGCTAAGGGTTGACTGATTGAGAATGGTATTTTTTCTCCAGTTTCACTCAGCAATGCAACCACAAAGCTTTTGGATTTCTGGACCTTTTGAAGGGGTGGAAAAAAAAGCTAATTTTGTGGGAGGGCTGCTGCTTGTGTCCTGTCTGTTACTGTTCACTCACCAACAGAAAAGCTTTTCGTATTAAATTGTAATGAAGTCACAGGACGAACTCAAGAAAAATGAATCAATCACTGTAAGAAAAAAGATGCACTTTCAAGTTAAATATTATGAATTATGTATACTCATTCATGCTGCTTATTGATATTTGTTGTGAAGTAACAACAGCTTGTGTATTCATCAAAGGATTTAACACTAAATGGTAATTTTATGTTTAAATCACAATTACTTCCCTGTGTCAGAACGGGACTCTTTCCTTATTCACCTGCCAACAGGAGAAAACATGGTTGGATCGAGGAAAAAAAAAAAAACAACAAAATAACTTTCTCCATTTATATCTCATGAAGGAACTTCCTTGATTTAAAGCATAGGATGAAGTTCTCTGCTAAGTATGGATTTACCAACAGTCGCTGCCTGATGCTCTGCGAGAGGAGCAGCATCCTCAGGGTGCAATTACAGCAATTATCTGGATGGATCTTCTCATCAACGACCTTTGACTCATCCCCTACGAACTGTCAGTCTCCATCACCAGATGGGGAAAGCAGTTTTATTGTTTCCACTCATCAGCTGCTTCTGAGAGGGAGGAGCCCCCCGAAGCACAGCCCAGGGTGCCCCCCTGCAGCTCCCTGCACCCCTCACAGGCATCGAGAGGAAAACCGAAAAATATCCAAAGTACAGGTGCGCTGCCTGGTGTTAAAAGGTGGGATTTGTTGGTTTTGCATCACTTTTTGGAGGTTTGCCCCAAAGGAAGAGACAGCTGTCTCACTTTGCATCTAACTAGAATGAATTCGCTATCTGAATTTATTGTAAACTTACACCTCTGCAAAGCTGGGGCACAGTCTTACCTTAGCACTACTATGACATTTATTATCACCCAATTTGTACTGCCAAGTAAAGCTCCTGCAAAAGTTTTGTCAGAGGGCACGGCCTGGAGGGTACAGCTCATGTAAAATTAAACAATTTCAATTCGCAGTCAGTAAAACTAAACGATGAAGGGATAAACAACTCCCTCCAAGCAGCAGGACATTTAAAATGGGATTGGCAAATAGCAACTATAAACGGCTTTACAACTTTCACTTTGCAGTGAAACAGCTGATCGGTTCCTGTAACAAAAGGAAAAGTAACCTTTGCCTTACAGGCACTTCAGCTTAGTTCTCTCAGCTTACAACTCTTCCAGAACAAGGATGGCAGTTCCAGGCTTAATCACCATTAGCTGCTGCCTACCATTTAATTAGTTGGTAATAAAAGCAAGGCTATTTCTTACCAAAGCTATCAGCAGTGTCACTCCTTTGCATTCCTCCCATTAGCTGGAAATGTTATGTGGACAGGGCAGGGATAGAACCAGTAATAGTCAATCTAGGAAAAAAAAAAACAATCCCGAAAGCTAAAAATAAAATAATTTAGAGAGGCAATTCAAACATTCAACTACTGAAGGAGATCGAAAGGAAATTCTTCATTGTCAAGTGAAAACAGATTGAACCAAAACTGTCCCGAAATGCTTTCCCAGTTTGTAACGCTCACACCCCTAACGCCAGACAGAGCCCAGCTGTTTCTGTGCCTGACCTCAAACAATAGCTGGGCTGTTTAAAACTTTAAAAGCTGTTTAAAACAGGGAATGATGGTTGCTTGAAGACATACTGTATTAATGCAAATTGCTTTCAAATGCACATCCAGTTTCTTAAACAAAACAAAAACGAGATATTAAACTGAGTGGAAGCTGCTGCTGGAGCCATACAGAACCTACCAGCCATAACTCAGTCACCCATTAGGGACTGCACGGAGTGAGCTTGCCTTCAGGGGGAAACACAGCAAAAGGGACCTCTGCATTACAAGAAAGTGCTTTTCATTTCGCTCTTCCTACTTCAAAAATGCCTTGAGACTCCAGAGTCTGTGTCTGCTTTTTGGACCTTCCAATTACCAGCAGATGAAACTCTGTTTGCTCCTTGCAAGATGCTGCACACCACTCCTGCCCATGGCTGTTAGCCATGCTGCCACTGTGCCTTCCTATCAGCCTAAGCACTGACCTTTAAGAAGTTATGAATGTTATTTCAGCTTTAATATTCCGATTTTAATGCCTCTGGAAGTGATTAACAGCACTAGCTTTGTATCTTTAGGTCCTTGCTTATTTGCTCGCCACCTTCTGCTAATGTAACTTAATCATCACATGCTGCAGCACCCCAGGTTTCTATTTCTGGTGCAGTGAGATTGAAGTAGTAATAAGCAGAGCACACTGTACCATCAGTGGGTTTCATTGCTCCTGAAGGCAAGAGGATTAAATCAGAGATTCATTTTGTTCTGTGTGTCATCTTTCTCATCTGTACAATGGAGACAACACAGCTACGGCTGAGAGACAGAGAGGCTTCCTCACAACAACAATTACACTCCCATCTGTTAATTTTTTGTCAGTTATCTTAGCAGTATAGTTGTGAGATCATTAAATAACCAAATCCATGTAACTAACAAAAAAATAATCATGGCAAAGATGTCCAGGAATGTGCCGACAGACAGCAGACATGTTTCCCTGATCCAGACCCAGCAGTCAGCAAAAAGATTTGAAAGACAGGAAAGAGACTAGTTTGGATACAGAGGAGAAGATGGCAGGAATGTTAAAATGACAATTCAAGAAAATTTCTTGGAACAGTCACAAAAATGGAAATCAGCTGGAAATCCACCACTTCCTCATATACTTTACAAGAATAATGCTTAGACAATGAGTAAAGACCATCTCATGGTAAAATGTTACATCACAGCATGAGAAGTCCCAGCCCTTGTGGTGATGCTGACTGTGCACCATTTCCACACTGCTGTGTCAACACTTGGAGAACACATAAAAGAAATCTACTGGATTTGACAAGTTCCTCCTTTATCAAAGGGCCAGGTCACTCCTCATGGCCTGCGTGCCCACTTCACCTGCCTTAAAGGACTTTTTAAAATTTACCTAACAAATCTCTTGCTTGTTAAAAGCCCTAAAATCTCTTTAAGTCAAGATTTCTTAGACAAACTGCTTAAATTATCAACAAACACTAACTTTCCTGATGTGTTAAAAAGATTTATCAGCAACAGAAAATACACTAACATGCCCTAGTGCAGACTCCCTGCACCCGCCTTGCACTGGTGGCATTGCCCCGACCTTCCACGGAGCCAACTCAGCCGAAGGGAAAACAAACACAGCAAAGGCACGAGCAGAGCTGAGGAGGTGTCACAGTCCCTGAACGTGGAGGGACCAGCTGAGCCTGCGCCAGCCCCGCCGGGAGAAAATTCCCATTCCTGGCACAAGGCGGCCCCATCCCATCCCATCCCGGCTTCAGCAGAAGACAGCAGTGCACTCCTCATCCTCTCTCCTGGCCGGGGTGACAACACTTTGTAGTGACATTAGGACTTAGTGACCTGCTAGGGGAAAGAAAGAGCGCTTTTTATATCGCCTGGACACGGCCGAAGCGATGGAGGGACGGGCCGAGAGAAACTGAGGCAGCAATTCCAGCACCTCGGAGCGGCTGCCCTTGGGCTCCCACGGCGGCGGCCCCGTGCTGCCACCTGCGGGCAGCGCCGGGAATGACCGCTCCGGGAATGACCGCTCCGGGAATCCCACCGGGAATGACAGCTCCGGGACCCAGCAACGGGAATGACCGCTCCGGGACACGAACCGGGAATGACCGCTCCGGGACACAACACCGGGAATGACCGCTCCGGGACACGAACCGGGAATGACCGCTCCGGGACACGAACCGGGAATGACAGCTCCGGGACCCAGCAACGGGAATGACCGCTCCGGGACACGAACCGGGAATGACCGCTCCGGGATCCCCACCGGGAATGACCGCTCCGGGACACGAACCGGGAATGACCGCTCCGGGACACAACACCGGGAATGACCACGGCGGGGAACGAGCGCTCCCGGAGCAGCACTGTCCCTGAACTCTTCCCACAGGAACACCAAAGCCAACTTCCAGTCTCGGCTCCTTCATCTCACCCCCTTGGCAGAGTCCAGGATTCCTCTGAGGTCAATTCTTCCACATTTCAGGATGCACTTCACTCTAATTGACACATCACTTCCACAACGTCACACATCACGTTTTAGTATCATTGAAGCTACTCCTGCATCAAGTCTGGTTTATTACAGAGCCTAAACAGTAAAAAATGTATCCAAAGGCCTGGCTTTACTCTTTTCTCTGTTTTTTTTTTTAATCTGCTGGGCCTGTGCAAAAATAAATTTCCTCAGACATTAACTATTTAAAGCACAGACAATTTCAGCTTGCAAAGGAAACTCGGAATGCAGGTTTCCTCTTCTTTCCCAAATAACTGAATTATCTCAGAACACTGTTACGTAATGCTACAGAACACTCCACTATTATCTGTTTCAAACATGAATAATTCCTATGTATTTAACAACTCCTCCACAATTAGTAAATTAAAATACTTTAAATTTGGCATCTATTCAGACTATGTATTGCTTTAGAAGATATTAATACATATCTACTGGTCTAAAATATGTAATACAATTAAATTATCTTTGTAAAATATAAATCAGAATACTGATGCAAATATTTGCATTTGCATAGTTATGCAAATTCTTAATCATGAAGAACAATCACTGCTGTTAAAAAGCATGAGGCCACTAGCAATGGCTCCTGAGGAGGTCAAAGCATTCTTTCTTGATTTCCAAAATGACACATTTATAGCTTCTAACTACTGAAATAATGATTTGAAAGTTCAGAGATAAAAATATCTTTTATTACTACATTCACATTCCACTTTATGTAGTCTGATTTTTAGATGTCAGCACAGAATGAGTCAGCTTTGTTATTAACAATTCAAATGCACAATATATATTCAGCAAATTGATCAAGGAATTTAAACAACTTCTAAAATTAATTTTAACAAAGCAATCTGCTGCTTAGAATTCATAACACAAATGGAAACAGCACAACAAGAATAAAGTTAACAATATTATTTATGCAATTATCATGAACAAAAGTATTCTTAAGTCCTGTCATTGGTAAGAACAAACGAACTTACTGAAATTTTACCAACATGAAAACAGATACTGAGCAATCAAGATGAAACTTTATAAACACTGAAGTAACAACTCTGTAATGGAGAGACAAAACCAATGAATTTGATGAAATCCAGCCCTCTGACTTCCCAGGGTTTGCTACAAAACAGAAGGAGGTTTCTGTTACCCAAGTGATAATTGCTGTTCATGTGTTTGACTGAGATGATTGCTGAAGGTCTTGGTGAGGCCTTTGGTGTGGTCTCTATAAATGGGATTATTTGCTGTAAAACAGCAGTTACCTCCTGCTAATACCAACACCCTTCCTCATCTGCTCCCCGTGAGCACGGAGATCCTGGGGACACTGAGTGGCAGTTCAAGCTCCTGGCACTGCTCTGGGTCACAGACCTGCAGCAAGAAGAAACACGAGCACAGAAGGGCTTCAACAGCTTCCAACCAGCATCTTTTCTACCCTTCTGACTGGAGGTAGTTCCACACCTTGAATTGCTCAGTTACAACTACTGAGAACAAGGAAGACCAGTCTGTTTGTGCATTATTTGCCCATCATGTTGAGGATCCATTTCACAAGTTGCTTCTGTTTTGTGTTCCCTTGGAGTTGCTGTTTTTGTCTCACCTAAAACAGGAACAATCTCACTGGCACAATGTTCATTTTCCACAGTAGAGTCATCCCGGAGTGATTTCAGGGCAGCTTTGAAAAAAATAATTAAATATTGGGATGATGAACCAGAAAGACAAGTAAATATTTCAATAAATTTAACAAGTATGCAGTTTAATTTAGTGGAGAAAATGCTGCCAATATGTAACTACAGCACATCTTTTATCTTGCACTTTATTTGGGGAATGAATATATCTCCTGTTGAATATTACATTACAAGCCATGTTACTGAGTATGGTATTCTCATCAGAGGAAAACTAAGCATTGCTTAACTGGAAATTTAATTATTATATGCATCCTTTTTCTTTTTTAATTATTAGCAACAGCAAACCACTGACAGCCCCAGTCTCACAAGTCATCATCTGCAAAGCCACACTGAGGATCCCACAGGCCCCTTCAAGTTGTGCAACAAGTGGACAGTGATATATAAATACTTGCAAATGCCAGTTTTGGGGAAAAGTTTTCTGAAACAGCACAGAAATTTCTAGGTTTTGCATGAGTCAATTAATGAACTGAATATTTGCATGAACAACATCTGAAAATACATTATCACAGCTCTAGAAAATCAAGCTTTCAGATGAAGGTATTTACAAGATATCAGAAAGAAATTGTTTGCATGTAGGAAAACATTAATAAACAGCAAAATCTAATTACTGCGAAACCATAAACACTGCAGCTGTAACACTTCTCTCTAACCATACCATTACAGCCTCACCAGTGAAAACAGAAGTGTCAACGCTAGTGTAAACTCAGCTGCTGATATATATTCATTAGATTCAGAAAAGCTCCAACACTTCTTCTTCTCACCACATCAAGTTTTCTCAGTGCAGATAAAATCTGATACACAAAAAGGTGAGGTTTAGGGACACCTAGGCCTAAGGTGTATCTCCATTCTTGTCTCTTACTCCACAAAAATTATCTGAAAGCATTGCTAAGGAGAGAGTTTAAGAACTCGTTTGCAGGAGCAGGGAACAGCCCAGGATGGTACCTGTGCAGTGACCCAACCCACACGACAAGAATTTCTGACACACAATAAAGCCTATTCTAAACTGTTTTTCCATTATTAGCCTCACTGTGAAACAGTAATTAAGCAGCAGGGAAGATTCACTGCCTTAGCCTTTTAGTCTTGATTCTAATTTACATGATTAAATTCTAACTTAGTCACTGATTACCTTCTGGCTTAACACGCTTCGGGTTCTCATGGAGTTTATTTTTGCCTTTGCTTCCTTTTCTGGGTGTAGCAGTTTTTGCCCTCACCAATGCGCAATCTTCAGCATGCTTACACATATTATCCTGTCAGCAGAATGAAGAACAAATATATCAATCAAATAGTAATCTATGTAAGCAATTTAACACACACAAAGCAAAAAGGGTTCTGACAGACAAATTCTGGAACGCTAAGTGGAAGACTGACTTAGTTAACAACTTCCATAAAACTCCTGAAGATTTTCCAGAATATATATTAAAATCCTGCTTTAAAAGAACATTGCCATTTGGGGGGTATAAAATAAAATTTATCATTTTCTGGTTCCTGGATAAGCAATAAAGTTTTACATGTAAAATCTGTATATGGAAAAAGGGTCAGATTTACTTTAAAGTGTGAACAGTTAACCCAAAAAGAGAATACGTTCTCACTGCATATGGCTTTGAAGTGAATAATAGCTTCTTACCTTCCCTGCTGAACTGGTCCTAGCTATCCTAAAAGTACTCTTTAAAATACATTTTTCAGTTCACACTGAATTTATTCTGCGTCACCGCTGAAAATCACATTTCAGGCTCAAATACTACATTTTGTTCTTTATCACAACATCCCTGAAAGTGACTGCTCTTACTTTATAGTTCTAAGCAGTCCACGCACAAAAGATTTATCAAGAAGACAGACTCATCTACCCAGCATTTCAACTTCACTGTTTATTTGTGAAAGGTTTACCCTGGAAATAAGCACCACTACACTATTTTAGTTGGACCGCAAAAGTTTTTATTTTCTTAAGGTAAATATAACCCCAAAGCCAAGTGTACCTTGCAACACCACCACCAGAGTAAGCAGAGTTGCAATTTCTCAGGGAATTGCAATACCTGGTTACACGGGCAGCTGCTCTGAGCACATCTGAACCTCTTCTCGTTCCTGTGAGTCTTCCTGTGCTGAAGGAAAGCGTAGCGCTCGTGGAAGGCGGCCTCACAGTCCCTGCACTTCACTGCCTCTTCCATGTAGGAGTGCAAATTCCTCAAGTGGACACCTGGACAGTTATTCAAAACAATTCATTTTAAACGGCAAGGTTTTAATTTCTCAGTTTTGAACAAGGGTTTAGCTGTGTACAGCCCTGAGTAATGCAAATCTTGCAGAGGAAAACACAAAAGAACCCTCCGTGCTCTCTGCGGTAGGGGTAAAATAGACAAATTAGTTTAAGATTAAACAAAAGTTGCAGCAAGATATTGTAACTTTCCAGTGAAATAAAGCAGTTATAAGCCTGAATTTTACTGATTTCAGTTTAGGAAAATTGTTTAACAGGAAATCATTTAACAAATTAAATACTTAAAAAAATTCCAGTTTTAATATAACTTTTCCATGTATTTTTGGAAACTTGACATTTTATATAGGTTTTGTTGTTACTGGTCAGCTTTATTGCCTCCAACACTTCTGAAAAAATAGGTTACAGTGCCACAGTTATCAAGCAAATAAGAAAAAAAAAAAAGAAAAAGCTGAATCTTTGCTACTTTGCATTTTTAACAAATTAAAAGATCAACCACAAGATGTCACCACATCTCCTTGCAGGAGGAACTCACCTGGAAAACTATGAATATATTTTACTTAAAATATTCTGTGATAAAACAAAGTCAGATATAACAAGTTTGGTGAAATTTTATGAAAATTGGAGATTTCACCTCTACTTATCTCCCCATTTCATTTTCAGTGTTTTCCTATCAACTCACCCAAATCACTTTTTCGGGAAAGAGAAGTACTACAATGTGGACACTGGTATTTTGGCACATTTTCTCCATGCTTCTGTAACATATGGATTTTCATGGTACCACTTTGAGTGAATCTGGCTTGGCAAATACAACATTCATAGCGTTTTTCACCTATTAAAAAGAAATTAAAATAACATATGCTTAGAAAATCTACTTTTTTGATACAAACACAAATTGCCACAGAACTCAACATCCATGTTCTAACAGCAACAGTTTCCAGACCAACTAAAAGTTAATATTGGTTGACAGTGCACAAAAGGCCAAACCAGTTTCCAGAAGTTTACATAACTGATTGCAACACAAAATCTTGGCTTTCTGAGTCCACAAGTCAAACTGATGAAGCATAAAGCCATTCATATAATTTTAAACTAGGAATCAGGAATTATTTTAATTATCATCTATTCCTCCTTGAATACTTCATGTACAAAAATGCAGAATTATCTTCAAATATGCAAGGAGAGAAAATCAACAGCAGTAAAACATTATAAGAGTGATATACCACCAGCCACTGATAATGGTGGGAAGGGAAATTAGGAAATTATTTTCTTGCCTTTCTTCCCCAGAAAGTCCCATCAGGTGTGACTATCATTAAAAATTACATCAACACTGGCAACTGGCACATCTTTGAACCATCTCCAGACTGGTTCTGTGGAACAAATCCCTGCCAGTAGTGGGTAATACTCTTGAATTCTTCCAGTTGGACTCTTGTGGTTGACTCTCATAAAAAAATATTTCAGTTAAATTGCACCAAACTGTCTCAAGATATGAACCAATGCGTGACAAATGGGGATATTTGGAAAATTTGATTCAACCATGCTGTCACACTCTGATTCAACCTAAAACATTAATCAGGGCACAAATTACACATCATAATTGAGCCAAGTTAAACCCTGAAGTACAGGATTGATACCCACTGCCCTCTGAGACGACTTGCATGTTGCAGAGCTGTGACAGAAACACACTGCTTTCAATATTAAATTCTTTTAATTTAATTCTTTGTTGACCAAATTAGTTGCTGGCAATCTGGGGTCACAACAATATCCATGTTCTGAACAGATATTTAAGAATCTCTCATAGATACATCTCCATGTAAAAATCAAGTAACTGATAAATAAAAGTGATAACTTGACCCACAGAAAATGAAGTATTTTTCTACTATAAAAGAAGTTTAGGAGGAACAGCAAAAGTAACTACTAGCACTGCTGGGCTTCCAACTGCCAAATCCAGAACACTGGAAGAGAACTGTTTTTTCAGACGTGTTTTTACTCCAACTCAGAAATTTAAAAAAGGGCTAATTTGGAGGCTGAAATGAGATCACTTTAACCCTATGAATATTAAGGAGCTGAGGCCCTGGAGTTGATCATTAGCCCAGAATCCTACCTGTGTGAGTTAGCATGTGCCTTTTCAGTTTGTAGGCATCCTTGCTTGCATAGCTGCACAGGTGGCAGGGGTAGGGCCGCTCTCCTGTGTGTGAGCGGACATGGCGCCTCATTTTGCTGGCCTCAGATAAAAATGAGACATTTTCTAAAGTAAATCTACATCACAGATATATTTAATTAAAATATAAGCAATTTTACATACTACTGCAATTTAAAACATTGCATTAATCCCAGAATTAGCATTCTCACATCCATGTTTTTCCCTGCACCATCAGCCTGTTGTGGTTTTAGGACACTTCTGCACTCTTTCCCCAGATTATCTTACTTCCATGTTTAGTGTCCATGTTAGCAAAATGGGAAATTTTATAATAAGAACAAAAAAGACAAAATTTTAAAAAGAGGATGCTTACTACTGTCAGGCTACTTGGGTATACCAAACGTAAAATTCTTTGAAAACACTCAAGAAAATAAATGAAAGACCAAACTCATTATCCAGAGTCCATTCACCTTCAAGTCCCAATGAAGCACCTCAGTTACAAAGTTTAATTCAATTCTACTTTTTTATGCTGTTTTTCTGATATGTTCTACATAAATATTTTAGGTATGTGATTAGGAGTTATCAAATGTTCAGTTCCTCCATTTATAAACACAATTAATGAATTCACTGCTAGATGCCTTCAAATCTACACTATTATTCACTTAAATAAAATTGAACATGACTGCCAACCTTTGATACACAAAAGCCAAATAATCTGCATGGCAGTACTAGAGAGCTCCTTCAGCTTTCCTCGTTCAGGTAAAGCTTACAGGAATGAGAGTTCTGTAACAGCAGTGAATGCTGAATAGCTCCTTACTGAAACAAGAGAAAGAATAGGGTAATTTAATATCAGCTGTCAGGGTTTTTAAAGATTCAAGCTATCCAAAATCTAATTATTAAGATAAGGTGCATGGAATAAAGTTCAGGCTTGCTTACAGCTTTAGATCTGGACACAGCACAAATTCAGATATTGAACATCCACTAAATTGTGACAGTGATTCAATCACAGGTGCATTTCTGAAAACATGTGCACCCCATTCAATTGCAATTTCCAAGTGCACCCTTAAGCAGACTCTAAGGTGTTTATCTCTTGATTAAGAAAATTCCAATCCTGGAAAAAACCCCAAACATCATCAAGTATATAAACACAATACATGAACTTCATTTTAAACATTAGCTAGTATTGTTCTACAGTACATGGAAGGTAGTGTAAATGAGGACCAAGGATGCTTTTGTTTGTCTAGCAGCAATTTTAGCATAACAAAAAAGAAAATGCTCTTAAAATAGAACTAGTTGAGAAACCCTAAATAATTGTATGAATATTAATTTGGAGCAACACATATGCAAATACTACATGGACAAAGTAAGAGTTCCAGGAATTTGGGTTTCTTGTTCCTCCTTTGCAGGATGATGGGCATGAAAAGATGTGCACACAAACGCAATGAAATTAAACGTATGGCACCATGAAGCTGTAGCCATCAGCCACCTTGCAGTGACACTGCAGCAACACAACAGATAAACACAATCCATCAGTGTGTCCGAGGCCATCAGCAGAGCCTGGACTTCTCACAGGTAAAAACCTGGGCAAAAATTGTACGTACATTAAAATCCTGGCATGTGAAAGCCTCCAAACCCTCCCAAAAGATTCAGGAAGGTTGTACTTACTTCTACACTGCAGTATTCACATACTGTGCACTTGAAAGGCTTCTCCAAGGTGTGCTTGTACCTCCTGTGTCGTGAAAGCTCCCCCCGAGTCACAAAGGCTGTGTCACACTCACTGCATTTATGGGGTTTGTTCCCTGCAAGAATACACCATCACAATTTTATTTAATACCACAGCAATGTGATTTGTCTGCCTTAAATCAATACGCAGAAATTTTTAATAGAACCTCTTCTGATATTCTGATTTTCTTATATACAATAAATTATAGAATGATTTGGGTTGGAAGGGACCTTAAAACTCATTTTGTTCCATGCCCTGCCATGGGCAGGGACACCTTCCTCCATCCAGGTTGCTCCAAGCCCTGTCCAACCTGGCTTTGAGCACTTCCAGGGATGGTGCAGCCACAGCTCTTCTCTGGACACCCTGTACCAAGGCCTCACCACCCTTACAGGGAAGAATTTCTTCCATATATATGTACACAATAAGTTTACTATAAACACCATTTATCACTTTGCTTCATATATTTATATAGCAAAATGAAAACACCACAGAAAATTCTATTCTGCACGTAGGAATGAAGCACAGCTGAAGTCACTGTTCAGCTGATAAGAACTGTTAGAATGGTACTTAACAAAATAAACGAATACACACACACAGAGTCCCTAACTACAGACCACGTCTTTTCAGTGTGGAATGCCAAAGAAAATCAGAGGAACTTCTGAGCATAAAACGATCAGAGAACACAACTCTAAGGCAAAGTCACTTGCCTGTTAATTCAGTTTTGAAGACAGTATGTAAAATGAAGTACTCTCAAGGTACCTGTATGTGTGTTCACATGGTTATGCAGCAGAGTTGCTGTACGGAAGGCCTTGGGGCAGAGGTGACACACGTGACGTTTCTCATTCGAATGGGTTTTCAAATGATGCCTAAGACTTGATAATTTGACTGAGGTGAATGTGCAGAAAAAACAGCTGAAACATTCCTCTTCTCCAGCTGGAAGAAAGACACATTTACACTGTACGTGCCACAAAATAATGATTTTAGTTTTTCAAAAAGTATTACCAATTTCTAAACAGTCCCTCTAGTCTGGGTAAAACTACTTCAAACTTCTACATCAAAAGACTTCGTTAAGATTTAAGTGATTTCCCCCCAAAATTATTTGTTAGTGATACAGTTTAGAACCTAATCCCAGGAAACCTAACTCCTACCCTAGCTCTCACCTCCAAGACAGGATGAGACTTCCTCTCTCAATACCATCATTAAGACTTACAACCTGTGCAACAAACTTCTTGATAACAACTGTGTAATTAGCACTAAGTAAGTTTATTCAAAGATTTGGAAATGGCAGGTTAAGCTATTCCCAGCTTTCTGGCGCTCCTGATTCTGTAAAAGTGCATACAAAAAATCATGATGCCTCTTTAAAATTACCAGTTGAATTTGAGGGGAAAAAATCAGTTCTTTGAAGAAATCAGAGAATAAAGTTTGTGGCACAAGAGTAACGAATTTCTTTTGAGAGTAGCAAGTTAAGATTAAATGTGCAACACTTTCAGTTATGAAGAAGATTTGAAACTGTGAAATGGCAAATACGTCATATTTGAAGAGTCTTTCCAGAACAGTTGTCTCAGCTCCCAAGTGGGCTCTCTGTAATGATTTTCATGCTGAGACAAAATGCATTTTATACAATGCTTTATACCACACAGAGATGTGCAGATAACACTTCACTTCAGTAACAGCAAACAAAACCACTTTATTGTCATTTATTCATTGTGGATTCATGCCCACACAAAGAAACATTGTTAGCTTTGTTAAAACTGCTCAAATGTGCTTCCTATAAAGGCTGTAACTAAAACAGAGGGCATTAACAATTTGTACAGAATCCATAGAGAACCTCAGCCAAGATACCTTAACTTGCAGATACAACACACGCATTTACAGACTCAACATCATTGATGTCATCCAATTTTTACAGTATGCACACACAGTTTCTAGGGAAACAGATGCTTATCTGTTCTCTTCTGAGTCAGTTCTTAACTCCTAAACCTAACCTAAACATACTTTTATGTTTCTAACATCTTAAATCAGCCATTTTCTGTTACTCTTATTTAGGTGCTGGGAAAGGCTTTGCCGACAGGTATTGATTGGTACTTGCCCACCACCCTTTCCTGGCAATGTGGAACCACTCTAAGCTCAACCATAAACCCTCAAACAAGCACATTTTGAAGCTGAATGAGTGAACTAAGAGACTAAAGAAATTACTAGGTTTATTCAAAGGCATTTATACAATATTAACTTTGAAATCTCCCCGGAGGTTTCAAATACCACACACTGTTCAGAAGACCGTTAATTTCTAAATGCCATCCAAAATGTCTCTCCTGAACAGTCATCTGCCTGAACAAGATCTTCGAGTACTTAGGGCTGAAACGTATTATTTCTTCTTCCAAATTTCCACAGAATGTTAAGACTTAACAATTACCACTGTGAGTATTTAATGTAAAATTTCAACCTCAGTTCAAAATCTCACTTAACATGCCTTATCTAAAAATGAACTATGAAAATTATTAACTTTTTACCTTTTTCCTGATGTGGAGCACAAGCCTCAAATTTTAGATTCTTGAGATTTCTTACAACTGTTTTTTCTGATGCAGTTGGATATTCCTGCTCTTTACTTTCATTGAATAACTCTGACAAATCATCACCCCCTTTGCAGTTCTGACTCTTTGTTTCCCCAACAGTGGAAAAAACTTCCTTTCCTTCCCCCTCTTCAGATGGGCTCAGTTGCTGGATGTTATTTTCAAATGCAATGGCATCATTATCTCTGTCAATCTATTTAAAAAAAGAATATGTTGTACAACTTTCTCATTTAAAGGCAGTTGCTGGTGGCAAATCAGTTGACTGAGCAGTCAACAAAATGCAATCTACCAATTCATTCTGATTTTCAGTCTTACATGTGATGGACAAAACTGCAGAAAAAATTTGCATTTACCATACAGCAGCCTAACTGGTAAGTTACAATTAAGTAAGAATAATTACTAAAATTGCACCGTACCTCTTCAAACTTTTATATAAAAATTTTACAGCACCATTTTAAGATTGCAGCACAGAGAACACAGAAACCTATATCTTTATTTTTTAAAGAAAAGATTAAAATTTCATTTCAGTACCTTTACCTTTTAAAAGAAAATTAGAAGAATGCTCTGGTTTTTAACAAATTTAGGACTTCTGCAGACTAATTGTAATGCCTTCTTTGTCATACAATACAAGCAATTAACCGGGTTGTGATACTTCTTGCATTAACTAGACTTAAATACGACAATATGACCTACCTCAGAAATTATCTAGTGGTGCATGAATTTTATAAGAAAAAAATTAGTATTTTATTGTAAAACGATATAATAGCTAGCACAGAACAAACAGCAGTGTTTGCATGTCCTTTTAAATAAAATTCATTTTATATGGGATTGTATTACAGCTTTAACAATGACTGTAGGATTGAACTAATTAAATTAAGGAGAAAAAGGGAAATTGTGTAATGCCACTTAAGAGATCGAGGCTGTCAAACCAAATAGTACCAAACTGGTGAACTGCATTAAAAATTTGTCTGAATTTCAGCAGTAAATATCATCTCCATATCATCTTGATAACCTGGGTCTCTTCCAACTCAGAACATTTTCTGGATCTCGAAAGCCTAAGCATTTAATTTGTCATTTTAAAAATGGGATGAGATGATAAAAAGACGGACAAAGGACTGGATACTTAAGCCCAAAAAACCAGAAAAAATAATACTGACTAATAGTTAAGTCAGAACCAAATCAGTGCGATATTACAAGCTAACAGGGAACAACATATCTCTATTTTTACCATATCCAGAACTTGTACCTCCATCAGAAGCACGTCTGGTGGTTTCTCTGTCGCCTTGCTTTCTGCCCTCTTTTCTCGCTCTTCTTCTTGCAAAATACGGATCTGCGCCAGCTCTAAGTCACAGAACACGCAGATGCCCTCCGGCAGGGTCAGAGCCGGGGCCCCGGGCACGCCGTGCACCAGAGCCAGGCCCCGGGCACCACGGCCTCGGCCGGGGCGGGCAGGGCCCTGCGGGCTCGCTCCACGTCCTCCTCCTCCCCTTCACACACACCGAGTGTAGCACCGGCGTCCTTCACCCACCTCAGGAGACGGGGCCCGCACTGCGGTCACCGGCTCCGCTGCTCTCCTCCGCTCGGCTCAGCCTGGCCCCGCCACTTTCCGCTTCCGGCCTTGCTGTTCGTGCAGTCCTAGGGCCGCGCACGCTGCTCAGCGATCCTGTTCGATGTTTAACGCGAGGGCAATCCACGACCGGCCCCGAGCCCCTCGGCGCTCCTCCCCCGGCCCAAGGCCCCTCAGGCCGCAGCGGGCGGTTCCCCGCGGAGAGCTGGGTCTCCCCGGGCTGCGGGGCCGGGCGGGCCGGGGTCATTGTGCCTGGGCTGCCCCTCGAGGGGAGGCGGCAGGGAAGGGGCTCAGCGCCCTGCCGTGCACCTCGGCATGGCCGCATTGTGCCGCTCCGGAGCGGCGGGAGTGGGAGCCCACTCGTGGGGAGCAGCTGCTTCTCACCTGTTAATTCCTTACCAAACACAAAGGCCTGACCCTGCAGAGCTTTCCCTCCCAACGCACGAGGTGCCCGGTGCTCCTTGGTCCCCATGCACGGCAAGTCCTGTCAGAGCAGCTGCCATTTTCTCACCCTCTGAGCGAAGACGAAGATCTCTCGTCCTTAATTATAGGCCCTTAACCTTCTGCTCCCACTTGGCTGGAGACCACGGGGCTGAGCTCAATTGGTTTCTCCACTTGCAAAATATCTGAAGCACATGCCATGTTTCTGCGAGGGAAAGCCTCCAGCCGGGAGCCCTGCGCTGGAGTGCTGCTGAAGGGCCGCCTGATGCTGCAGCCACACGAGTGTTGTACAAAATCGGCTCAAGTGCCTTTGCAGAGGCAGTGGAGCGATGTCTAAGCATCGTTACGCTGTGCCTTAGGCCAGGGTTGGTAGTTCGATGAGAACAAGTTCAAAGACTTCTCCAAAGGCATTGTGAAAATGTCTTTGAGGTAAACTTGCACGATTTGAGTGACTTAACGTTTAATCTTGTGTACCCTTCTAGACTAGTAATTTCCAGCCATCAAACATTTTATAAAACCCACTTACTTTGTATAGTCTATTATATGCCAGTGCAGAGGATAGATTTGGAGCTTTAGCTCGGTGCATTGCAGAGTACAGTACACTGCACAGGGACTGCAGCCCAGTGTGGTTCAGATCCCGTTAAACTGAATTACTGAACACTAATCAAAGCCCCAAATCAAGTGGCTTTCCTTGTCTGTGGAAATAACCCAGTAAAACTGGCATTTGTGAAATATTCGTAGCACAAACAGCAGCCCACACCACTGGCCTTCGAGTGGTACCCTCAGATGAGATGGGGTTATTGAATCTCATTCTCAGAGACAACAGCTGAGAATCCCATAAACACCCTTGACAACTACTCCTATCCACAGTTCTGTAACATCTTAAATGCAAAAGTAATACAAAATATTTACATTTAACAACAGCAAGTTATAGTCATAATTATTCTACTGCTTGGAATCAACACAAATCCCAAGCAATTATTTAAGGCTGAATATGATGTTTTGGTTAGACACCACATTATTCATCATCCACGGGCTCTCAAAACTAAAGAACAGGATGCGGAGTACACAATATATTCACATAATTAGGCTGCCAGTAACTGTGGCCAGAGATTTTAGTTCTTACACATTTCTGAATCTTTTCAAGTTGCTCCGTATACTGTGCAATTATGATAGTTGAAGGGCACTGTAGGAAAAAAAGTTGTTATAATAATACACCATCCTTCAGGTTATTTTAATGAGGTTTTCTGCACTTCAACAGTCATCAGCTTCTAAGAGCTGTCCTGCCTCGCACTTCTGCATTATTAATACCAGCACCATCCATGCAGCTACAGTAAAGGTCTGTCATTATTTCCATTATTAACCGATATTTCCAAGGATTTATAGCTCAAATGCAGAACAGCCCTTCAGTTCATTTTTTTTGCTGAATTTAAAGGAACCACTTGGATCAGCAATCTATGAATTCAACCAGTTTCTGAGTAGGTTTTGACACTCTAGAGGTTAACAGCTCCATAATGGCCATTATGGTGTGTTGTGTGTACAGTCTCCAGTTACTGCTGCTGCTGCATTGTCTATCTCTAGCTGCAATCAAGCTCCTACCCACTCCTCTGGGAGTCTGGTTCTTTCTAACACATCAACAGCCTGCATGAAAAGTCTATCATGAAAAGAATAGAGAGCCATTTTATATTTTAAGTAATAATTATACTTTGGGGGGTAAGTGTTCAAAATGAATTATTATTTGTTAGGAGTATTTTATAAGGAGCATAAGGAATTTAGTGTAGGCACATTTTCTTGTGCTAAAGTAATGTTACATAAAGAAACAAAGTTCAGCCACAAAATTGCAGATAAATTGCTGATAAGAGTCTACCAGTGCATGAAAGTGAATACACGGACAAGTAAAATCCTCAATCAGCAGAGTAAGTTCTATCCTTGGCTGCACTAAGGAAACACAGCAAACTTTGTTCTGATCTGTGGTTTTCCACCCAAGTATAAACAGTGCAGCTGATTTTTTTAAGAAATAAAATACTGGGTTATCTGTTCAGATTGTCAGTCTTAAATCTGACTAATGTCTTTTATAATATTTAAGATGTTTAATACGTGCTGAGGTGGAGCTGACTTTTTTAAAAGTTCCATTACCATGTGCATAAAGGATATTTTACCTTGAATGTAGTTCCAGGTTTGCTTCCCTCACAGTGTTTCAGAAACTCACTTTGGATGACTGCAGAAGCTGTTTATCCATCCTCTTTGGTGATGCTTTGCACCTCCATCACAGGTTCTAAACTGCAGTCCTCCCATGCCAATGGAAGGATTGCCATCATTTTAACAGGGCTTGGAATTAGGCCCAGAATAGATAACTATGTGAAGCAATGACAGTGGGATTTATTTACACATTTTTAACCTGTCCACAAGATGTAGAGTAAATCAGGGATGCTGCAGTGCACTTAAAAGTGCAAAGAAAAAAAAAAAAAGGAAGAAAAAAGAAACAAAAGCAAAGAAACCCCAAAACAAATAGGTTGAAATTTAACCTTCAGTGCTCATAATTGTTTCATTTATGACACTCCACCTTGTAGCTGAAACCTCCATTCTTCTCCAGAACATGACTCGTGTTAGTCTACGAGAAAACCCAGTCTTTGTTGTGACTTATTTTGACAGCTTTAATATCATTTTCCACCTGGCATCTGGAAAGTTTTCCATTTGCACTTTCCACCAATGTCTCACTTTTGTTTCCAAGTATGTGTCGTGTTCACACCGCACCTGTCAGCGGTGTGTGTGCCTCAGCACGGGGCTGCAAACACACTCCCCTTCCCTTTGCTCTTACCCCAGGGACAATCACTACCTTCAGCACCTCTTTTGCAGTGAGATATTGCCCCTCTTAATAATGACAGCACCAGATAACCCCCTTCACACCATCACCTGCTTCAGAGAAAGCAAAGATACTTTTACAGTCTCCTAATTCATCTGGCTCGTTTAAACGTTGCTCAGGTCTTGAAGCTGTCACTAAATGGTTGAAATCTTTTTGCTGTATTTTCTGGTGCTCCGTGTTCCTTAGGTGTCCCACTTTCACAAATATGAAGAATTTCTTCAGAGACCACAAAAAACCTTAATTAAAAAAAAAAAAAAAAAGCACGTCAGCTAATGAGTGAGATAAAAAGTTATGTTCTTTTTGATGCTGTTCTAAGCAACTGAATCTTGCAGATTCAGAATTAAGTCAGTGCTTCAGTGCTGGCCTGGAATATTCTCAGGAGAAAATACACAGTTTGATCACTTGGAAAGAAGAATATTATTAATTTTTTATTTTTTCCCCCCAGACCTCTGGTTCTGAGATGGAAGCTACAGTTTATTTTAGGAGACGTCGTTTAGGATTCAGATCTGACTTGGATTTCTTGCACGCCCCAAAGAACACAATTCTCTGCTCCCTATTGCTACAATCATATAAAAACTAGTCAGACCTCAGACCCAGGAACATCAGAACACACAGTCCTACTTGTTTCCTTCCTGAATCCCCAAAGCAGAGGGAAGATGGGAGCACAGCAAAGCAAAGCCAGATGGAAATCGTGCTGCAGGGTATTGATTGACTAGTGTCTAGGCAGGCTATAAATTACCACTTCTCATGCAAGGAGGAGGGTGAGCAGAGCTGCAGAGCTGTCTCGGGGCACAGTGCTTGGACTGTGCTGATCATGCAGGATCAGCTAAATTCGGGTTGTGCCTAAGGCATGGGGAAAGCCACGCTTGCTCTCTCTCCAATGCTCATCCTGACTTTGAAGAGACAAATCATCTCTTTAAATATGAGTGACTCTTGCAGCAGAACAAAAGCAACTCCTATTAAGTTAAAAGACTTAATGCTTTCAAGTATTGTCTATGCTCTTAAAATCCTGCTCCGTACTGTAAATGATTATAATTATATAGCATGACAAAAAAACAAGACATAATAGAGTACAGATGCGGGATATATAAAAGGGGAAGTATTTAACATAAGCTTATTGGAGCTGAAAGTACCATTGATGATTGATTACTTAGACACAAGTCAGGGAAGTGGTCTAAAAATTATTAACCATAATTGCAATTTGTCTATTAACTGTTTCATTGAACATTATGCCATCCAGTAATGCACAATTTGCTGCTTGTGGCAAACAGCAGAGCTGCGTGCCCGGGTCTGTTTGGAAGAGGGATGTTTATTGGGAAGCATATCACTTCTTCCATTTCAAAAGACATTAGCGTGGTTATACAGTTAACTACACCTCAGTGACTTCCTCTGTTTTCACAGAATACTCTTTAATCCGAGAGATAGCAAAGAAAGTTTTTAATACAGCCCCCCTTAGTTAGTTATTACAGGTTTCTGTTGCTGTTTGTGCAAGGGTCGAAGAGTTTAAAAGTTTAAAAGGCAGAAAGTTTTCCTCTTGTTTTGACTAAACCAGGGGAAACGTGCTGGAGCAGTGCAGAATTTGATTGCCAAACACAGAGAGAAGATACACAGTAAGAAAAGATAGTAAAGGTTTAACCCAGCTGATGTAAGAAACAAACTCCAAGGATGCCCATGTTTCCTTCTTTTATCACATTGTTAATCTTTAATCAGGAAAAAACAGTTCTGAGAACAGCTCTTGGTGCACAGGTGAACAGACACCAAAACTTGGAAGTTAATAGGATCACCGAAGAATGAGACTATTAAATGATTGTCCTAATAAATCTGTGAGTGAGATGTACAACCCAGAGGAGTTCAAATTCTGCTTCCACGTGGATGTGCAGCAAGTACACATTAAACCTTGCAAAATCAGCAGTAAGGAGGTGGTTGGGGGGTTCAGAAGAGCAGTAGGTTCCTGTGCGCTTTTTTTTCCAGCTCAGATAACAAATCGTCTTGAGCTTTAAACTTTCTGAGGAGTCCGAATCAACTTCTTAATTCAAAAATCTAAAGAAATCAAGAAAATATAAGGGAATATTTAGCAGCTTGCATATTAATGTCACTTCACTGAACAGCAGCTGATGTAGTCCGTGATATTTATCAGCAGAAATACCTTAAATCTTAGTCTTCTGCACTGCTATAATGTTGAATCATCACTTAAAGTCAACGACCGGATAGCCCCAGGCCTCTCCATCAGGACCTACTAATGGAAATATGGTATAGCAGGCTTAGTTGTACATCTTTTCTGCTCCTGTAAGAAGAAACAAAATCAGCCTTATGGTCCTTGTAATCTTAAACATCAACATGAGGCAGTGTCTGGAAAGCAGACGAGAATAGCTGGGTGACACGTTTTGTGAATCGTGGTTGTTACTCTGTTCAGAGCTGCCTCTACAAACTGAAACTCTCTTGATCTGTCATTCATACCTGTCTTTTGCTTAAGATCTTCTGGGCAGAGCACATTTGTGCTTCACCCAAAATAAAAAGGTACTTAGTGCTATTGCAGTGTGAATACCTGAATTCTGTTGCAGAGCAAATACCTGAACTCTACAAGGTTAATAAGTGCATGGGTTTTTTTATTTTATTTGCAGAATGACAGTTGGTTGCTATTCATTTGTACGTACTGGTTTAAACACACATGTAAGAAGCTTCTCTTTACATAAACAGTATTCATATGCATATGTACCATCCTGAATCAGTAAATTTAGAGGCAGTTACAGATGGTCACTCAAAGGTGCACATACAGCAGAGTCAGAATTCTGTCTTCCTAAAAGCATAAGAAAAAAAAGCATAATTTCCAGGGTCCAGTTGAACTCCTGATCTCTTTACTGAGTGTTGTTTGTAGAAGTAATCATAACTGTGGCATTTGTCTCATAGGAACAATTTACACTGACCAAACAGAAGTGCCTTTACATTGAAAAAATCCCATTGTGGTCCACTGCTGTTGCCTTACTCCTGTTAGAATGGTGCTAAGCAGAAGTGTACAGTATGTAGGATTTCACCTGACCTGTTAACACTTACATAAGAGTTTTCCAGTAAACAGAGGATTCATTACAGGGATTATTGGTTTTTGTGCAATGTTGATTTTCCTCCAGCTGCCAGGTTCAAGAACCAAAAGGTATGTAGTGCTTGACATAGGCACATTTGCCTTCTGACCTTTAGATGTAGCTTGGCTTTCATTTCTGCATAATCAGCTTTTCTATCCTGTTGTTTGTCTTTTAGTGTTATAAAATTCTTGAAATATTAATCAAAGCTGTTTTCCTGGGGAAAAAGTATAGAACGAACCTCATTTGAAATCGAAAACACGGTTCAGCCCAAGTTGTTGCTTTTGTGTTGCTATTGAAGCAGAAAACAAGTTATAGTGAATGCTTTTCATTTCAAGTAAGAACTTGCTATTTGCATTACAGTAACCTAGAGAGAACCCAGCAGGGACTGTCTGTGGCACAGACAAAAATGAGAAGAGATAATGATCACGTCTAATTAGATTTTAAACTCCTCTAGCTGGGAACTATCAACCAAACTAGGAGAATGCATAACATAACGTAACAGGGAGAAATTGGCATTATCACCTCCCAGCCCACTTCCTAGGAAAGGATGAAGGCTTGGGGATGTAGGTACATGTCCAAAGTAAAAAAAAAGAGAACAAGCACATTGCACAGGTAGAGCTGGATAACCCTGAAAGGACAACTGCCAGCAGAGTGTTGCTAGAAAGAAAGCATTGCAGAGAAATAATGAACAACGTGCAAGAGGAAGGAGCAAGGGGAGCCAGGGTTGTCTCATCCTAGAAAAAAATAAACAACTTTGGAATATAAAAAGGTGCTTCCATGTCATTTCTTTAGGCCTGAGGAGGTGAGGTCTCTGTAAAAGGGCACACTTAGCAGGACACCAGTCATCCACAGGAAGCCAGGAACTCTTGAACAAGAGGTGCTTGAACTGGTGTGCAAGGATTTGTCTGCTCCCCTCTCCCCAGGTAGGAAGTAGAGAGTCCTTGACAGCTGCAAACACACACCCCTGTGGTAAGCAGGTTTCACTCCAGCAAGGGTAACCATTCTTATTTGCAAACTGAATTTGGGGCTATCTGGGCTTTGTGTGACTGAGCAGAGCAGATGCTGAAACGTAAAGGGAAACACAAACCTTTTGCTGACTGTTTTTCACTCTGGTTACTATGATTTGTCCCCTTTCCTCCTGGCTGTGGTTCTCCTGTTCATCCAGCAAAGAAAACCTGCAGTAACCACGCAAAAATCATAATTTTGTTGTGGCTAGGGTAAAGTCAGTCAAAGTTCTAATGGGCCCAATCCTCCACATGACTCTGAGACTTTCTGCAGTAGATGAGAAGAGCTCCCAAGCTAACAGAATTACACATACCTGGCCACTGATCAGGTACCAGTGGCTACAGAACCCATTACTCACACATTCACAGTGATCCTTGACAGGTTTTTTTTTTTTTTTTAATGACAATATTCCTACAGGGAAGAGTCCTCAGATTAGAGACACAGCTCAAGAAATGGCTCCAGAGGAGCACCTGCTTATCAAAGGTAAGATTACATGAATCAATCCCATCTCCAGAGCTGAGCCTGTAAAAGCAAGCTTAAAAATAAAGTAATAATACTAATAACAATAATAAATATTTCATCTGCCAAAGCAGAACAACAAGCAAGAAACCAGTGTGCCCATGGTGTAATGTCAGCCTTGGCATTTACTGTGGCACAACCAGGACTTTCCCTAAAATACAGCTCAAGATTGAGCACTTGAGCTGGTACTAAACTAAGCATCAAAGGTTGGTGACTTTCTTTAGAGACCTTAAACATGCACCAGTGCACATTCCTGGCTGCTGAAATTTGCTTCCATTTGTTTGGAGAAATGTCTGTTGTCACGCTGAAAATGCTGGACAGGCTAATGGAAGCACTGTCTAATCATGATAAATCTGGCTATTTTTTTCCACTCCTGCACCATCAGAACAAGCCACTTCATTTTGAACACAGCCAAAAAAAAAAATTATATCGCTTTTTGTAGCGATCCGCAAGCATCATATCTTACAATGTGCCCAATCCTGTACTGTTTGGGGTTGGAAATAAGGAGGTAGGAAGGAGGGAAAGCTCTGTGGCCCCGGTTTGGTGCTACCTGTTGTGGCTGGTGGAAGAGGCTCCGTCTCACGGCTCCCGCAGCGCACGCGGAGAGGAGCGTGCAGCACGTGTGGCTGGGCCCCCAGAGCTCCTGCAGAAGGGTCAGGGCCGAGGAACTGCCCGCAAGGAGAGGAGCTCTGAGGTGGAAATACCACACAAGGCTGAGCAGCATCTGGAATAAGCACTTGGCTCGCTCACAGACTCTTTTGCAACGGCAGGCAGTTTGCACGGTTCGTGTTTTCTTCTGGAAATTGAGAGAACAATCCCTGCCCTGCTCTCTGGGAGCTTGAGAGGGCTGCCTTTGGATCTGTGGCACCCGGTCCAGCAGCTGTTGGAGTGTGTTCAGTGTCAGCTGAGCACAACTCCACCACAGAAATAACAGTCCAGAGGCAGTGCTCTTCTGTTAGTAGAAGAGCTCAGAGAATCTTTAAAAAACCTACAATTTTATACCAAAATACCCAAGTGACAAACTCTTTGGAGGTGACAATATGTAAGAGAATTAGCAATGGGAGGGAAGTAGAATTTCTGAGTATTATTATATGTCATTAACAACTTTCAGATCTCACTGTGAGTGTTTTGTTGCACCTTGGTTTGTAGTAATAAGGTAAACTTTTTCGTGACACATGTTTTTATATTTATTGAGTCCAGTAAGTCTGTAAAACCTGAAGTGCTCAAAAACTTGTTTTGAACAACCTGAATAATGTCCATCAAAGCAAACATCCTAAAACCCCTCCTTTCAAGGCACTTGTTGAACACTATCATCTTGAAATGTCAGATTCACACACATTTAAATGATTTGACAGCTTCCAAGAAGGCACCTGATAAGCATCACATTCAAGTGTCAAGAAGCACAGAGAAAAAGTGCCAAAAAAAGTTCAATCAGAAGAAATCGTATCAGCTATTAGATGAGCATTATAGTGCAGTTACTACTTAAAAAGGCTTCTCATTTAAATGGAAAATAAACTTTACATTCAAGACAACTCTTCTTTAAAAGGCCTTACAGTGCCCCATACCACCTCCCATGTTTGCCATGTGTGAAATCTTCCAGAAACTGAATCCAGACAGCAGCACCCCCTGGCACTGGGCGAACACCTCAAGACCACCGTAACTGAGCCATTGGAAGTGCTACATCTGGCTTTTTTGTGTGGGAGACAGTGGGTGTTATGGGAATTCACTATCTTCACATAAAACCTTTAATGCCTTCTGTTGGCTGTCTAAAAGCTGAATCTTTAAATGAGAAGATTCTTGAAAAAAATCCTGGCCCTGATTTGCATATGCTCCAGTTATTTCATTGCACCAAATACTATGTGTGTTTTATATAGGGGCTTGAGGCTTACTGTGTGTTTGTGATATGCTTTGAGATCCTCTGATGGGAGGTGTTACCTAAATACAAGTAATTTGATGCTGAAGTGTCTAGAATTCCCAGTGGACATCTGCACTCGAGCCCTGCTGCCATCACAAATGAAAAACATTTGGAATCCTTAATGTGGTTTTTAATGGACATATGTTCATAACACAGTGCCACCAATTTGGCATATTTAGTGTCTTCTCAAGAGAAGCCCACAGTTTGTATAGCAAGATTGTGGGAGGTTAGGATTGCAGTGCTAGAAAATTTGCACAACACCTGCCTGACTGTAATTTAATTGGCAGAAATTAATGCTCTGGGTTTGGGAATTTTTTTCCTCGTCTCAAAACCTAGAGACTCTAGGACTCATCCTGCTGTATTACACTGTTATACTTAAGCTTTTATTCTGATTTTACTTGTGCTGCAATATGATCATTTTCCGGTCTACTGTCTTCCTGACCACTGAGCATTGCTGGCTTACTCTGTTATTTCTCTGTACACTGATTTACCTGGCCAGCAAAAAGCACTCAGTACTTCTGTATTTCTCTGCAAAAGGGCTCTGCTTAGTATTGCTAAAGATTATTACTCCATTTTATTTTTAATGAAGGTACTTGATCACGTATTTATAAAGGAAGACAATTGGCCAAAATATTTCTGATCAGCTCCACCAGCAACACAGTCTGTGGACTCTGAAGACAAACACCAGCACTGCCATTATTAAATTGGTTTTGGATTTTATCTTTGCTTACGTCACAGCCCTATCTGGAACAGTCTTTAGCACCTCTTATCCCACCAGATTTTTGTTTTCCTTTTCCGGAATGTTTGGCCTTGCCGTGTATCAAGGACAGCCCCTCTTACCTCACTGTTTTCTTCCCTTATTTACAAAACATAATAAAAGGCTTTGCAGGGGAGATAGAGGGTACAGTCCCAGGGGGTGTTCCTGCAGTGGGAGGTTCAGCTCTGCAGTATTTTAGGCTTGCAGGATGGGAAGGTGAGCTGCAATCCTGATCCCTGCTGCTCTGCCAGCCTGGCTTTTCAGGGCTTGCAAGTCACTGCTGGCTGCCCTGCCAGATATTCCTGATGGGAACATCCCATGGCATCACAAACCTGAGCAACAGCTGGATTGCGGACACCCTTTATACAAGATATGTCAATTCTGTTGCTTTAAACTCCCTAAAACTTAGCTAGGAATCCCAGATTTCCTGTTCTGCAAACTACCAATGACAACATTTTACACGCATGGTAAAAGCCCCATCAATAAAAAAAGTCACAAGTTGGCACGAAAACATCACCCTATCCAGGCTCCAGATGCTTTGCTGGGGCTGGGTATAAACAGAGCAAGAGGAAATGGCAGCAGGGTTATTTCTACTGTTCTATTTGTCTGAAATACTTCAGTCTTCACACACCCAGACTGCATGGACAGATGGACATGAAGATCAGCCATACTTTATGGGCACAATGATCTGGAATGGAATAGGGGAAGTTAAAGACAGGCTGGCAGGAACAGAGACAAGAGCTTAAAGTGCCCAAGATCGCACTGAGATAACCCTCAGAATCATAAGAGTAGTAGTGGCTGCTGCTATCAGATACTGCCACAACTGATACAGATACAGACTCAAGTCTGTGTATGTGCACATGCACATAATGCACTTCACGCACAGAACAGCAGCTTGCAGCCCCAGTCCTGAGCAGTTCTGTGCTTTTGCTCTGAGTACTAATTTAGGGATGGGTTAATATTTTATGACACCTACCACCCATAGAACTCCCAGTAAAATAAAACATAATATTTGAAAGAGGAGGTTAATGATTGAGACAGTTGCTGCTCTGCCTCTTCTGGGCTTGTAGCAATAGAAAATAATTGTTTAGTTTGCGAGAACCTAAAGCAAGCCATAAGCAGAAAATCCCTTGCCTACACTGAAGGAATCCCAACACTTAGATTTATATTGCTTGGGGTTTTTTTAGAATTGCATAGACAAAAATAAGACCTGTGGGGCCTTGTGTATGTCGTGGTTATTCAGGCCTGTCAGTGCTCACTGTTGAACTTTATACCTGGATCAGGCAATGTTCCCAAGGTGAGTAAACACTCCTTGGACAAGCCTCCACTTCACAGCCAGCTAGTGACCATCTGCCTACAAAATGTGCCAACTGCACTTTGCCTCTGTGCATGACCTCCGTGTTCCTGGGTCCAGAAACTCTTTGTACTCAACCTTTCCCACACGCCGAGAAGTTATGACGTTTTTGATCTCAAAGCCAGATTGGATCGAAGTTTGGTTAAACTGCTAAATTTTGTAACTACTTCAAAACAGCAAACCCAGGGGCTAAGAACCTCCGCTTTCAGCATTCATTAATCAAGCCTGTTAAATGATTACCCTGCCAGGGCTGCTTTGTTGACAACTCTGCGTGATGACAATGTCAGTGGCACTGTCCCAAGACACATCCAGTGGTGATGTAAAGGACACCTCAACTGGTGGGATGGACATTACCACAAAGAATATTTAAGCAAGGAGGTGCGTCCTTGGAAAGCAGCGATTGCAAGAGAGCTCCAAGGCAGGTGAAACGGGCTCAACTGAAAGGGACAGCAAAATCCTCTCTGGCATCCAGGTCCACCTTACACAGACAGTAAGTAGAATGGCCTTTATTTTTTCCACCTTAAATTAGTAGAATGGCCTCTGTTTTTTTCATCTTAAATTATCAGTGATTCAAATTCCCTTTCTTGATTTTAAAGCAGTACATAATCAAGTCCACTGGAAATTCTCCCTTTGTGTTATATGTTGTTAGGCTTTGTGACACTGGTTAGAACGTAACGTGTGCTAACACACCCAATCTATCTGATTTTAGATTGTGATCAGTATTTCAAAGCCATCAACAAGATCCACTACAGCTTCAATAATGCCCCCACAGTTGAAAGCCGAGATGAACGTCATGCCCAAGGTTGTCCAGGGGGATTTGGAGAGTCTGTCTCCGGAAGCAAGGGATTTCATCGAAACCAATGCCAAGCTGTGCCAGCCCGAGTGCATTCACATCTGCGATGGCTCGGAAGAAGAGAACACAAAAATTCTGGACATCATGGTAGAACAAGGCATGATCAAGAAGCTGAACAAGTATGAGAACTGGTGAGTAGCCTAAATAAAGTCAAGTATCGTCTCAGAATTGGAAAATTCATTTTCTATCCCGTTTACTTTAAAAACTTCTTATAACTCTCCAATATTTGCTTTCCATGAACATTTTGGAACTTTAGCTTACTTAGGTGAAATACTCAGGAAAAGCAAACTTTTTCCTCTAAAAATTAACATAAAGCATATTATTCAATTGGACTATCAACTATACATTGCCTCTATTGATTAGTTACATCAGGGAACTGAAATAATGTCATGAGACTTATGCAACTAATCATTAGCAATAGCTAAATATTATTGAGCAAATCTTCTTTTGTAGAATTCTACTATTTTAGCCAATTAGTTTATTCATCACAAACTTTTTTGTGGCATTCAAATAGGTCTGTGGGTGTTCAAATATTATTCAGTACAGGCATTATTCATATCGTGCCGATGAGCTTTGACTCTAATGTATTCTGCAAATACTTTTTTCAAATATTTCATAATTTCTCCCAACTAACTGAACATGAAAGGAGAATATTAACAACAAGTGCATACTCAGGAATTACGTGCCAACCACGAGATCGTCATGGGAGAAATCTGCAAAGACTTTTGAATAACTAAGTGCAGGAATTTGGCAATCTGTTTGCAGACTATTTGGGAGAGAAAAGGGCAAGATTCACCAGATAAATTATTCATTGTTAATTATATGCTTAGCTGTAGTGATGATGGTTATGACAGCCCAACTAGAACATTTTTATACTCATGGAAAATTTCGATGCACGGAGCTGAAAATGTAAAACAATCCCCTCTATTGTAAATAGATGGCAAAAATTCCTTAGAGGGGAAAAAGTATCCTGTTTAATAAACTCCTTCACTTTTAATGATCGTGCTTATATTCAGTATTTCCTTTGTGATGCCTCTAACTTAAAGGACTATGCCAATCCCCTAAGCTGGGTTCTGATCCCTCTGGCACTTATACCAACACTTAAACTACTTTTCTTGGCATCCACTTAGCTTGAGGCATCATTTTGTGGTCCCCATACACAACAACTTCACACTGATCAGAATGAGAATTAAACAAGATTAACTTTTCCCTGAAAGTTAGCAACAGAGAATAAGGCTGAGATAAGGGGCAAAGGAGTATTAATGCGTAACAAGAATTTTCTTGGCCATATAATTTGTTATTAGTACTGAAAAGTCTTAAAACAATTTGTATGAGAGAATGCATCTGGCTGATTTTTGAGATTATCTATTATACTGGCTGTCACTGTAATTTTTGCCTTACAAAGCATTGTTTTAGCACCCTTTTGTGCTAAACTGTCCCCACAGAAGTGTAAAAATGCTATATCTCTTATTAAAGTCTAATTTCCTGATTTTTGGTGAAATGCAGCTGGTTGGCTCTCACTGATCCAAGAGATGTGGCAAGAATTGAGAGCAAAACTGTCATCATCACTCAAGAGCAGAGAGATACCACTCCAATGCCTAAAACTGGAACAAGCCAGCTGGGGCGCTGGATGTCTGAGGAAGATTTTGAGAAAGCCTTCAACACCAGGTTCCCAGGCTGCATGCAAGGTAGGCAAGAAAAAGATGATTGACACTGAACTTTCAGCATTGCTGAGACACTTACTACTGTTACAAGCGACTGTAATCTTTAAAGAACAATTTGAGCTGAAGATTTAGCTTTATACCCCTGATAGTCACCTCATTGGTTTCATGCAGAGCTTTACCACAGACACAAATACCTGGGCAAGGACAGTCCTCAGTCTCTTTCCAGCACTCTTGTTTCCCTAAAGAGTGGCAAAGTACAAATATTTGTGTGGCTGTGTTCAGGAAGTCACACAGCAACTAAGGAGCAGATAGGAAGTGACATGAGAATGAAGGACTCCCCATCCATGGCAATAATTTCAGATTCAGGGATTTACACTAACAGAGAACTTGGCCTTCACCCCCCCTTACTCCTGGCTAGACAATCAGTCTGAACTGCTGATTTCAGCATTTAAGATAAAACTTCTTGCTACACAATTAGACAAACAGCAAGTTGCAAGCGCTCTTTAAACATCATCAGAAGCTCTCACAAGACAAACAGGTTTTAAAGGACTGAGAAAAAATCTTCATGTTAATAAAGGTTACTTCCAAAGTTCCTTGTTTTGCTTTTGGCCACATCCTGCTACTCCTTGTTTTCCAGGACGTACAATGTATGTCATCCCCTTCAGCATGGGCCCTATTGGGTCACCTTTGTCCAAGATTGGGATTGAGCTGACAGATTCACCCTACGTAGTGGCCAGCATGAGGATCATGACACGGATGGGAACAGATGTTTTGAAAGCCCTGGGCAATGGGGAGTTTGTAAAATGCCTTCACTCGGTTGGATGCCCTCTCCCACTTAAAGGTAAGATCCATTAAAAACCCCTGGAACCATTGAAAATCCCTGGAGCCATTCCACCCCTGGAAATTCCAAGGGCTGTGTTTTGGAGCTGAGTGCACGTCCTCAACACATGGGAGACCCTCACCAGAGAAGACCAGGGTGGTTCTGTAACAGCACTAGGTTCAAAACTCAGTTAAAGGAATCAAAGCTCAACGAGCGTTTCATGGAGAGGAGATTATTATCCCTGGTACTTACCAGGGATTTCCTTGAAGCATCTGGTGTGGGTTGCTGTCAGAGGCTCGATGCTGATGAAACAACAGCGTGATCAAGCATGGAAATTACTGCATTCATGAGTACAACATTCTGTTCTGCAGAGCCATTAATCAACAACTGGCCGTGCAACCCGGAGCTGACGCTGATTGCTCATCTCCCGGATCGCAGGGAGATCATCTCGTTTGGCAGCGGCTACGGGGGAAACTCCTTGCTGGGGAAGAAATGCTTTGCTCTCCGAATTGCCAGCAGACTGGCCAAAGAGGAGGGCTGGCTCGCAGAGCACATGCTGGTAAGAGCTGTTAAATCATGTGTGTTTGCACAGCCGTTGAACCCCAAATTAGAGGCACGTAAATCCATCACCCGCCTCGCTATCAATGAAATTAGTCTCATATGGATAGTCCTGTAGCTTTAGATTGGAATCTATCGTGTGCCAGGCTCATAAGGAATAGAAAACTGCTTGCAAGGCCAAGTACTAAATGTTTAAAATAGTACCTGTAATGCATAAAACAAGTAGGATTTGGAAATTCTGAGAGTGACTTCTTGTAGGCAGACCCATGTACTTGAGCAGAGCCTGAACATCATCGCTGGGCATCCACTTTACAAGTCTAATAGCTAAAGATTAATACAAGTTTTTAAAATTGTCTTTCAAATTACAAAGAGGTCCACGCACTCAAAAACCTGCAAATATCAGGTTTTCTAAGGGAGTTCTGCTATGTACCCTTCCTGCCTTTAATTTCTGCTGTCATTTAAACCATTCTACCACCATAAAATATCACTGAAAAAAAGAATTTCAAAGTGTATGAGAGAACAGCCTCACAAAAAAATATCTGTGGTCTCTGAGAAGAGCAGAAGTATCCATGCACAAAATACTTTCCCTTCACTCCACTTGTGCAGCCAAAAGAATATTACCTGGTTTTCTTCTGTCTCAACAAAGAAACACAGATGTATACGGTCTTTAATCAGCAAAATAAAGATAAATGTCTACTATAAACAGATCTAACATTTTAAAAAAATATAAGAATTTCTTACAGATACTCTAATGGCTAGAAGAGTTAACTCTCTCAGTATTAAAAAATACAGTTTGAATTATTTGTCAACACTATTATGTTGTGCTTCTTCTGTAGGAACAAATGTGCATAATTAAATAGTTGATCATTTCCACTTGCTAGGAGACAATCTCTAAAATGAAAAGTACAAGAAAAAAAAAAAGACTCTGTTTAACAGTTGCATTAATTTTTCAATAGATCCTGGGAATTACCAATCCAGAAGGTAAAAAGAAGTACTTTGCTGCAGCATTCCCTAGTGCATGTGGAAAAACTAACTTGGCCATGATGAACCCAAGCCTGCCAGGATGGAAAATTGAGTGTGTGGGTGATGATATTGCCTGGATGAAATTTGATGAACAAGGTATGGAAATTAAATTGGAATGTCTTGCAGGTTGCTGTAGGTGCAGTAAGACATGCTGCAGAATTCTGGATAGAATTAAATCAGTATGATTTACTTACATTTTGTCATTTAACTTCCAGGCAACTTAAGGGCAATCAATCCTGAAAATGGCTTTTTTGGTGTCGCCCCTGGAACCTCGGTCAAAACAAACCCCAATGCTATTAAAACCATATTCAAGAACACCATCTTTACCAACGTGGCAGAAACCAGTGATGGAGGTGTCTACTGGGAAGGCATTGATGAGCCCTTGCCAGCTGGAGTGACAGTGACCTCCTGGAAGAACAAGGACTGGACCCCAGACAACGGTACCTGGCCGTGAAGTCTCTTGGCTTTCTTTGAAATTAACGAATTAATCAATGTTAATTTTGCCATGGTGACCTTTTGATCGTGTTCTGTGCAGGGGAACCTTGTGCTCACCCCAACTCGAGGTTCTGCTCCCCAGCCAGGCAGTGCCCCATCATGGATCCCGCGTGGGAATCGCCCGAAGGCGTTCCCATCGAAGGAATCATTTTTGGAGGCCGCAGACCAGCTGGTAAGAGATGCAGCAGCCACGTTTCCAGGCTGAAGGGCTGCCCACAGAAGGGCTGACACACAGCTGGGCAGAGACGCAGGGTTTGCTTTCACAGCTGCAAAAGCATGGAAATAACCACGTTAGTCCAATTTCTGCGTGTTAGCCTTTGGCACGCACACTTCCAGCCACTGGTGTTTCAGTGTCTGAGTTGTTTGATGTTAACACAAAACAGGTAATAATACTACAGGGCTGGAGGGAGATCAGGACCCACTAACCTGGGTAGTAGACACATAGAAAATTGCTGTATTGGTCTCAATTTGCCTGTAGTTTAAGTAGTTCAGGTAGTAAATGGTTAGAGAAACGAAACTGTTGTAGATAGTTTAAAGAAAAGGAAGTAAAATAAATAGTTCTGTTAAAGGTCACCTAAAGTTGGAAAAGAAACAGAAGTAATGCTAGGTCTGAGTCTAATATGACCACAGGACCAGATTCTATTTCCACTAAAATCTGCTGGAGATTCTGATGTCCCAGATATCTCCCACTGAGCAACTAAACATGGATGTGTTCAGTAATCAGTAGCCAGTTTTGAAAACATTCATTTAAACTTCTTTGCTGTAAGAGAGTGGGAAATTAACTGATTAAAAAAAAAAATAAAAATCCACTGGAAAAATTAGAATGCATTATCCAGAAACATGCATTCAGCAGTATCTCAGATAGCAAAAGCTGTCTTAAAAATGTTTCTGGACCTCTAATTACTGAAGGGATTTTGTTCTTTATAGGTGTCCCTCTTGTATATGAGGCCTTTAACTGGAAGCATGGAGTATTTGTAGGAGCAGCCATGAGATCTGAAGCAACAGCAGCTGCTGAGCACAAAGGTAAATCAAAATTTAATCTGCCTACCTGTATTAAAAGCAGTCCCCTCTGGACTGCCTGCCCTCTCCTTCCCCTTGCTCTTTCACATTTCAGTCTTGGCAGCTAATTTTGCAACCTGTGCATTTTCACAATAGAAAATATTTGTACTGGAATTAAGAGCCAAATTCTCTGTAAAAGTCAAATTAAGCAAAATAATCCCTTAGGTGGCAAGCATACAGAACAGGATGCAGGCACAGGGTTGCCAGAAGCCTTGACAGGGAGTTCTTGTTACAGTCTGGGATAAACAAACTTAAATTTTCTCTTCTTTTAGAGCTCAACATAAATGCATGAGTGATAGCCATCTCTTGAAGATCTCCATTTAAGCTGCTTGACCTGAGATTTAAGAAATTTAATAACAAAAATTAATTTAATTTGTACCTTTTTTTGTACATCAAGGATAATGCTTGTGTTGTTTCTTAAAGCTCTTTGGTTCAGAAGGGTGGTGAGGGTATCACGGGTACTAAACCCTGGGAAGACCTGAATCTTTGTGCTTTAGAATAAATGTGCTATTTGTTCCCTTACCTTCTCCATCTGTGTTTTGAACAGGCAAAATCATTATGCACGACCCGTTTGCCATGAGGCCTTTCTTTGGCTACAACTTTGGCAAGTACTTGGCGCACTGGCTGAGCATGGCCCATCGTCCAGCTGCAAAACTGCCCAGGATCTTCCACGTTAACTGGTTCCGGAAAGACAGCCAAGGGAAATTCCTGTGGCCTGGCTTCGGGGAGAATTCCCGTGTGCTGGAGTGGATGTTCAACAGAATTGAAGGGAAAGCTTCTGCCAAACCAACTGCCATAGGTTACATCCCCACTGATGCTGCTTTGAACTTGAAGGGGTTAGAAGATGTCAACCTGACCGAACTGTTTGATATCTCAAAGGAGTTCTGGGAAAAGGAGGTAGAAGAAATCAAGCAATACTTTGAAGTGCAAGTTAATGCTGACCTTCCCTATGAAATAGAAAGGGAATTGCTTGCCTTAGAGATGAGGATAAAACAGCTGTAAGCTGAACAAACGCACAATTATTTATCGGTTTGCACATACTAAGACAGGGCAAACACATCTTACCAAATCACCACTGGAAGCATAACAGCACACTGATGGGCAGGGGGTTATAATGAAAGTAGGTCATAGCTTAGTTAGGATATAGGTACAGAGACATTCTAGAAATAACTCCAGACCTAATGATTTATAACTACATCGGTTGTTGTGAATAGGTGAGCAGCTGTGGGAGTGCACGTGCACAGGGTCTGAAACCCCTGCTCTGTCACTTACATGCACACAGAGCCATGATGGGTGTAAATTATTTGCCTAGTTCTGCATATACAATCCAAACCAATCCAGCCTTCAAGTTGTAGCACATTGTTTTCATCACAGAAACCTCTGGAGTCTCAGGCTCCACAAAAAAGAGGAGAGAAAATTAGATGCTGTATATATGTATTACCTAAACATATTTCATGGCTTAAATATTTTTTAGAAAAATGAAGTTGTAACTTCTATCAGAGTGAAAGATGACTTTATATTACTAATGCATATTTAAGATATTGCTATTATATATTACTCATGTTCCTGTGATTTCCAGATGTTTTGAATGGCTTGTTCTTAAACTATAAAATAAATGTTTATACAAAATATTACCTCATTTCCAGTGTTCTTGCTGTTTATAAACTACATGCATATAAATTGAGCCTCCTGTCAATACCACAGCACAGGGAAAGATTCACATGTTGGATGTTGACTAGAGTTGATCTGCTACTCCTAAGCCAACTAGTTTAAGCCACATACTGTCTTTGCAACTTTGATTCAAGCCAAAGGCATGATCCAGAAATTATGATACCAGCTGTGAGCAGTCATCCAGCTGGTGACACACTCTCCATAACTGGGCATTGTTAGTTACTGCAGGCATTTATAAAATAAACTACCCTCTAGGAAAGCCCCATATTAGGACCTTGCTCATTTGTTAAAGTCATAGGATTTGTCTCTGTTCCACAGTACCTTGGCTTTTGCAAGAGTAATGAATGCAGCTGCTGAAGTAAAGACAATTTGGGAGAAAGGTTTTCCAGATTTGTCGGGATGCCTAAAGCCTTACAGCTCAATGAAAATCAGGGTAGGAACCTGTGTTGGCTTCCTTGTAAAGCCAAGACACTAAAACCAGCCCATGTTCTCCCAATTAGAGGTGTCATTTATGTGCTTCCCACATCCCTGGCAGGTATCCTGCTTTTTCACTTTGAATGCTTGATCTCCCAAAACATATTGCAAATATTTGCCTAGCAAAAAGAAAACCACTTACATTGTGTAATAAGCCTTTTTACAGACCCTGCTTCCTTGCAGAGCAAACAGTGCCAGGGCTGGTCAACAACTGCCCTTCAAAGTTTGCTAGGAGGGCTCACATAATCTGAAAAGGCTCTAAGTACCCCCTGACTTCATGTTTAAGACTTAACACAAACATTATCAGTTCTGAAGTGAATAATAGAGCCCAAGTCAATGCATAGGTCACACAAAGAACAGACAATAGAAAGCTGTGCTGGAAGTGGAGGAGAGTGGTGCAGCCTCTGGAGGTGATCAAAATCACATCTGCATCCCCTATAGGGTCACCTATATGTTTACTCTTTAATGGGCTCCAAATTAGCAGGAAAAGGTGGAAGTCAGTAAATAAGTCAGAGGAAGTGAGCCAAGAAAGACTGGAATATGCACTCCTCAGATTCAAGGATTACTATCAAGTGTATAAAATAAAGTTGTTAATAAATTAATTCCGTAAATAGCTGGTGAAAAGCCTGGGGCATTCCCAAACGGGTGTGACAGTACTGGACTGGTATTTGGGTAGGTCTAAGGAAGAACAAGAAGAGCTGAGAAAATCTGCCGTGGTGATCTCAGAGAGTTATGGCCAGTTACAGCCTCAGGGTTTCTTAGAGGCCTCGGGAGAGGATGAGCAGTGCAAACGTGTTCCAGGCACAGCCTGAAATGCTGCCCAGGAGATGTACAGAAGCTTGGGGCTTTCCAGAGCTCTCTGAGCACTCCAGTGTGCTGCTCTGCCTTCCCAAGCACAGCCAGGCTCCAACGAATGTTCCCAAGAAACGACTCCTACTCCCTGCCAGAGGAATCTGTGCCAGGGCCCGAGCCCAGCAGGCATAAGGACATGGGAAAACCAAGTGACACTTCTCCCATAAATGCTGCTCGGTGAGGAGATGTAGATACCATCACTGAGGTCTTACAGCACACGCCCAGCTCTAGCAACACTGGTGTTCTAAAGTTCTAACTGCCTTGAGAACACTTCACCCAGCCTAAAACACTGGCTTTCATTTTCTGACTAAATCCCTGCTTTCTCTTCCTCACCCCAAGAAATCCGGGGATTTTCTTTCCTTTGACCACCTCTGCCCTCAGGTTCTGCTCTGGGTGTTTTTTCCGTGTAACACAATACAACTCATGGACAGTGGCTATCACGAGCTCCTCTGGCAAAAACTATTTCAACCGTTGGTGGTTCTCCCACTGCATATATTTTAACCACATGCACCTTTTCAAACACTGCTCAGAGACACAGACCATTCCAGAAACCAGAAAATGGGGAGGAAAATCCTGCCGTACTGTTAAGAATGAGAACAAGAAAATGAGTTTTTGCATGAGTCATTCAACAGCTCCTTTGTATGTAAATATATCCTCAACCCATCAGCATCTATGGGGAGTACAATTTACATTTTGAATGATCAAAATGTTTAGTATTGGCAGAGAAAATGTTTAAAAAGAGAGAAGGCGGTGGTTTAAAATTTAGAAACTTAGTCAACCGTGCCAGATTATGATCTCAACTCTTCTCCCTCCAACAAATACTATGCTCCATAAAAACAAAATGCTTTTAAATTGAAATTTAGAAGTTCCCCTGATTTTCTAAAGAAAGAGGGGAAGGCAACAAATGCAGTAAATTTCAACAAATGAGTAGAGAAATATAAAACTTGGCCTATTAAATGCAATTCAGAGAAGGGAAGCACAGGCAAGACTAACACATGAAGTGTACGGAGCCATAACATTTGCAACAGCTGTGTTATGAAATGCCCTTGGTATTCTGGGAAGTGGGAAACAAAATACTTTGTTAAAACACTTGTGGATGTACCGGTGGCTGAAGAAGAAGAGAGACAAAATTAAAATCACAGTTTAACCATTAATGCTCTTGAGGATACGATCTCTTGAGGTACCTCGTTTGCGCCGTGACGAACAAGAACACTGTGATGGATGCACCACATCCCGGAAAAGCTGTGCTCCACTGCCTTAAATTTAGCCCAGTCCCTCAGGCAAAAAGTCTGGCCTCAGTGCCAAGTGCTGCTGTTAGCACAGATAAATCCAGAGCTCAGACCTAGACCTTGCCCCAATCCTTGCACAGGCTGAGAAGCCTCCAAGCCCGATGCCATCCTTTGGACTCACTTCTCATGTTTCAAGGTCAGGTTTTGACTGTGTTTTGTCTTGTTCCTTCAAATCCCCTTCTCAGATGTCAGTCTCAGCAGTAATTACCTGGAGTATATAAGATATCTATGCACCTGGATTCTGTCAACATGATGAAGGTTAAACCAAATAAATAAATAAACCTGAAAAGCCATGTCCAGCTTGCTGCAGAACTCGTGCTGGAAAATAGTGAAACCCAACTTCAAACCTCTCACAATTCTGGGATGTTATTTTCAGGAAAAGAAGCAAAATTCAGAGAAATGGCATTTGTGCTCTGGGAAATGCTGTTTTCCAAAAACCTTGGCTACCATAGTAACATGATTTATTCCATACTTGCAGCAGTATAGTCAGTCAGCTCCCCAACTGAAAGACAATTATTGTAACTAGAGATGTACCTGGCTGGAAAACTGTGGGAATGCTGCTCTGGATGGCAAAGCAGTGCACTCTAAACTCCAAATTAGTAATTGTTAGTGTTGATCATGGAGGACATTTCTGGCAGGGGTTTAACCTCAGCAGTACAGAAGGGCACGTTGGTCAAAGGAGTGTTGGCAAATCCCCCTCACCGAGGTTCCAAACCACGTCCTGCCCCATCTGTGTGTCCTTATGCAAAACAGCTAGGTGGGGAGAATGAGAAAGAAAAAAAACCCTAATTGCTATTGTATTCCTTTACTGCATTCTGCAGCCACTGTGGGTATGTTGGCTGCAGAACTTTACCAGAGCAGGATTTTGTGAGCAAATTGCAGAAATCCACACATATTAATATGCAAAATTCAGGCTGTGTCTGATCCCTGCAAACAAAAGCACGGTTGTGGTGCCTTTGCTGTAAGAGGCCATACAAAAGACCTCTGAGTTGTCCCTACCCAGCATGAAGGGCTTTGTGCTGCCTTGGATGCCATCAGTGACAATCACCTTGAAATTTGTTTTGCTCCTCCTCACACTGGTGCCTCTTGCCATGCCTGTTCTCCACTCTAAATATGACCAGACATAGGTTCTGAGATGATTCTGCCCTCAGCTTTCCTTCAAGATGATAAGCTGCAAGCAGAACTTTTTCTAATACACATCCCAGAAATGTTCTTTGTGTCTTCTTCGGAAATGTCAGCCGCTGGCCATTGGAGAAGGGAAAACATCTGGTTTAATCCTCCCGAAGGAGCATATCAAAGTTTTTGTGCTGTTTTTTATGCAGCCTCAAGGCCTTTTATTCAGCTAAAAAATCCCTTTGTAAACTGCTGCATTTCATTTTTCTTAGTTCTGTTCTTTTTCTCAACCAAGAATGTAGTTTTTATTCCTTTTCTTGTAAAGCATCACAAGGCCATTTCCCAGGTTGAGATGGCCAAGAACAGTCCCTCCCAGAAATTTGATCCTGATAAACAGCTGCTCTCCAGCACAAACCAAGCTCATCCCCCATGGAAAATAGTTTCTAGGCTCACAATAAATAGATCTTACCCCTGCTGTGTATAGATTTGTGGGCTTCAAACTAAACTGATAGTCTGAACTTGTCATCCTTCCCATCTCATCAGAAATCCTCGAAAGGGCCTGTCACCATGGTGGAGGCTGTCACAGCAACAGCCCAAATGCCAGCTCTGAACGTGAATGGAACAACAAAACCTCTTTTTACCCACTGGAAGCCATCACTATATTTATCTGTGTCTTCCTGAACAGATGAGAAACTTCCCATGGTGTTCTGGAGCTCCAGATCCTGAGAGCAGCTATGAATAGAGGCTTTAAATTTATCCAGGGTTGGAAAGAGAACGAAACCTAAAGCTACAAGATGATGGCAGTTCAGCTGGCTGGGAAGCCAGCAGAGCCTTGCAAGGGGCTTGGAGATAAATTCCCACCCACAGGATGAACAGCATCACCCTCCGTGTCCTGTAATGCTGCAGAAGTGGGGTGACTTCGAGTGACATGGAACCATGAGGGGTACAGCTCTCCCAGAGTTATTCCTGCTGGCAGGAGCCAGGAAGGTGGTGAGACCCAGGGGAAGCTTCTGCCTTGACCCTAACTGAGCACCCTGACTCCACTGTTCATTTTCTTACAGCTCATTCAGGTCTGCCCAGGCTCAGGTGAGCGTGCCTGGGCTTTTGTTCCACCTCAGTCCCTGGATTGCCTTAAATAACAACTTCTTGGAGAGCCACACAGCCAGGACAGTGGAGCTGGACAGCAGAGCTCCTGTTGGCTTTGGTGGTGACCAAATAATCTGCACAAAAACAAACCCCTGCCAAAAAAACCCCCACAGTCAGCCTGGTTTTGCCTATCAAAGTGATACAACAAATAACAACAGTTATTTGAAGCTCCAAAGGTAACCTATAAGGGGGGAAAAAAAGCTATAAATTAGCTATAAATTTAAACTAGGACAAGAGGTGGGAAAGGGAGGGGGAGGCTGTTTGAGAGCTGTGGGTTGACTGGTGGTCTCAGAGTACAAAAGCAGTAGCCTTCTGACACTAATAAGTAGAAGCAAGCCTTGGATTGTGGGGAGTTTTCTTGGTCTTTATTCCATAAAGACAGAAATCTGGCTCTATTTCATCACAGTTATCTACACTCAGGCACCCCTCCACCCTTGAAGGAGATTAGTAGTGATAATGCATCTGGTACCTGCCCCAGCAATAACAGATCTATGTGGAGAAGATTACAAGAAATTGTTTGGACTTCTGCCCAGTCCTAGAAGTCCCACCAACCATTTCCAAAAGTCCCATCACTTTTTACGGCTTGTCTCTCAAGAAGGCTGCAGAAACCTACATGAGGGAGAGACTTTAAAAAGATTTTTGCAGACATTTATTTCTGGCCAAATTATGATTGCTTGGAGGAAAAAGAAGCCACCATACAAATCTTGTTAGAGACTTCAGCAGGAACTCACAAACCCATGCAGAACCAAGATAAGCTAAAAAAAGCAATCACATCCAGGAAGGAAAGACAGGCCAGCCAGCCAAATGCAACTCTTAATTCCAACCCGTGACAGACCCCTGGGGCAGCTCCAGAGCCACTTAGCACAAGCGTGGAGCTGGGCCAGGAGGAGTCGCTGGCACCAGAAGAGCAGCTCTGGCAAGTCCACGCTGCAGTTTGGTGATTTGCTGAGGGGCACAGACTCAGACAGGCTGGGTACCCCCAGGACCGCTCCCCACCCCCAAAACCCTCCAAGCTGACAGCTCCAGGGACACTGTGATCCCTGAGCTCCCTGCACATGTAGGAAAGCAGAGTAACAGCACATCTGTCAACAGCACAAGAACTCCCCGGCAGTGCTGCTTGGCAGGAGCCGGGAGCAGCCGTCTGCAGTCCGAGGTCTGAAGGGCAATGTGCCTTCCAAGACTCCTGCAGCTCCAGGGAGCTGTGTCCTGGAGCAAATATCAGTGACTGGGCAGCCCAAAGGCCCCCTGCACATGCCCTGCGAGCACCCTGCCTGCTCCATGCTACACAGGAGGTGAATTTCCCAGGAAGCCCGGGGGATAAAAAAAGCACACAGAGCATCTTGAGAGGTGAAAGGTTAATCCCTGTGCCCCTCAGTCCCCTCCGACGGACTGCTCTGCCAGCAGAGGTGGAGCACATGGCCCAGCAGCACAGAATCACCAGGCACTGGGAATATTCACTCCAGCAAGGACTGGAAAATGCTTTCTTTTCAGGGACACAGTGCACAGAGCTGCCAGGAAGGTGACTGCACTGATTAGTCTTGTGCAGGGCTGTGGGGCTGCTGACAACTGCCTGCCCTGGGGGTCCCCAGGCAGCGCTGCTCAGTGCTGTAGGAGGAAGGCAAAGGAGGGGGACCAGATGGTTTCTAGCAATGACAGCTACAGAGCTCCCTGCAGGCTGTGTCACACTGCTGCTCTATCTCCAAACAAGCAGCTCGCACACACAGCTACACCCTTAGACAGTGCAAGCTGGAAGCTTTTTCTGTTCCGGTTGCTGGAGAGCATCTCCCAGTCTCCTGGTGCAGGTGAGGGTGTTGGCTGGATGCTGTCCCTGCTGCAGGCACAGCAGGAAGGCCAGGGAGGGCAGCTGCTCCCAAGACATTCATGATGGTGCCAGTTTTTTTGAACTATGAGTTTGAACAGAAATCATGTTGCACCCTAAATGTCACTGCCACACAGAAAGGAAGTCATGAATCTCCAGCAATCTTCCCAGCATCATTATTTTAAAGCATAAAATGAATATATACTGGAAGAACCCCTGCAGCTGTGACTGTCTTGGTAAAGCCATTAACAAATGCAGTTTAACACGTCCCAGTGCAGCCAGCCCTGACTGGGGGCTGCCAGGTCTCTCTCCCATCCTTCTCCCCCTGTTGCTCTGCTTATTGTTTGCTTCATTGTTAATCCTACCTAATTTAAAAATAGGAAATTGATTTCTTATGTATCCATTACAAACCAAATCATTTCTTTATTACAGCAAGGATCGCATTTCATAAGCAAGTCATGGAAAATTAAAACCATGCTTGTTGCTTTGATGAAATAATGGAGAAAAGTGCTGGAGGGGAAGGCACAGACAGCTGGGGGCTGTCATGCAACCAGTGGTGCAAGTTAACTCTTTGCTCTCATCCAGGGCTCCCAAGGCTGCCAGTTCTCCTCCCCCAAGCTTCTGGTTATGGTCTAAGTACTCCCTTATCCCTGAACCTCCAAAGCACCTCAGAGAAGGAATGCAACCCCTCTGAACAGAGTGGGTCAGTGATTGTGGAGGTTTTGTTGTTCACAGGAGGTTTGCAGCCTGCCTGTGTGCAGAACCAGGTTCCTCCCAGTACTGACACTCCTGAAATTCAGGGCTCGTTGCTGTTGCAGTGTGCACAACACAGGGACAAACACCAGCCACAGTCAGCCCAGGAGTCCTTGCAGCATAAGTATTTCCAGGCCTTGGGCACACTGGAGCATTGTGCTGAGCTGCTGGGAAGGGGGATTCAGGGTGGAGGGGAACCACAAGTGCCTGGAGAGCTCTCAGTGTCCATTGCACACAGGTTATGTCAGTGCAGCAGGCACCACATCAACAACACGTTAGCAGTGTACTGTGACTCGGGGCGGGTTATAAATTGAAATAAAAGCCATTGTGTGCATTGCTGAGGATTTATGGACTGTTCTCTGAACCTCCCTGTGGAGCAGACAGGACATGGGTCCTCTGAAGAGTAATCCAGATAAGTGCTACAGCTCGAGGACATTGCAACATCCAACCCAAAGTTCATTGGCTACTTCATTAGCGTGTTGATCTCCAGGAATTACAGCCAAAAACACCCTCTGCAATTTCCCCACCACAAGCAGAAAGAACACTGAGCTATCACTGCAGAATTCTTTTCATAATGTATCATCTATAAATGTGTCCAAATAAAAATGCCATTTCTGGGGACAAAGAATAAGCAAAACTGTCACAACAGACCACAATCAGGCTCCATGAGGGTGAAGGGCAGCAGAAGAGATGGTTTCAAAGCAGTAATTCATGTCTAGCCTGTTCAACTCTGAGCATACCCTTTTGAGCAAGTAACTATTTGGTTTCACTTCTTTCACTCCCATTTTGGAAAAAAGATCCCATTTCGCAGGATCTTTCAAGTCTGTGTTGCTCTCAAAGCCTGCTGTAGAATCATTCAGGTTGGAAAAGACCTTTAAGATCACTGAGTCCCCACGGCTCAGGGACTTGCTGTTCTTCCTGGAAGCCAGGCCCAGAGAGATTACCATCCCAAAGTAATTCTCACACCAGGTAAGAGGCCTGGAAACCCTCACCTGATCCTGCCCCAGCTCTGGGAGGAGCCCAGGCAGCCACCAGCAGGTATTTGCCAGTTCTCTGCAAAGAGCTTCCTTACAAGGCAGCCAAGGGAAGTCCTTTAAAACTCTTTATGGTCCCTTTGTGCTGATGATTCTCAGAATAGAAAAACAAGTTTTGTAACTTAGTGGAAGTGAAGGAAACGAGCTCTTTCCAGGAACATCCTGCACTGGCCCTGCAGCCCCCACCTCCCTCCAAAGGGCTTTTTTGCAGTTGTGTCACTGGGACATACCATGCCCCTTTCTACCAGTTTCTGTACTGGCTGCTACCATGTTCAGCCAACTTATTTATGCAATAAACAGCTCAAGAAGTACCCGTGTCAATTACTGTAAGTTATGTCCAAGCAGCTCCAAGATCAACTCAAAGGTCCAAAGCTCTCAGCCTCTGTAAAGTTCTCCTACATTAACAAGCATTCCAGTTTCTTCCCAAGGGGTATTGAGATTTTAATAATTATCTAATAAATGACAGAATTATTTTCAAGAAGTTTCTTCTTTGATCTTATTGTGCATCATCCAAACAAAATACTCGTCAGAACTCTTGGAGGATAATGTCAAAGTGATGTGATAAGTCACCGAAAAAATCCAGAAATTCAGAAACATTCATTTGCACTCGCACAGCACAGCCGACTCACCAGGCTGATATTTTAATGGAACCACTGGATGTTTTCATTAGCTGCATTTGCCACAGTGACAGCAACAATAACTCCCAGACAGAAGTCGAGACAAGACGCAGTAATTAGGTCAAACCTTCGGGATAGAGCTGTCATCACAGACATAAATGTAAGTTACTCTCTCACTGCCCAAGCTCTGCAAGATGTGCTGCTCGCTGGGTTGTCTAAACATGATAAAGAAGGGGAAGAAATGAGGGTCATTCTGCCTTTTGCTGTTCGTTACAATTACCCTGTGTTTAATTGATCTTGATTAATTATTTAAGGTAAACGGAGCTTTCCTGACCTAACAGCAACATGTAAACTGATTAACTTTACAAAGCCAGCAAAATGATCTGCACGGTGAGATCAGCTCTTGTAATCCATTCTTGAGGCCAGGTTATCCCGTGTCAGGGCCAAGGATGCTCTGCCAGGCACAGGACAAGACAATGAGGTGTGAGGGGGGTCCCCCTGGGGTGAAGGTCAGACTCCCCCAGCCCCTCGGCACCACTGGGAAGGGAGGAGGAACGGGAACATGAGGAAGAGGAGGAATTGTCCTGAGCTCTGGTAGCTCACGGTGCCTCCTGGGGCTGCGCCCGTATGGGCTTGGGGGAAGGAGAAGAGGAAGACAATCCCTTTCCAGGTGGGATGAAGGCTGGGAGCACGTGGGGAGCTCGAGGGAGATGGCAGAGCAGTGGCAGGGAAGGAGACACCGTGGAAGGCAGGTTGGGGCAGCCCAGCAGGACCCAGCTGCAGTTTGGCTCACAGAGCCTGCACAGCCCAGCCCCAGAGGCAAATGCAAACTGGCCCTTTGCCTGGCTTTATTTTGGCAGCCCCGTCTGTAACATCACCATGGGTTACAGGGCAAAAAAATGCTTATTTTGTGCAGATAATGCCTGTCTTAGCTGAAAATCAATCCCAGATAAAAGCTTTCCAAGAGATCCTGCTGAGATTTGTGTGTGAACATTGCAATGGGAGCAGCAGTGCCCTATCCAGGATGATAAGCAATCTGGTAGCATTGATTCCTTATATAACTTGGTAAATTATGCATATTGGAGGAAAGTGATTTGTTTAGAGATCCACAGTATCCCCCATCCCTTCTGGCCAGTCACTAAGGCAGGTACACAGATAAATGAGAAGAAAACACTGTCACCGCTTTGGCTCCAGGGCAGAAGCAGATAAGGCTGATAAGGCAGCAAGTGAAATTCCCTTCCAGGCTCCCACACAAATAAACACCTACTTGGGCAGAGGCTGCTCAGCTGCAGCAGAAATTCTGCTCTGGTTGTTTGAAATAGCAGCCCCCCTAGGCACAAATAGAGCCATAACCTCCCTCCTCCATCAAAAGCTCCTTGTCCAGGGAACTTATGCTCCATACAGGTGAGGCAGGGCAGCTGGGAAGAAAAAGAGACACCCAGAGTCCTGCTTGGGGGCACAGGGACAGGTGGGAGATCAAATCCAGGACCACCACCCCAGGGAAGCAGCCTGCCCCCAGGCTGGCTCTGTGTGAGGGTGAGGATGCTGTTAGTTCACACAATGCAGGCACAAGAGAGCTGTGGGCACCCCAAGCCAGTCCCAGGCCAGCACCAGCACTGAGTCCCCATCACAGCAGGCTGAAGGTGACAAATCCCACCAAAATTGTCCCATGCTGCTGCCACCAACCAGGAGGAAAAGCACAGAAGTCAGGAGCATCCCCAGCCTGCAGGATGGACTAATCCCTGTCAGCTGTGCACGGAAACCCCCAGATCTTTCAGTCAGTGGGAACTTCCTTGGCGATCTGGCTGTGCCACCAAAGGCTTTGACACCATCTCCCTCCTTTTTAAACAGAAATTCATGAAGTTTCATGAGCCATATTAAAAAAAAATGATAGAGGCTTTCTGCCAAATTGCTGATGCTTCGGGTTTTTTGGGGTTTTTTTCCCCCACCCCAGTTTCTTTTACATCTCATCAGTTCCTTCTCTGTATTTATTTCTATTTGGTTTTCTACCTCTGGGAGCAGAGCAAGCCATCAAACCTGGATTAAACATGCCACAAAAGAATTCAAGCCTTGACATGGCCAAAATATTGGTTTCCAATGAAACAAAACAAAAGACCAGGGTGAAGTAACTATTTCAGCAGTTTGTGCAGCCATGTAAATAGATGTTGCCAAGGGAGACTGAAGAGAGATAAAGATCCACCACCCCTCCAGAGCTCACAGAGGAAATGTTCAGATCCAAACTCCATTTCCCAGCAGCATTCACCAGTCCAGCTTCAGCTGAAATGGTGGATAAGCCACATTTTTAAAAATTAATGTTTAAAAAAAGGCCAACAAAGTTGAGGGTTCCCAGCTGGGCACTAGGAAGGCATTTCCTCTCGGGGCAGGTTTCATTTCTGAGCCCTGGGAGATCTGCAGTCTCCTACCTGTGAGGAAGGGGCTGAGCAGACCTCAGGGCTGACCCAAGACAGCAGTGTTTGTTTTTTATGGAAATACTCATTTCTTTGGAAAAATACCTATCTTACTGGCAGCGCCCAGACCTGCCAGGCTGCCTCACTGCAGCTGCTCCAGAGGTGGGAACAGGCAGAGGGGACTGGCAAGGCTGGAAGAGCAGAGTCCAACGCCCTGTGGTGCCAGGGATGTGCCAGGGCTGTGCCTGGGGAGGCTCCGGGTGAACATCAGGAAAGTTTCTGCCGGAGGGTTGGTGCAATGCAGTGAGACTGCCTGGGAGGCCAGGGAGGCTCTGTCCTTGGAGATGTCCAGGCTAAGATATAACCTACCCAAAACAGCCCTGGCAGCAGCTCAGAGACCAGACCAGAGCCCTCCCAAAGTCCCTCTCACCCAACGCTCCCATAACCAGGATGAGAAATCAGTGCAAAAAGAGGTGAATACAAAACTGACCACAAAAACACAACCAGCAGTTCCAGAAAAGAGGCAGCTCTAAAACAAGTGACTTTATCCCTGCGGGCTAATTAACGCTGAACCCGATAAAGCCTAACTACATTTTTAATTAAGAGAAGGAGCCCCTTGGCAGCTCCCCCTCCATCCCAGGGACACCCACACCAAGCAAAAACACTGAGGAATGCAGCTCCAGCTCAGCCGCTGGCGTAACGTGTTTGTTGTCCCAGTGCTGGATTCCTGCTGCCCGGGCTGCACTTTGGAACATTTCACCTGCGTGCAGGAGCCAGCACTGCAAGCGAGGCAAACACCCCTCTCGGAGGGCAGCACACACCATTTGCTAAGCAACCCCTGGACACGTGGACTTTGCTTGTGTTCAGCCTTTCCTGCAAATCAGCGGGGCAGACCGTGCCAGTTTTGCAGGAGCCAGAGGGGCTGTGCCCTGTGAGGAGGGGGCTGCAGAGCAACCCTGCTGAGGGCACGCAGCAGCACACCAGGCTCATGGGCAAAACTGCCCCAAGAGCAAAACCAGCTGATTTTAAGGGTGGTCTGGGTTTGGAGGGGGCCAGGGAGAAGGGAAGAGGCAGGGCTGGCTGAGGCTGTGCTGAGCAGCCCAGCGAAAGCTTCTTGGGAAGAAGGAAATGCAAGCAAAACATTCAAGCATTTGTTAGTCCACCCCTGAAAACACATTGGGAAACGCTTCCTAATCCATCAGATCCTCCCCAGGGTTGCTGCCTAAGGGCTGAGGGGTGGCACAGAACTCAGGGAATGCAGCCCCAAAGGAGACCTGACCCAAACACTGCACAGCCTGCCCCAGGTGTGTTTGGTGGTGCACGGGACTGTGCAGGATTTCAACAGGCTGCAAGGAAACCTGTGCCTCCAGCAGAGACCAAAACACCCTCCAGGCCAGGAACTGAGGCACAAAGCAGCACAAAGTCCCTTCAGAGAGCTGGGTGCCCACCCAGCCAGCACAGGCACTGCATTAGCACAGGGCAGGCTGCCTTGGGACACTTGATCTCAACTCTGCATGAAAGCAAGCAGGATTTGGGGGTTCTGTAAGCGTCTGCTTTGTTTGTTTTACAGGCACATCTTGTTTCAGAGAGCGTTTCAGGTAACCACTGGAGACAAGTTCAGCGTGGTGCCAGAAGTCCCCCTGTGAACACACCAGTGTGCACCTGTTCAGGAAGGGCCACTGATGGGACTTCGGTGTGCCAGGCCACAAAGCTGCTCTTGGCACAGTCTGCACAAGCCTAAACCTCCTTCACAGGAGGCTGAGCCCCCCCAGCACACCAACAGACCTGTTCTGTGGCTCAGCTGCCATGAGCACTCAGCTGCAGTGCCCATGCATTGGAGCCCTTCTTGAATGGATGTTTAACCCCAGGAATATCAAGGGACACCGCACAGAGGTTCCTCACCTCTGGATTCCTGCCCAAGGGTTTAATGCAAGCCTGAACGAACTTCATCTCCAAGGTGAAGCTGGCATCATCTGCACTCATTCCAGCCAGGGATCTCCTCCCACCCAGGCACCCTCCCAAGATAAAGCTGTCCCAGCTAGTGCCAATAGATCCAGTTCAGCACATATTGTCTGATTGTTTACATAATATGGGACTTATCTCTTACTGTACAAACAGAGAGAGCAGGGCAAAATAACACATCTCTCTACTCCCCTCCTATCTTAAAAGGACAAACCAACCAGAAGATTCCATGCACAAAAAAAAAAAAAAAAAAAAAAAAAAAAAAAGAAATCAAGATACTCTAGGCTGACACAAATTGTGAAAACAGGTCTGCAGGTCAGGGTGCCCCAGGAGGAGCAGTGGCTGTGTGTGTTGGGGCACTCATCCCCTCTACAAAGTGCCTCTCATAACCACCCTCATTTGTCTCAATAGAGCAGCAAAATAATTTCTGTGCTCCTGCAGGGTTCGGGGACTCTGCTGTCCCCTCAGCTGCCCCAGGTTTGGCTCTGGAGGTCACAGAGCAGCCAGGCCCTGCTGAATGGCAGCCATGCCAATGCCACCCATCCCCAGCTGTGGGGAGGTGTTCCCAGAGCTCACACACAAATTCTGTGTTCACATATTTAACAAGAAGCCCTCTTAGTTCCTGCAGGCATCTTTCCCTGTGGAGCTCTGAGCTGCCTTCCACAGGAAACTTTTCCAGCAGAAATATCCAGGGGGAAGTAGCTTTGCACACTGGGGCAGGTGGGAACCGTTCTGGCTCAGGGATGGCCCAAACCCTCCTGCCAGGTCCAATGCAGGCAGGAACAGAAGACCCACAGGCCAAAGGCTGGGACTCGTGTGCATGCACAGGAGCAGAGCACAGGGAGGAGTCACAGGGAGGAATCTGATGAGCCAGACTTCAGACTCCATCATCCTGCTCATCATCCCCACCTCTTACAACGGGGCTCACTCAGAGCCTCCCCATCCCCAGGCAGAGGCAGCCCCAACACCCACCTCCGTGCAGCAACACTCTCCATCACGGCCAGGAAGATCCCTTCCTCCTGCTCCTCCTGCAATTCCCAGCAGGGCTGCTGTCCGTGCTCCTTAATCACAGAGCCTGCCCGCCCTCCAGGTGCCCTCGTGTGCCATTCACCCCTCCTGCCAGGCCCTGCCCCACTCCCCCCAACTGCTGGGGACGTAAGCAGTGCGTTATCCTGCCAGCAAAGGGGATGGAGAGGGGACCAGGAAGCCACCCTTCCCTTGGAGATTCAGCCTGTCAGAAAACAGGCTTAGTCAGGAGGTACAAACAGCCGCGGGACGTGTTGGATAACTTCAAGCATCCTTATTCTCGCCCAGCCTGGCCGTGGATGTCCGCGTACAGCTCCCCACCCTCTTCCCATCCCTGGCTGCGGGGAACCAGGCTGGGCCATCCCGTGCCTCCGAGAGCCGAGCCCCTTTCCCCGGGACAGCCCTGCCAAGAGGCTCCTTCGCTCGCCATCTCGTGGTGGCAGCAGGCAGCCTGCCACTGCCCGGGTCCCGCGTCCCGCATCCCTCATCCCACATCCCGCCTGCCCGCATCCCGCATCCCTCATCCCGCATCCCTCATCCCGCCTGCCCGCATCCCTTATCCCACCTTCCTGCATCCCTCATCCCTCATCCCGCATCCCACCTGCCCGCATCCCTCATCCCGCATCCCTCATCCCGCATCCCACCTGCCCGCATCCCGCATCCCGCCTGCCCGCATCCCTTATCCCACCTTCCTGCATCATGCATCCCACAGCCCCTGCGGGGGCCCAGAGTGCGCCGGGGACGGGGAGGGGCTGGGGCACCACCGTGCCACCACCGTGCCACCACCGTGCCACCACCGGCACCGGGCGCTGCTCTGTCCCCCAGACTCGCCCCAAAGCAAGTTCGACCCAAGCCCGGAGGTGTCAGTGAGTTCACACCTGTGTGACCCAGGTTCAGGTTTGGCCCTGCAGAGTCACTCACACTCAGGGCTCAATCCTAGCCCAGGAATTGCCCCCGACTCCTGTGGGAGATGTGCCAGATTAACACACATGGGGTGATGGTGTGTTGGACATGCAGACATTTCACGCTCCCAGACTAGTGACAGATTTTAAAGGTTTGGCTCCTCACACCCCCAGTGCACCAGGTCTGGGCTGCCCACCCTCAGGCACCCCAAAATTGCTGTAGGTGTCAGGGCTCAGGCACTCCTGTGAGCACCAGGGAGGGGAAGTGCCAGGAGAGCCCTCTGTGACAGGGACACCAGGGCAGCTTGGCACTGGCACAGCTTTGCAGGATCCAGCAGCGTGGCTGAAGAGCTCCAAAGGCAAAACTCCTGTCTCAAACCCTTTTAAACACTTTTTTCCATGGAGCCACTGCAGGACCCAGCACTGTCCCTCCACCCTGTGCTGCCCCAGGCTGAGCTCCACCACGGTGTCCCCCTGCACCACTGCCGTGCACACACTCAGATTTCACCCTCAGCCAAATGCTTTTCTTTAAACCTACACAGCAAAATTTGCTCCAGAAGGAGCAGATGCCTGGAAGCCCTTCCAGACCTGGATACCAAAGTGATGGCTTCTGCAAGGTGCCCCTCATGCAAATTCCTCCAGGACTTGCTGTGCCACCCCAGCCCCTCCTCCAGCACTCCCAGTCCCCACCCAGACTTCCCATTTTCTGATTTTCCCCTCTAATTTGGGTTGAACAGCACAAAAGGAGCAATTTTGCTCCCCACCCCCTTTCCATCCTCCCTCCTCCCCTGTCTGGCAGGTCTGTGTTATTATTAAGACACTTGAGATTATGGTTGTCTGGAAGTCGAAGAATGACAGGAAAGAACCAGATGCCATCCACTGATAAATTACAAGGGCATTATGTAGAGGCAGCTGTACCATATAAAAGCTGGGTTTTTATACCACACCATGATTTTCCATGTGGCATCGCATGGTTCCAGCATCTGGGCGTCACCAGCAACGTCTCCCATATATTTTGCTGAGCACTGTCATTATGGTAATGAAGAAATTGCAGCAGACATTAACTGTGGTTCCTGCTGGCTATTGAGAGGACTTGAAGGTATCAGAGTGGGCTGGCAGGGCCTCTCTCACATCACAGGGGTGTTGGCAGTGGACAAGAGGAATTTGGATGGCTCTGAGTGCTCTGAGCAGCATCCAAATACTGCTGTCCCAGTGGCTGGACCTGATCAGGACTGGGCAGTACTGGTCACTGTGCTGAGATGAAGTTGTAGGTCATTGTACAGTTCCCACTGCAGACATTTGTAAATTCACTTCTCCCGGCTTGGTTTTCTCATTATTCTTCGCACAGAGCAGCCAAGGGCTGTGCTAAAGGATGGATGGCACAGGGACAGGAAGATTTGAGCCCCTGGTTTGGCAGCCCACTGCTCGACACTCAGCTGGCAGAGCCGTTCTCCGGGTGGGGACAGGGACACTGAGACAACCCCTCACACCCTGGGGTGATTCACTGTGCTATCTCACACTGCTCTCTCTGGGGCAGGGTTTCAGTGCCTCAGGAATCCACCACAGGTATGTCCTTGCAGTGGGATGAGGATGGGGAGAATTGCTGCCCTGTGAGTCAGACAAACCTCTGTCAGACACAAAACCTTCCTGCTCCAACCCTCCTGCCTGCTCTGCTGCCCGTGGCAATGAAAGCCTTGTACCCACCAAAAAGCTGCAGACAGGCAGGGGAAGGAAGCAGCCCCTGCACCTCAGAGCCAGGGTTTGGATCAGGACAGCCTAAAAGCCTTCTCCCAAAACTCCACCAAAGCTTTTATGAGTTCCCAAAGCCCACAAAAGCAGGTACCCCCACTTCCCCTTTCTCGATCCCTGCCAGGCACGTGTTTCTTTCCAAACAGCTCTGTGGAGACACAGGTGGGACTGATGCTCTGCAGGGCATTGATGGTCAGACCAGCAGGAGCAAAGCTTGGGAAACCCTCATGTGTCCTTTCCAGCTCTCTGCTGAGGATCTGGCAGCAGAGTGTGCCCGTCCCTGAGCTTCCTGTCTGGGCCCCAGAACGTCCCAGGGCTCCTCTGGCACCCCGGGGATGTCACTGTCAGCTGGAAGAGCTGCGCTGTCCTAGGCAGCTGCAGAGCTGACTTGGGAAATGAGCTCATTCCACCCTCACCATTCGCCCTGGCTCCATAAAGCAGCCCTGGGGCAGGGGGAGCTCCCCACTGAACCCTCCACCCCCCTGTGCCAGGGAAGATCTTTGCTTGAAGGCAACAGCGAGACACACCAACCCAGCACTGAACCTCTCCCTCTCTGAGGGCAGCACTGGCAGCAGAAACACAGCTTTTTTTCCAATGGGCAGTGGAAAACACGAGGAATAACTATATGGCTGCAGCTTCAATGGAAAGCTCCTTTGGGAGCCTGTGCCGGGTTGTCGAGCTGTCCCACGAGATGCAGTGTGCCAGACTTCAACATAAACACGAAATTAAATGTGTTCCAGGAGGTGCAGTGAGATTCCCAGGAAAAGGACAGAGGTCTGTCCTGTGCTGGTGCTGCTGACACTGCCAGACGGCGAGGAGGGGGAAGCTCCAGCGAGAGGGCACTTTGTTCACCGGGCTCAAAAGCATTTGATATCAGCGAAACAAAAAAGCATTTGTTGGGATCAAACAGCATTCGTGCCAGTGATTGTCCAGCCTCCAGCTCCCAGGAAAGAAGAGAAGAACTGAGATGACCACTGCGCATTAAACCCTTGGAGAGCTGGAGCAGGACCCGCAGGGACCCTCCCGCAGGGCTGGCACTGTCCCAGCGCTGCTGGGCCATTATCTCACTGCTCAGGTATGGCTCAGCCCGGGACCTTCCCGGCTGCCCTGGCCGCAGCCATAATTAACACAATTAGCACAATTAGCAGCCATGCTCCGGCAGCTGCGCCGTCCCTGGCTGGGGTCGGGACGGTGACCCAGGCTCTGACCTCGAGTCCTGCCCTGCCCCACGCGGGGGGCTTCGGAGGTGCCACAGGGTGGTCTCCAGTGGCAGCTCCTCCCTCTGGGCTGGACACAGCCCCGGTCCAGGGAGGGTCCCCACAGAACTTTCTGTGAATTTGCTCCTTGTTTTAGGTGTCAGTGGGATCCTGCCAGAAACCCACCAGTCAACAGCACTGCAGGGTTACAAATGGGCGATTCTATGGAAATTCAGCTTTAAAATCTCCCCCCTCCACATTAAATAAAAAAAGGCAGCTCCTCACTCAGGTGTCCCTGTCCCCAGAGAGGAACCCTGTCAGGGAGAAGGGCAATGTGCCACCCTTGGAGCACCAGAGCAGCAGCTGTGGGGTCACCCACGATGTCCAAAACGGCGTGGTTTGAGATGCACAGCAGCCCCAGAGGCTGCTGCAGTAGCCATGGGCACAGAGCAGTGCCGGGGGCAGCCCCCGGTGGGCTGGCACGGCTGGGTGTGGGAGCTCTGGCTGTGCCAGGCCTGCATCCCTGCAGAGAGGCTCCATCCCGGCAGTGCCAGGAGCTGGCCCCAGTGTCCATGGTGTGGGGCTGGCACACCCAGCAGCCCCCGACGGAGACCCCACCTCGGGAGCGCCTTGGCACAGGCTCCTCCTCGCTCCTGGCAGATGTCCTCAGTGGGAGGAAAAAGCCTGGGGAGCCAGGGGAGATTTTCCTACAGAGAGGAGGGGGGAAAAAGGGATAAAAAAAAAAGAGAGAAAGAAGCAAGAGGGAGGCTGCCCATCGCAGCTCACTGCTGCCTGGCACCTGTGTCCCAGGGCAGGCGGCCAAGCGCCGGAGCAGGCGCGGTGCCACGGCAGCAGATGGGCACCAAGGCAGCAGCCCCGGGCCCCAGTCCTGCTGCAGCAGGGAGGGGACGGCTGTTTAGGGCAAATTTCCCAGCTGAGAATGTCAAAACAGCTGCCAGTCTGGAGTTTATACACCTATAATTAAGGGGGTATGTGATTTCTAATCCAGCTCAAACGGAGCTGGATTAATTGGCGGACCTAAAAATAGCATCCGTGACCATGTAAGGCAAGCTTTTGTGTGTGGTTTAAATTAGGAAAGTGGGCTCTGGCTGTTTGCAGTGAGAGACAGAGGCATCCTCCTGCCTCCAGACAGCCTGTGAGGGCCTGATCCTGCTGAGGGACAGCGGGAGGCTGCAGCACACTCAGCTACCCAAAATAACAGCCTGGAGCCAGGGGAAGGAGCCAGGGCAGCACCTGAATGGCAGGGCTGTGCATCCTGGGGGAGAGGGACACTGCTCTGCTCAGAGTGACCCCTGCACAGCCTCAGGTAGAGCTGCTCCTCCCCACACACCCAACTGCTCCCCACTTTACCCTGTCACATCATTCACAGGAGCCCACAGCAAGTTTGCTCACCCTGCTTGTGATGCCCAGAGGCTTTACCTGGTGGAAAGGGACTTTCTGAGTTACTGGAGGCTCCAGGAGACACCTCCACTTCCCCACACTGCTGCTGGTCATCTTTGCATGACCTGTGCTCTGCGATCTGGTCCCTTTCTTGGGGACTCCTCTACCCACAGCCAGACTGCAGGGTTAAATTGCTGTTAATTTTTGTTTAATTATCTGCAGTGGCACAAATAACTAACAGCATTGATTTGAACTTGGCACACAAAGGAAGATTCCAAATGGCAAAGCATATTATGAGATCAAATTATTAAATGTAGCTAATGAGAAAAATAATGATGTGATGCCAAGCTATAAAAGGTTAGACTTTAAAGTTGTCACAGTTCGTAAGCAAGAAAGATTTAATCACATTCTTAATCAAATATTTATATGATAATGTGTTTTAATCAAAATAATAGCAATTAATTTGGAAAGGAATATATTGTACACTTCCTGTTCGTGCTTTGCAGAGGTTTTGTGCGGTGAGGTTACTGAGCGTGTTTTTCCTTATTCAACAATAATTCCATCCCAGCTGGAAGGTATTCCTGCTGTCTGTGACGGGGACAGGCTTGTGGAATGAAGATCAGGAGCAGCTCAAGAGCTGTGGGTGCCCTGCTGGGTGCTGGGTCCTGCTCCATCCCTCCCTGGGACTGGGCAAAGCAGGAGCACGCTGGCACCACCGCTGAGCCAGGGCCCCTCGCTCTGCCTGTGCAGCATTTACTCTCCACAAATGGTTTAACTGCTCCCTCTTTCCCTCTGAATGCTGCCAAATCTCCTGACTCCCCTTGGCAGCTGATGCTGTTGCAATGATTTCCAGCTGTGCAAGAAGCAGCTTAAAATGGCTGCTGTGCTGGAGCAAGGATCCTCTCCTTCCTCTCCTTCCCCTCTGGGCAGGACAGCAAAGGGACATGGGCAAAACTCTGCCACTTCTGTCCCTCCTCCGGGGCCCTCCTGTCCTGCCTGGGAGAGCTCAGGGCTGCAGCTCGATGCTGAGCAGCGAGTTTTGCTCTGGGCCTTTAGTCTGGTGTGTTAGAATTATAAAAATGGACAGTTTAAAGCAGCAACAGCCCCCACCAACCCCAGGGTTTGATTCTGAGTGCTGCAAAGAGGGGAGCTGGCTGTCCTGCCCGTCCCTGCTGAGATACCACCTGTGAACATCACAGGAAGGGCCATGGGGGCTGAAAAGGTTGGACAGGATGTGTAAATCTGCCAGCCTGAAGAAAAAGAAGTATCTAAAACCTTTCCCAAAAACTCAGAATGAAGCTTGCTTGACATTGGAAGCAGTCTGGAGGATTATCTCCAGCAGGCACCAGCAGCCAGAACAGCATGAGAACACATCACCTCTGAGGGATCCCACTAAAGTCCTTCCAGCTAGGTGAGGAAGCACCCAAAGAATCCCGGGATTTCTTTTAATGGAGCCTCCAAACCACCAGCATTCACTAAACGTGGAAAAAACGCTTCAAAACAGGGTGCTAAGTGAAAACTGAAAGGGAGCACCCCTCACCCCGAATCCCCAGTGAGGATATTCCACTGCCCCCCTCACCCCGAATCCCCAATGAGGATATTCCACTGCCCCCTCACCCCGAATCCCCAATGAGGATATTCCACTGCCCCCCTCCACCCTGAATCTACAGTGAGGATATTCCACTGCCCTGTGCACGGCTCCCACGGAGCTTTGGAGAAGGAGGGGCGAGCCCAGGGCTGCCAGGAGAGCAGTGAGCCCTCAGCCCCTGTCCCTGAGCCAGTGGCAGGAGCCTCACCTGCCCTGGGTGCCCACAGGTGAGGGGCACAGGGTGCTGCAGGAGCAGCACAGCTCCAGCCAGGAGCCAGCATCCACAGGGACGCTGCAGCCCTGCAGCCACGCTGGGAATGCCATCCAAAGCACCTGGGAATGCCATCCAAATCTCCGTGCCACTGTCCCAGCACCGGCCCTGCCTCCGGGCCCTTGGCACTCACCTCATCCTGTGCACAGCCAGGGCTCTCCCCACTCCTCCTCCTCCTCCTCCTCCTCCTCGCAGCCCTGGGCTGGGTGGATGTCTCTGCACTTCTCCCTCTCTGACTTTTTAACACTTCATCAGAAGCTGGAATTTTATATATATACTTTTTTTAAGTGCTAAGTTTGCTGTTTCTGTTGGAGTCGAGATGAAAAGCTTTCACTGAACCACCTTTGATTGGAATCACTTCTGTTGCCTTCAGTTTGGCCAGATGTTTCCTAATTGCTTATCCGTCAAAACTTTTTTTTTTTTTGCTTTTTTTAAATGCACAAACGTTTCCTCTAAGTGAGAAAGAGTGTAAGGTTCTTGTTCAGTGCCTTTGCCCGAGCGAAATAAGCCAGGCTAAGCTTCATCATCAAGGCTGCATTTTATGCTTGAACATGCAATTTAACATCAAAAGCTTGATCTTTTTTATTATTCAGTGCTGCCTTTTTAGACCAACTTCAGCAGGAGCCAAATGGCACATCCTAACTTGGGATTTAAAACTTTTATTTTTTAAAGCTAGATCTGAGTCATGCAGCTTTCTCCCGAGCTTGAGATGGTTTCGTGTAATAACTCAGGGCCAGAACCTGCCACGATTACTCACGTCAGTGAAACCTTCCTTCCACGAGCAATCTGATTGAACTGGTGCTCCTTGGGGTGAGGAATGATTACAGAATCAGGCCTTATCCTTCTCCCTCTCCTTCACAAATATTTTTTGCTGCTTTGAGTCAGTTGCTGGGTCCTGCAAGGATGTCCTGCCATTGTGCAGAAATCTGGAGGTAGAAAGGCAAAGGAGGAAGCCTTGGAGACTTGAATTCCCCACCCTGACCACAGCTGGCCTAGCAGGGATCTGACCTGATCTGACCTAAGCAGGGACCCTGATCCAACCTAAGGGGGCAGAGTCTTTACAAGTCAGTCATTCAAGACGTGTCAGCATTGATTTGCTATTGGGCTGCTGTCAGAAATCTTTTATTTTGAGTAAAGGTCCCAAGGATCCCAAGTTACTACAGGAAGGAAGGGGAAAACCAGCAGAACTGAGTCTGAAACGACTCCATGGGTGCTTTAAAGGCTTTGTTGTGTCCCTCTCCATGAAGAGAAAACAAATAACCAACACCTCTCAAAGTGTCAGTGAATAATACACCAGAAGGGGACTGAATTAACCAAAAATAAATCCATATAACGATTTTTCAAAAGCTTTAAATGTCTTCAAAGCCAAGTAGCTTTCTTTAATGAAAGCAGGATCAAGCCAGAAAAGCTTTAGGACTTTAAAGTTATTTGATAGCTAGTTATTTTCCTTCAAAAGAGACTAAGTAAACCTCTGCCTGTAGCCTTCATCACTCCACCAGAAATGCTTTGTCAGGGTATTTGTGACAAATTAATTATAGCGATAGAAAATCTCAGTAGAAATGAATATTCAAAAAGAATTTTTTTTTTTTTTAATTCTGTTGACTTCAGGGAATGCTCTCCTGTTTCTAAAGCTGTGTGTTTTCCTCATTAGCTCTCCCCCTCCCCCAGTTCTTTTCAGAAACTTTCAGAAGTGATTAGAAATGGTTTTATTTTCAGCTCGCCTGGGGAATGGCATTTGCAGTGGAACAAACCACTGATGCTGGAGCCTTGCTGGCAACAAGAAACGGCCCATCAGCAAACTTTCCAGAGAAAACATCCTGAAACCTATCGGTGCTGGCCACCTGGCACTGATGCACAGCAAGATGCTGTGTGGGGCTATCCCAAAAAGCCTCAGCGCTGGGGGAGCTTGTCCTGCCAGCTCAGGGAGCTGCAGCAGCTCCCTCCTCAGTGGATCCTGGCCTGATCCTGCAAACAGAAGGGCAGAGCTGGGGCAGACCCGAGGTAGCTCCACTGTACCAGACAGAAGTGGCTCTCACTCCCTGCAAAGGCTCTGGCACAGCAGAGGGCTCCTCATCTCTTGCTTGGTTGTTGTCTGGAAATCACAAGCTTTTCTTGTCTGAGGCTGAAGGCATTTCAAGGAGCAAAATTCCCGTTTGTGCATCTCATCAAGACTGAGAAAAGCAGGAGGCCACTGCTATCTGTCATCCCCCACAGCTCCAGGTCATCCCCATGCCTCCATCCCCTGGGCACACTGGTCCTGTCCCCATGCTTACCCCACTTAGTCTTGCACGTAGCACTGAAATGTTGGGCTGCAAGTCCTGAGGTCTCTTCTGGAAAGGTTGTTTTGGGCTGACTGTAAAGAGGAACAAATGTAAATAAAGCTTCTCCCAAGCTGTGACTGCATGACCCCACTCAGGAAGCTCCCATGAGCAATGTCCCCACGTGGAGCCGCGTTCCTGGCTCTGCTACAGGAACTGGGCAGAAAAAAATCCTCCTCTCCATCCTCACTTCCCCCTGACAACTCAATTAAAAATATGCCTCATTAGCATCCTATACTTAATTAACAAGTTGAATTAATAAGTAGCCCGGGTTGCATAATTAATAATTAATTAATCCTTGTTTGCTAAGGACAACAGAAAGTAGTTCATAAGGGAATGATTTCAGTTGCTTACGGTGAAATGAGGATCCAAGAAGAAGGTGCTAAATGGCTGCGCGGAGCTGGGGCTGGACCCCACCCTGACACCAAGTGTCCCTCCCTGAATCCAGCTGGGGGGTCACCTCACCTTCAAAGCCCTTACCTGTCTCCTCCTGCCCCAAATCCAGGTGGGAAGGGTCCAAAATGCTCATTTGGTTCTTGCCTGTACTGGTGATGCTCTGCAGAGCTGCTGCTCCATGGTTCCCCTGTCCAGCTGGGAGTCCCTGTCCCTGCTGGGATAGGTGTCACCTGCTGGCAATGCAATAGGGAGGGTATTACTTGAAACCAGCAAGAAAAAAGGAAATAAGTACAAAATACAATCTAAAGCATCCCTGCCCTGCAATGGTACGTTATTTTCCAGGGAAGGACTCTAAATGTGTTTTAGTAGGCGAGTTTAATCCTGCTCCAGAAAAACCATCCAACCAAAACTGGCTGGGGCTGGGTGAGAGCTCAGTGAGCCCCTGCCCAGGGATGCTGGAGCACAGGGCAGGTGGGAGCAGGGCCAGGGTCCTGATCCCTCCTGGGCTGTTCCTCGGGCTCAGGCAGGGCTCAGCTCATACCCAACGCAATACGTTGCCCACAGTTTGACGACATACATTTGGCAATTTTCACTAGGAAGGTGTGAAGAATTATGTTGATGTTTCCTTTACATCTTGATACAGCAGGTGTTTTGTTTCCATATGAATGATCTCAAGGTGTACATACATATATATCCATATATTAAAAACGCTCATATGTAACATTTTGAATTCAGCTAAATAAAAGCAGTTGATGGTTCCTGATGGTATTGATTTGAAATTCTCCATCCACAGACCATTTTGGAGTCTCAAACAGAGTTATTTCCCACACAACAGATACAGTGCACCGATCTCTAGGAAAATGAATTTTTAGTTTGTTGTTGCTTATGGTGACTTCAGTTCATGGCTGGTTTCAAAGAAGATATTGAGCATAGCAACAAAACACGTTTGCAGACAGATAATTACCATTATTTTCAATTATAATGTTGCCATCTCCAATCCAAGTATTTCAAGACTGGGAAATACAAACATCTCTGTTATTGCCACATTGATAAATTATGTTGTTGGTTTATTCCGAGAACGACAATTAATGGTGCTCAGTTTTGTTCCAAAATTTGTTGGGCAACCTGAAATGAAACACAACATAAATTTGTTGCTAACAATCACAGCAAGGAGGGAGCTGGGGGGGAAGGTATTTATTGATAAAACACTCCAGACACAGAATCTATAAGCAAAATGGAACTGGAAATTCATTTTCCTAATAGAAAGATGCGAGATGGTATTGCACTGCTTTGTACAGTGGAAATCAGTGCTTCTTACACCTCTTATTTAGGGTTTTTGTATCTGGTGTTTCTCTGGTGTCTCAGTTATTTTCCCCAGTGGGCTTCAGGCAACCTGGACGTGGTGCCTGGATGTCCCTCATCAATTTTAAGCCGTGTGAGAAAGAGACACATGATGTTTTGTGCTCAAGGTTTCCAGCGGGCCAGTGGCAAAGCAGATGTGCAGCACATCCAGGAGGACATTTCTCGTGGTGGGTTACTGCCCGTGTCTCTGCAGAGCTCCTGCACCTCTCCTGCAGATCCCCCAGGGCCAAAGCCAGCGAGGGCTGAATGGGATTTGTGCCTTGGCCAAGTTCCAGCTCTTTCATACACCAAGCAAGAAAGGATGGGAAGAAAGAAGAGAAGGAAAGACACAGTTAACTTCACTCCCACTGGGCTCCAAAGAACGAACGGAACTAATTGAGGTCAAGGACTTGTCAAGTTGGCAGCCTGGTTGTGATCTGAGAACAAAAGTCTGCTCCCAAATGCTTCCCAGTCAGTGCTGCAGGAACAACTTGGAAAGGTTTTCAAAGTATTCACCAGTTGCTGTGTCTGCTGCCTGGCATGGGAGTTCCCACTCTGCCCTCTGCACAACCCTTTTGCATTCCTCCCCCTGCTTTCCCTGCTTTGTGTTACATGAAAACTGCTGGCTTCACCTTGCAAACAGCAATAGCCACACCTGGGTGGCCTTTGGGAAGTTCTGGCTTATCTCAGATGGCCCAAAATCCAGCAGTGATGACCCTCAAGGCAACTTAATATTTTCTGTATTTCAGCAGAGAGTCCCATTTCCTACCACCCTCACCCTGAATTTTGCTTTTATGCAGTTATGCAGCAACGATTACAGATCTGGGAAAGAGCTGCAGTCAGAGAAGGCTCCAACTAGAGAGAACACACCACTCCCATCCCCCTGAGCAGCTGGGAGCTGCAGAAATAACTATAAATTCCTGTCCAGTGAAAGCTGTATTTACTCATCCCAAACAATTGCAGGTGTGTCCCTATTGCCAAGGGCTCTGGGTCCTGGTGTGGAGCACCCCGGACCTCACTGATTCACACACCTCCAAGGTGCCTCTCCAGCAGCCTGGGCTTGCTGTGGGTGACTGCCTCTGGCCTCACAGACACAAGTTAAGTTCCAAAGAATAAGCAGGGAACTTTTCCCAGGAAGCCCTGAGCCTCCTGGCTGGTGCTGTCCCATCAGAACAATCACAACATCATCCCCTGGGAGGCTGCAGTTTCTGACTCCACGGCTCCTGCCTTTGGGGCAGACATGGGGTGTTTCACCCAAACTCAACCTCCCACAGGGGCAGCAGGGCATGTGATAAAGCCTGTGACTGATTTTTAACCTTCCTTTTCTCTCTTGACACATTTTCCCCTTCCCCCCCACCCCTATTTTCCATGAAATCCAGGCCAGCAGGGAGGAAGGGAGAGTTCAGAGCATCTGTTCATCACCAACATTGACAAACAACACCTAAAAGCTTTGCTAACCTGAAAAGTATTGGCATACCTCACCAAAACCCACTTGATTTCCCCTGGAAAGCAAAAGCTGTGAGAGGCCATTACTAGCAGGTTGCCCTTGCATGGGAAGTAATTGAATCTGGAAATGGGAAATATGCAGCAGGAGAGCTTGGCTGTCATTTTACAAAAACAATTAAATGCATGAAATGTGCCTTAATGATATAATTAAGGCAAAATTCCAATCCTCCATTAGTAGTGGCATTAATTATTGCAAGCACATTACATTCAGTATTGCTGGAATGGTGAAATCCTTTGTTATACAACTTTATTAACAAACAAATAAATAAATAAAACCTGTTTATCAGCTCCTCAAGAGAAGCTGTGGTGCAGAATTACTTTTGAACAAACCTTGATTAGTTTTGCCTGTTAAGGCTGATGGTAAGAGAGGTCAGAGCACGTCAGGGAAACTCCTGTAAAGCACTGCACGATGCTGGGACCTATCGTGGTGTTACTGGAAGAGCCAAAACTGATTAATACCATCCCACTGACCCCACAGCTCCCCTCAAACACACCCATTTACACACCAGCTGTGTGCAGGACTTGCTCCTAACCCTCCTAAAGTGACTGAAATCTGTTGTCACCTTCAGGACCGGGTTTGCAGCAGGGCAAGATCTCACCTGCCTCTTACAAGAAGCAGTGAATCACAGCCTTTCGGTTTCACAACTGATTTTACACTTACTTCTCTCCTCTGCTCCCACTCCCTCGGGCTGTCAGCTCTCTGGGAGGCTCCTGGGGGTTTGAGGCAGTTGGTTTGGCACAGCAGAGCCACGGGCTTCAGAGCCAGGTCCCTTCTGCCTTCACCACGGAGGAGCCGTCCATCAGCTGCTAAAAAGCTCCTGGAAGTTGCTCAAAACGGTTTTATTTATTGGGACAAATGGGATGACTGATCTCAGAGGTGTAAAGGTATGAAATTCACCTTTCCAGTGGAGGAAGCCATGAATAACATTCCCCCATGGGTACATGTTTGGGATTATAAGCAAATTTATTAGACATGGAAGCCTGTTTATAGTGATTTTCAATGTTTAATCCAGCACAAGGAACAAAAAATTGGAGACATTACCCCTCTCCAGCCAGCCATGTGACTCCTAGGTGATATCTGCCAGAGGACAGGCAAACACATCAGTTGAGTGATTATGTGGATACCTGCTGAAAGAGAGGGATTTTCAATTATGCATGGTTGATTTTCCATGTGTACAATTCCCGTTATACCGGGGAAAAATCAATTAGTGAGAGTCATTTGTTTCTGAGCACATTGGTCTGAGACAAACATTAGTTCAGAAACATTAATTTCTGGACAAATGTTTACAATTAAAATGCAATTTTGGTTCCACTCGTGCTCTAGCCTGTCACCCTGTATCTCAGCCAGATCCAGAGGAGAAATGACAATATCCTGGAAAGGCAGGCTGGGGATCACAGTGGTGGGAAGTGTCACCCTGGGTTTGCCCTGAGGGCGTTGGGATGCACTGGGGGACAGGGCAGGGGCACTGGGCTGTTGGTGCAGCTGGACCTTGGCCCTGAAGCCATGGACAAGTCCTGGCTTAACAGGGACCCAGGAGCAGAGAGAGAGCACGTGGGGATGGAGAACAGCAGGATGCAGTGCCTCGGGGTTCAGGGGGGTTCTTTTTCTGTGTAGGGCTGATAATGCAGCATTTTTTTATAAGCAACATGTACCTGTGCTGGATAAGGTTTGTCCCATTTGCCCAAGGCCTCGAGCCAGTCCAGCAGCTGAGGACCAAGACAGAAAGCAGCAGTGAGCAGCGTGCTGGGGTGCCAAACTCCCACGCACAGGCAGCACACGCAGAAGCGGCGACTGTGGCTGTGCTTTTACCCACACAGGGAACCGAAAGCCAGAGCAAGGAAAACCACTGCCTTTTCCCATAAACCAGAAATTTTAGAGAAGAGACAAAGCCCGTTTTCCAAGCTGACATGTGATTCCAGCAATTACTCACAGGCACTTACATTTGCTCATGACTCAGTCCGAGATCTCGGTTCCGAGCTGAAACCTCACTGAGGACTTGGGCATGTTCTGACGAATGGGAAGAGCTGAGTAAACCTGAACACGTTTTTTTGAGTTAGTCTGCTTCCTTAAAGCCTTACCTCATACCAGGCTCCTCTATACCATGAGGAATCTCAGTTACATTCCTTGGTACCGTCCCTTTGTTCTTTGACGCAGCTACGCAAACACCACGCACCCCAAGATGGGTTTCTTTTGAAGCATTGCCAGGCTGTGGGTGACCACATCCTCCTGCAAAGGTGAGGAGCAAGTGTGCTGGAGGTGCCTCACCTTCCTGGAGATCCAGTGCACATAAAGCACCTGCCTGCATCACCTTTTCTGCAATCAAAGTTGCTCTCCTGCCACAGGTTACTCATCAGATCTAAATTCTCAGCAGCAGGGTGGGAGTGCATCCAGGCACTGAGCAAACACACAGAAATTGTTTATATAAACAGCTTATTTGGACATTTACAGTAAAACCTGGAGAAAGTAAATAGAGTTCCAGTTTCATGCCACTCTTACAACATTACTGTAAATAGTTAGTATTTTTTCCTTCAAGTGCAGGAATTATGCACCCAGCTGACCTTGCACTGGCACAGGAGGGAAGGAAGCGTTCCAGACCTCCTGTTTGCAAAGCAATAAAACATAACAGGGCTCAGAGATCAGAGGGAAAATAAACAGATCCTCTCGCTCAGCCTCCTCCAACTCCCCCTATTTTCCTCTCCACAGCTTATATTTAGCTCAGGCTCCTCCATGCCCACGGAAGGGCTGCCCTGGGAGCAGGAAGGCAGAGCACCAGGGCCAGACTCTTGGAGAACCTCAGGCTTTCCTCCTCAGAACGGAAAATCAACAGATCTGCTCAGCAGAGCAGAGAGAAACAGCAGCTCTCAAGAGAAAAATAGAGATGAGATAGGCAGTGGGGCCCAGCAGGGTCATTCAACATTTGTTTGTTGACCTGGTTCTGCTCATCTGAACCTTGCAGAGCCTAGGTTTCAGATTCAAGGGGAAAAAAAAAAATCTCTGTGTGCATGATAATAACTTGTGTGGAGCGACCATGTGCTTGGAGCCCATCATCTTTCCTGGGAAAGCCTTTGGTGTGCACTGACCCCAAGTTAAAACCTAACCCAGCTCCCTCCTCACACTCACACCAGCCCTGCTGATCACCCCAGACCTGCAGAGACCCTCCCCAAAACATCACAAAGTGCCCTGAAGGGGTTGGTCTTGCAGGACTGCGTGCTTGCATGACTGCTTTAGAGATGGAGTATTTTGGATGCTTAATTCCCACCTTTCTTAATGGGTCCAAGTAGCAGAAATCTGCAAAGACCTCTTGCAGAAAGGCAGCTGGCAGCTCCTGGTACTGGAGCTGTGGATTCAATGGTGCTGTCTTGGAGCAGGAGCTGTGGCCAAGCCCATCCCTTGTTGGGAACACAGAGGGGACACAGAGTGGCAAACGGGGGATTCCCACCTGTGTCCCACTGCAGGGACAGCCTGGGATGCACAGCCACAGCCCCAGGCCAGGTGTACCCACCTGAAAGGGCTGTGAAGTAGCCCAGTGGCTTCTGTGCTATGAAAACCAAGACAGGACACCTGTGCCAAGCTTCCACTGCAGCAAGTGCCACCTCTTGTCTCCTTTTTTATGCTTTAACAGCAGCAAGGGCACAGCAGGAAGGACAAGGTGGGATCCTGGTGCAGATGCTGCTTGGAGAGTGATGCACAGAGGTGTTTTGTGCTCCCATCTCCAGTCTCTCTGTTTTTAAAGCCAGGCTGCTTATTAGCAATGCACAGCAACTCCAAGCAATAACTTTGTACTGCAGTTACTCTCTTAATCAAATGCAGCTTCACAGAGCCACGCTGATCTAATTGTTCAATGTCCAGGTTCCCTGCCTTTGCAGAGATAAACACTCTGAGGAGCTGCATTTTGACTGGCATCCAAAACTCACCCTGGCTGCTGTGATTGTGATTTATTGCTGCTGATAACAATCCACCCCAAGGCAACTGTGTGCATTTGAGCTGAGTCAGGACTGAGCAAGGGGGGAATGAGCACCCACCAGGAGCTCACAACTGGTGAGTCCTGCAGCCAAATCTCTCCCATTTCTGCATTGCAAACCCCACTCCAAGCTCACTGCATGAAGGGCTTCCTGTCACCTCTCCTCTGCCTGGTGCAGAGCCATCAGTCTGGTCAGCCAGAGCTCTAAATTTCATTTACGCACCTTTAAATCTTACCTGACAACAGGCTCTCCGTGAGCAGAGATGGGGAGGAAACTCAGAAGCAGTGCAGCCACCAGCCTGACCTGCTGGGCAGCACATGGGGATAATCTCCAGCAGACAGCAAGCCCTGCTTACTCAGGGAGTAGCTCAAGTTCCCAGGGGAGAAGGCAGACAGGAAGGAGGCCCTGGAGCTGCCATGATCTATGTGCTTTCAGCCACCGAGGCAGAAAAAGTAAACCTACAGCTCCAGCAGTGTGTGGCTCCAGGACAGCCTGAGACCCACACCTGGGTAACCTTAAAAACACCTTAAATGCCAATCTCACCTCAAAAAAAAGGTGACTGCTGTTTCAGAGGATTTATCTTTTCTTCCCATCATCCAGGCAACTTCAGAAACCCAGTCAGGAAAGACTCTCTGCAAAATCTCTTATAGCTCTGACCCAGCAGAAGAGCAGAGAAAGCCCCAGAGCAAAACCCCACCCTCCCTGGAGCTGCTTAAATTTGCCTCCTGGGCCATGGCAAGATCGTGCCCACCTGGGCTACATCCCCCACGTGGGCCAGCTGCCCTGCCTGTCCCTGTCCCTGTCCCTGTCCCTGCCTGCTCCCTGAGCACAGCCCCCGAGTGTTCCTGCACGGTGCTCCAAGGAGAGGGGAGAGCTCTCTGCAGGGCTCTGAGCAGGGAAAGAGGGAGGGGAACCAGTTTTGACCCCACCAGACCTTAAATGAAAGGACCCTCGGGCAGTACTTTTCCAGCCTAAGCATGTCTGGAAGCTCAAGGCAGGAATTATTTCCTCTGCTGTCTGGTCTTTTGCTTTTGCTACTCATACTGTTACACAGTTCTGTTTTATGCCAAAGCAGTGGGAATTTCTACACCCTTTTTTTTTTTTTTTT
>WEKY01030316.1:480987-527717 GCA_013390045.1 Picathartes gymnocephalus
TTTTTTTTAAGGGATAGCAGCAAGTGTTTGGAGTAAATTCCCATTACAGTTGGGAGAGTCAACAGCAGGATCCCTGTGAGAGCACGTTGCTTTCTCAACAAATCTCAGTGAAACCCATCACTGCAGCTCTCGACGGGAGGGAGAATGTTTCCAGTCACTTTCCTCAAGGTTTCTATCCCTGGTCAAGTCTTCCCCTCCCTCAGTGGTGAGACAAGGCTCTGCCTGCACAGCGCGGAGAAAAAAAACCTCCAATAATCAACCCAGGGAAATGCAGCTTGAGCAGGTTAAAAAGCAAGAAGCTAACTCCAGGTTTCACTCCTTCCCTACCTCAAAGCACCCCAAGCCATCCCTATCCTTCCTGGGTGGGAATCACAGGTGGGTCCCACCCATCCCTGAGCACCAGGACTGGAGCTGAACAAGCCCCAGAGGGGTTTTTGTTTCGTGCCCTCCCAGGCACAAACCGGATAAAACAGAGGTATGAGTGTGAGCAATGAATCATCTGCCAGGAGAGCAGGAGCACGATGGACAGGACTGCCGAGGATGGCAGAGAGGCAGCAGCAGAGGGGAACAGCTGGATAGGAACAAACAGATAAAATATAGAGACAAAAAAAAAAAGAAAAGAAAAGAAAAAGAAAAAAAAAAAAGTGCTTCTGTGAAGTTTAAATTCCCTGCAGTTGGAATGTACACCTTCCAGTGTACCATGGAGGCCCACAAGAGCTGCAAGAAGGAATTCGATGCTGGGAGCACAGGGAAAATCTGAACCTGACTTCTTAACTCCCATTCCATTTGCAGCACAGAAATCTGTTTAAAATCAAAGGCTTTGCCACCTGTGGTTTCCAAAAGTCACAAAATTTTTTCTTCCACTGAGCTGAAAAAAAAAAAACTCGACCAAAACCCAAAAATGTAAAAATAATCTTTTGCCAATCAGTGGTGCTGCAGTGTCCCCAGATCTCCTCAACAGACATGGGAAGGTAGCTTAGTAACAGCTACCTCTGCCCATTCCCACACACTGCACTGGTTGAACTTGATTTCTTTTTTTTTTTTTTTGTCATTTATAAAAATTCCCTTTTGGAAAATGTGGTTTCAGCTTAGTTCTCTTTTTCTGTGGGAAGATGTTGGTTTCAGCTGTGATTCCAAAAATGTAATTTCGAAACAGTGATTCAAACCAAACCCTGCCCTTTCTCTGCCTCACCATGCCTGGGGCAAGGTGGATGTGTTCCACTTGGATATTTGTGATCCTGAGCTTGGGGCAGGGGCATCGCCTGCTCTCAGAAATTTTGTGTTTTGGCGTTTCCTTGGGCATGAGATGGGAGAGGTTTGGAACTGCTCAAAGCAGTGCTGGGGTCACAGCGTTGGCAAAGCCTTAAAAGCATCTGACTTCCTACCACAGGGAAAAGTGTTCCAGCCAAGGCCAGCTCTTTCCAGCCCTGTATCACCCCGCGTTGTCTTTGCAGCAGCAATGCACACGGGACACCAGGAATCCCACACAACAAACCACAACCAGGAGGTGAGTGGCACAGCTCCAGAATTGGAGCCGGAGCGGTGGATTTGGGGTTCTCCTCCCTGCGCTGCAATTAAGCTGCTCTCGTTCCTTACCAGAGATATTCTCCCAGCTGACCATCAGCCCGGGGCTGTGCTGCAAATAGCTGGACAGGCAGAGCACCCCAGCATCCTGCTGAAGGCCACACGAGCCCCTCGTGCCCAAATCAAAGCCATGCCTGCTACCTGCCCATCCAAAGCAGCTGGAGGAGCTGCTTGTCAGAGCCAGGGGCCACCTTCAACAGTGCTGCCACCTGAGACAGAGGTGTGTGACCAGCCAGAGAGAAGGGACGGGAGACCGAGGGCTTGGGCAGAGCTGGCAGCAAAACCCAGGGATTAATGACTGCACATCCCTTAGCCCCAAGAGGGAACCCAGGGTCTGGGTGAATCTACAGGACATCCATCCTTCAGGCACACCAAAGAAAACCCCCTGCGAACAGTCAAGTTTTCAATCACTTTAATGTGATCACTGCAATTTGACCACAGTCTCAGAAAGGAAAAAAAAAAGTCACTCAAATTCTCTGTGCTTGAGTCAATCTCCGCAGTCCTTGTTGCCTGATGTTTTTCAAGTTAAGACCTTCTGGCCATCAGTGACGTTCTGGGCTGAAAGGCAGGAGCACGAGTGTTGGACAGGAATGCTTCTTCTGGGATTAGAGCTGTGCCACCTGATCTGCTCCAAAGGACACAGCTGTACATGCACACACACACACACACACACACACACACACACGGAGCATGCAAATACACCAGGAACCAGCTACAGCTCCACGGGGAGCACGCGGGTGGCAATACAGAGGTGGGGCCGTGGTTCAGAACAAGGAAGGGGGGAACCCAGACAAATATCCAAAACTGTGCAGATTCATTTTCCAACATTCCAGAAGAAAATAGGAAGATTGAAATTACATTGTGTTGACAAACTCTGATTTCTTTTTTTTTTTTTTTTTTGGGGGGGGGGGGTNTTTTTTTGGGGGGGGAGTGGGTAACAAAGCAAAAGGTGAAGGCAAATTTTCCAAAGTATTGTAAAATTTATTGTATAAGTATTGCAGCTTTTAGAATGACATATAATTGCCACTATTGGTTACTGGTACACAAGAAGCGTTTACAACAGATTTTTGTAAATTGGCATCAGAGTACATATTCATACTAAAACAGCAAAATATAGATAAGTACTGCATTGCATGTGCTGTCAATAGTTTACATAAGTTTAAATTGAACAGAACTCAGGATACAGGACTGCCTATAACAAACTCCAAAGCCAACACAATGCAACTGGAAGTTTAAGAAAATATTAATACAATGAAATGTGTCTATAAGGCAGGCAAATTAGGACTTTAATGTTGTCCTTCATGAGCTTCTATAGTACAGCAAAAATTTGAAGCGCAGTTTCTGGAAAACTTCATTTTGTTTTTTTTTTTTTTAGCTTTGTGTTGTACACAGAAAATCTCTGAGTGGTACAGAGACAGAAGAGATTAAAATTCATTCTGTTCTGGCCTAGCACTGCTAATGCTACACATCTGATTCAGTCTTTTCCCAATCCTTAGGAAAAACATTGGGCTTTGATTTCTTTATTTTTTAATATAGCAGTTAGTGCAATTTTATAACTCAACACACATACAAAAGGGTGATTCTCCAGAAAGCAATTGGATTTCCTTAGACCCCCACTGAAGACAGAATGAATTTTGTAACACTTATGGAAACAACACACTGGATTAGTAAAGCTGAATCTTCAAACCGATGGGACCAAGGGTTGTGAAGGGAACACGTGTTTGACCAGTGTCAGCCCCAAAGGAAACCCATCCTTCCTCCCCACCAGATCGACAAAACCACATTTCCATTGCAGGCCAGGAAGGTTTGGGGGCACTTTAAGGATGCTGTTTGCCGTACTTTAAGCTAAGAAACTCTGTAAGATGAACAACCCCTTTTAAAGCTAACGCGACTCAAAACTCCGAGCAAAAAGGCAGGCTAGGACACGAGGTTGCTAAGCATTAGCAATGCCTTGATTCTTCTGTATTTCTTTAAAAATAAAATCACTTTTAAGGGGCCTGAATCTCTCTGCTGGCAGCTGCAGGACACTCTAGCACCGCTCTCCACTGAGCTGCACCAAGGCCAGAGGGAATGGGGCATCAGCAAGGGTGTGCAAAGCAAATTCCCTGCCTTGGTGGCAATTTGGGACGTGGGAATGGGGAAGAAATGGACCCCGAGGCGAAAAGTAACATTAAATAGTAGTAGTAATAATAATAATAATAACAATAACAACAATTATAACAATTAAAAAAAAAAAAAGAACAGACCATTATTTCTAAACACCCATTCAGAACTTGGAGTTGATCTGGGCCCCAGATCTGGTATCTGCACTTGAAATACACAGTTCTCAGGACTGCAAAGAGAGGGATGGACAGAAGAAAGACAAAAGATAACGACTGAGCTCTGTCGAGGAGCTGCACCTACTGCCTGGGACCTGGGGCTCTCCCCACTGGGGCTGCGTCAGCCCAGGGAAAGGTGGCAGCTTGGGGTTTGTGCATGGATGGGCTGAAAGGCATCGTTTGCAACAGAAATTTGGTGTTGATGAGCCACCCCGTTTCACACTCATAAAGCTCCCCAAACTAGAGAAAGAGGTAAATGAAACTGGACCCAGGAACTCAACAAACTGATCACTCAGCTGCAGAGCTTGGGGTGACGCCAGACAAATAAAAGCTCACGCTGGGAGAGGATTGGGGAGGGAGGAAAAAAAATAGGGGAGAAAGAAAAAGAGAATCGGTTGAAATTTTGAGGACTTTCAAGCATGAGAGCTGGGTTCAATTGCACTGCATCTTCAGACCCTCTCCCACTACCCCTCTGTGCCTATCCAGCCCCTGCCCACTTCCCTGACTTCTCCACGGGGTTTGGTGGCCAGGTGACACCCTGTGACAAGACAATCTCATTCCTTAACAACCTCTGGTCCCCACACCACCTCTTTACTCACTGCTCAGTTTTAAACATGTGATGCATATTCCACCCAAAATCTGCTGAGGTAACCGTATTTTTTTAATAGCAAACAAAACTAGTTCAGCTGACTGAACAACCCCCCCTCCCTCCCCCCAAAAAACAAAACAAAAAAAAGCAAACACCCAACCCCAACAACACTATTCACGCATTTTGGCTCAAGAGGGCAGTAGATATTATATTTCGCTTTCTCTTTTGGTTGGTATCTCATTTACAATATCCACCACAGATTCCTACCTCCCCGGGTAGGATAATGTGCATAAAACGTGTTCAAGTTCCCTAAGAACAGTCAGAGCAGAGCAGCGGCCGAGGGAGCAGCCGGCGTGGCCAGGCACAGGGAGCTGCTCCGGGAAAAAGGGACTGGAAAAGTGAATGAAAGGTCCAAAGGAGCAAGAGACCAGACGCTGGTTACTTGTAACGCTAATGATGATTTTGTGTCCCCCTCGCTAATAAGGGAGAGTTACTGTTTCTTTAATAAGGCACTAAATAGACATGTTACATAAAGGAAAGATACATTTTAAAAACTCGTACAAATTCGTCAGTTTTGTACCTTTCATGACAAACTAGATTTATTCCTTTGCATTACATTTTTTGTGGCTTTTTTTTTCTTTTTTTTTCTTTTTTTTTTTTTTAGGTCATCAAAATTTAGGTTACATGACTGTAAAACTATGAAGATTTCAAGAACTGTGGAAAAGCAGTTTGAAGTATTGAGAAGGTACAGGACTATTTCTAGGCAGAAATAATAATAAAAAAAGCAAAAAATAATGATCAAACTTCAAGTTCAGCTATTCATCATCTTCTTTAAAATATATATAAATATTGTTCAAATGGTCAGAACTTCAAAACCGTTCTCATGGTTAGGTTTTTTTTCCTTTTCAAGTAATAAAAAAGTTGCTTAAAAAGAAGAGTTATTGCCTTTATATCTTTCATTTATGTCACTCTACTAGATAGCATCCTGCAGGAAATCAAATCACACCCCCTTGTAAAATCCCAGCTCTCTGGGGTTCCCTACAGACCCTTCCTCGCGCTCGGAGAGACGGGACCCACCACGGGACTTTTCCCTTCTGCCTTCTCCCCCTCACTCTCTCAGGTTTCCCACTCACTCACTCGGTCACCTACAAATTCACCACGAGGGTGAGGCCCCTGTCAGACACCGAGGTGACAGAAAATGTAAACAAGAGCAGAGCCAAGACAAAAACGCTTCCGAAACCAAGATAAATGAACCACGCACCACGCCCGGCGGTGGGAGGGCAGCGGGACCTGGGGGGGAGGACGTCCCGGAAGAGGAAAGGGGGGGTTGCTTCTAAAGCCTTAAGCATTATTTTTGTAGCCTTTAATTAATACAACACAGATTCATTTCCATCTACTGTACCTGGTGCCTCTTCAGCTGGATAACAAATGTAAAAAACAGCGACCACCAGAGCCGGCGGAGCCACGGGACACAGCTGTGCCCGTTTATCCCAAATTGAGGTTTGGGAGGTTGAAACAAAATGAAAATGGTGTTCACCACCACCTCATTTTCCACCTCGTCCTTTCAAAGAGACATTGAAAGCCAGCTGAAGGGCAGCCAGTGGGTGCATTACCAGTTCCTGACATCGACTTCCACAACCACCGCTTTGGCTCCAACAGGGCCCTTCAGTTGAACATGGAAAGAAATAAACCAAAAAACACTTTTGTTCCTTCAGACACAGAAGTTTATTCTCAACCCCCACCACCCTCCCCTCCAAAAAGTTAGAGGTTGTCCAAAAAAAAAAAAAAAAACAAAAAAAAAAAAAAATCAAGTAATTTTTGCCTGCTTCAGTCATTTCTGACTGCGGGAAGCAGGGAGTTTTCATTTTACCTTGTTACTCCAATAATCCTACTGGATGACAAACAGACACACACCAACTCCTCTTGCTTTGTAGGGAATGTATAAAGCCGTGGCTGTCGGCGGCCACGCGCAGGGACTCTGGAAATTAAGGATTTGCATAAGCTGCAGTCTCGCTCACCGCTCCTCCCAGGGCTGGCATCTCCACTCCAGCGATCCTCCTCCCCTTCCAGCTACTTTGTTCTTCACTTCCACATAGATCCCTTAACAGGTTCATGGTAGACATGATAGAGGCTTTGACCAACACAAGCACTGACATATTTATATTAAAAAATAGTGCAAAATTTCAACATTTATATAAATAACTCTAAACCCCTGCTTTTGATTTTTTTTTTGTTTTTTGTTTTTTTACAATGTAATACACACTTTTTGAGTTGGCACTCAAAAAATTGCCATTTTTCTTCTAGTTCAGAAAACAACTTTTTTTTTTGAATAGGCCTTTTCTAATACAAAAATACTCCTGCTCCTTACACATACACTTTCTCTTATTTTTAATATATATTTATATATTTATATTGCAGATCTTTAAACAAAATGGTTTTTGTGCAAATATTTTGTTTTTAAAGATAAGTGAAATAATCAAACAAAACAAAAAAAAAAGCATTCACACACAGCCCAACTAGAAACAAACAGAAAAAAAAAGACTACAGTTGATTTTTTTTTCCTTTTTAAACGTCTAGACACAGCTCAATAAAGAAATGTTTTTGCAAGCTTGGTAGGCTTGTGCATTCAGACCAGACATAACAAGTAAATATTTATACACGGAGAGATGGGGAAGGGCTTTTTTTTTTGTTTCTTCACTCATCTTCCTCAACTCTCTCTCTCCTTTTAATGAGAAGTGCAGAGTGTTTCATTTACTTTCTTGCCTTTTTTCTTTTTTTGCCTTTTTTTTTTTTTTTTTAATTTTTTAAAAGGGGTGCCCTTTTTGTTTCTCTTTCTCTTTGTTCCACGCCGTCGTCGTCGTCGTCGTCGTTGTGCTCTCAAGGCCATTGATCTGTGAGGGATGGAGTCTGCTGCCCTCCAAGATGGGGGGCACCCCGCTGTTGTTCTGCTGGTGCTGGTAGAAGGTGGAGCCGGGGTAGTGGCCGATCACCTCGCTGTAGGTGGGCGGCGGCCCCTCCATTCTGCCACTGCTGCCATAGCAGGTGGCACTGATGCCAGAGTTACTGCTGGGGGGGCACGGCCCCCCGAACACGGAGTTATCTATCAAGTCACTGTCGAAGATGGTTCTGTTTGGGGGGGCCCGCACGGACTCCCTGTTGAGCTCCATCTGCTGCTCGGGGTCGCGCAGCTGCAGCGTGCAGGGTCCCTGGTAGGGCGGGGGCTCCTCGCCGTCCGACAGCGAGATGGTGGGCGGCAGGTCGATCTCGTGCTGCAGGTACGGGTACGTGGGCTGGAAGCGGTTGAAGCGGTCCCTCTGCAGGAAGGAGGGCACTGCCAGGCGCTCGCTGGGCCGCGGGGTGTAGATCTGCTGCTGGAGGAGAGGAGAGGAGAGAGGGTGAGAGGTGTGAGGTGCTGAGGGACGAGGGACAGGCGGCAGCACCCGCAGAGCGCTCACCTCGGTTATGCCGGTCCCCGACACGGTGCTTTCCGAAGGCCACAGGCTTCCCTCCTGCGTGGGAAAGGAGAGGAGAGGGCAGGATGAGTCTGATGCCAGGGGGGTTAAGCTCCTTCTGCAAACAGCTCGTGCCAGGTGTCACCCAGAGGAGACACTGCCACCAAGGCCTCCTGCCCCAACTCCAACCAGCACCTCCAACCATGACCGGGGGTGCTGGGCATTGCGTGGGTGCCTGCTCAAGTGTTACCACTTCACCACTGAAAACAGCCCTTCAAAGCAAAATTTCCCACCCCTTGCACCTCCATCTCCATTTAATGGTTTGCAGGTTTGCAGAATGAATGATGAGAAGGGCACCAGCAAACAACCCTCTCCCTTTTGCAGACTTCCCCCCTCCCGCCCCCACACCCCCAGCACAGTTCTTTCCCTGGCTCAAACATGCCAGAGGAGTATTTTTCAATTTGTGATCCATGAGCCGTGGGTGATTCACAAGACATCAAAAAATGCTCCATGAAATAATGACAAGATTTAAAAAAAAAAACAACAAAAAACCAACAAAAAACCAAAGCAAAAAAAAACCCCTCACACCCACATTCTGATGCTCACAACTACGGACATCATGGGAAAATAAAGATAATAAGTGAATAACCAAATGTTAAGCCTAATTCTGATTTGGCTAAAAAAAGAAAAAAAGAAAAAAACTCTGTAGCAACAGGATGGTTTCAGAGTATTTTTTCCCCACAGAGTAAGTGGTCCTTGTCTTAAATAGAATGAGGGATTGAAGTGTAGAGGCTTCCTTACACTGCAAGCATCACCCTGATCCTGAGATCCAAACCTCAGTGCCAACAACCCCAGGCAAGGTGAAGCCACGATCTCCCCCAAACCCTGAGACTAGTTTACAATTCATGATCAAAACAAACAAACAAAGGTTCATTCTCATCTGCAGGTGATACTCTGAGCACGCACAGTTCACCCCAGACATTTTTGCCTTAGGAACTGCAATATTTAAATATTGCTAATATTCACATATAGCAACATCCCTCTGGCAGGCAGAGCTGGAGGAAGACAGCCAGAAGGCTTGTAATTATAACTTGGAACTTCCCAGTTCCTTGCAGGTGAATCTCCAGTTCTGGCACTAGTAAGCCAAGGCACAGGTAGAAGCATTTAGCAACCACTGGAAAAAAAAATGCCAAAGGAAAAAGAAACCCCCTTTTTCTCTTTAAGTGTCACACTCAGGGGCTGGTCCGAGCAAACCACACACCTTCCTGCTATGAGAACACCTATTTCTCTACCTGCCCTAAACAAAGCACTAGCACCACGTTAAAATCTCCAGAGAAACCACCCATTATATCCCCCACCCTGCAATTTTCTCATTTTCCCCAATACTGGAATGTATTTTCTCCTTTGGCATTTCACATGGTACCAGGTACAGAGAGAATCCACCAGGTTCTGGGTTTCGAAGCTCAGCTCTGCACACAAACCTCAAGGCAGGGCTGGTGCCAGTGCAAGGAAAACAGTGATTTAAATGGAAATGAGACACCCCAGGGTCTTTCCCGTTCTCCATGTTTTTTTCAGGAGCATCTCCTTGGAGCAGAGGTGCCGCAATGCCAGCTCCTTCCCTGGCCACAGCTGAGGAATGTGCTGGCTGAGCCGCAGCCCCACGGCCCTTCCCGAGCAAGACAACCCTGCTTCGTTCCAGACCCCGAGACTCCAACACGAACTGTTTACACAGGCACCGACTGTTTAGTCTGGTCCATTTCACACGGATTTCTTGCCTGCAGGGAGACTCTGCAGTCAAATTCCCCCTGCAGCCAAAAGATCCAAGAGAAAACTGCATCTGCCACAGGAGAAATCCTCACCTGCAACTCTGTGCTCAGGCACCAAAGGACCCAGGGAGGATTTCCAGTGCCACCACAGGCGCTGCCAGCCTGTCACCTCATCCCAAAGGACGCCGAAGCAGTGGGCAGGAGAGGGAAGCACTCCCAAAATTGTGTTTACTTTGCTGTGCCTCCGTGGCAGACTTCCTGAGCAGCCAGTACCCCGCTGCCTTCTGCTAGATGTTTTATATTTAACTTGGCAGTGGGCAGTGCCATGGCAATGTCCCATCTGCTCCCCCCTTTCCCAGGAGTGATGTCAGGCAGCTCCCACGAGGGTGGCTGGTGCTTCCCAGCCCTGCCAGGCTCAGCTGGGACATCCTGCTGTGGCAAGTGATGGGCAGGGCTGCTCCTCCCAAAACATCCCCTACCCCTAAGTGCCCACTCACCCAGAGCCTGCCCCAAATTCCTGCCCATGTGTTTGAAATCAAGGCTCTGGCTCACACACCATTCATCTGTTTGTCCAGACGAGCTCCAGGAATGATGCTCTGGGCAACATGTGGATGCAAGAGTAGCAAACCAGCAGGAGCAGCATTGAAATGGGATGTGCAGAGAGGAGGAGCAGACAGGGGAACCGTTTTCTGTAGGAGCTGGATCTCTGCAGCCATTATTAACCAGCTCTGCCAGGACCCCGGGGCCTGGCCATGCTCCTGTGCCCACAAGTGCCCAACCACAGGCACCCAGTGCTCCCCAACACCAACCCCTGCCTCACACTCTACCACGAAACCCATCTGGGGAGCGGCTCAGCTCCCCTAAAAACTCCATAGCAAGATTACAACTGCTGGAAATCAGCAGTCAGAGCAGGGCAAAGCCTCAGGGATGGAATACATCCCTGCAAACCCTTGGCCTCTCCTCACTCACCTCTGATTTTCAGAATACTTAGGACTTGAATCCATCTCAACAATGAACAATCTAGAAAGCCACAGGTTTCTGAAATGACAGCTGAGATTGTGCTGTGTCTGGTGAGCAACACAGCTGTAAAAGCCTCTGCAAGTATTGCAGGACTTGGTGCAGAACCTAAAATTACATTTAAATTTCTTTTTAGAGATCAATCTTCAACTTTTTTAGAACTACTTGTTTTAGTGATGTCAGACTTTTCTCTGTAAAGCTGCATGGTACAGATGAAGTCTCTGAGCCTTCAGGAAGACTTAATTTTCTATTTAGGGGGACAAAGTTATGCTTAGAAATTGCACTTACACTACTTTTTCTTGGGGGAGTGGGATACCGGGGTTCCAAAGGTGCAAGGACAATGCCATTCTTATGGTAAAAAAAGTTACCAGTAGCATTTCCTAAATATTCTTAATTCCGGAAAATAAAAAGTACTTGTCACGAGGAAACAAGAGTTTAAGTACAGCAAGAACGGTGATAAAGAAATGCATGAAGTAATACAAAAACTGCTTGCCAGTGAGAGCCACATTAAAAAACCCTTTAGGGAAATTAATTTCTCCTTCAGCTGTAATTTTTGAGCTGCAGCAACAAAAAAGGACAACTCCAGCAGACCCAGCAGCATCCTGACCACGGGATGAACTGCTTTAATATTTCAGCAGATGAAAAGCGTGAATGTAGCTCCAGTGCCCGTCTGCGGTCACGACACCAAAATGAAGTTTGGGATTTAAAAAAGCCCAACGCCAGTTCAGTGCAAGTTTAATGGATTGCATAAAGCGGTATCCAGCCCAGTGTGGCCTCTGCCTGCCAGGCTCCAGCCCTCCTCCAGACTGGAGCTGTTTTCCATGGACAGACACGCTGTGCTGAGCCTGAAAGGTGCTGCCTTTAAGATCTTTATTATGGGAGTCCACTGTAATGAGCTTTCTGCTCGTTAGCACACGAGGGGCTTCTCTGCCCCATCAGGGACTCTCTGCTGCCACTCCATCAGTGCTGCACACACAGCATGGACAGGGCAGGGAGATGGGGAGTAACCATAAAGATGGGAAAAAATAAAAGAACAACCAAAATTATACATTCCTATTTCTCTCCTTAGCTCCAAAAAAAAAAAGGTTTTGAAGACTCCACATCCTCACTGGGGTCGAGCAGAGGCCCAGATGTCAAACACTGCTGAAAAGCCATTTAACCACTGATGTGTCTGAAGGCTGAATAAGTAGCAGAGCTGAGCCAAAAAATGGCTGGAAATTTTGGCCTGGCAAAATTTAAAACAAAGGGGAAAAAGTAATTGTTTTTTAAAGAGTCAATTTTTCATTCAACCTGAAATTTTTGGTCAATCTCCATGTGATTTTCTCTTTTCTTTCCACATTAGCCTTCTTAACTCTTTTTAAAGAAAATAAAAAACAGGCCAGTTAAGAAAACAGAAATTACTATATTAAAATAAAGAGGGCTTGATCTGAACTTTGCTTTGAAAATGTAAAATGACACATTTGGCGTTGCTCAAGAAAAACATTCTGGACATGATAATACAGTGAAAGAATCTGAAAATGGGAGAACAATGTTTCTGCTATTTTTAATAACTCATGTGCTCAGAATGCCCACACTCTGCTGCTGCTGGAAGTGGGTGCACGGGACCGTAAGAGGAACGCAAGATTTCCGCGTGGAGCTGGGATATGTGTGGGGAGTTGGGCTCTGAGCCCCAGAGCAGGGAGGTGCCTGAGCCATCTCCACCCTCACACCAGCTGGTTTAAGGTGGGATCAGGCATCCCGTGGGATCAGGCATTGCCAGCACTCCGATCCTGCTGCAGCACAGATCACCCCGAGCTGGGATCACACCTGGGATCACACCGTGCCCTCTGGAGAGGGGCTCCACAGCCCAGGGAATGAGGGGGGGGTTAATTGCACAGCTCTCCTTCCCATGGGGCATCCTCCTCATGAAGTGGACAAGAAGGGCCCTCTCTGCTGTGTGTGGTGTGTGACAAAATCAGCTACGAGGGACAGCCCTGGGCAGCCTGCAATGGCACTGAGGGCTGGCTTAGTGAAAGACCTTCGATATCTCTCTCAAAAAAAAAAAAAAAAAAATAAAAAAAATTATAGGATAGAAAATGGAAAAATAGAAGAAAAATGCCCTGAGCAATCCCTGTATTTGATCTTTTTCCTGCAGCGAGTACGGATTTGGTTCAGGGGAGCACAGCCCCACACAGAGCACCCCAAAGCACCAGCAGTGTGTCCAACCTGCCCTGGGAGCCTGCAGAGGAGCGGGCATGCAGCAGTGACCTTGAGGGAGCCCTGGTTAAAGGGCTTTAAGACCCTTCAGGGTGAATGCTAAAAAAGAGAAGTATCAGTACAAGACATCCCTGCACTGAAGACAGAGCCACAGGGGCAGCAGTGAACAGTACATGCTCACCCTCCAAGAAAATGTGATGCCTTTTCTCTATACATCCTTCTAAGTCTCTCTGAGCCACTACATTTGAGGAAACTGCATGAACCAACATCTGCCTCGAGGCTGAAGAGGCTTCCCCTCAAATCCCTGTCAGAGGTACAATTCACACGTTTCTCCTCGGACTTTTATGAAGCCAGGAGCCTGGCTTACAGAGAGCCTCTCACACATCCCCTTGGAGAGATCTCTGCGTGTCTGGCTGACAAGAGTTTGCTGTCCCTTCCACCACAGTAACGGCAGCAACACTGGAGAAAACTGGAGCAAGTCAGTCAGGATTTCCTGCTCTCTGCCAGGCAGGCAGGAAGTTTTTATAGAGTCACTTGAGACTCTCTAACTGGAGCCAAGGGACTGGATAGTTTGGGGCTGCTAAAACCAGGGCATATGAACCCCAACCAGCTGGGGGTGGTGATTTCAGGAACAGAACGTGCCAACAACAGCCTCATGCAGTCACTGTCCTGATGTAAAACCCAAACTGCAAAGCTCAGGGCAAAGGCAGAGGCTATGGCTGTCCATACATTAGCACACACAGCACCCTAAAGAGCCAGAGGCACCCCTAAAATGCCCTCCCACCCCCAAAAAGAGAGACAGATGATGCCAAGGCCAAACACAGCCTGGCATGCATGGCTGGGTGTGACTTACGGAGGAGAGGTTCTCGTCTCGCCGCCTGCCCTGGCTGTGCCGGCTGATGAAGGATCGCGCAGAGAGTTTGTAGTGGTTCAGCAGACACGTGATCACCACCACCATCACCATCATCACCACCACGATTATGATTATCTGTACAAACTCCAACTCCGCTGCAAGAGAGACAGACAGACAGACAGACTTTGAGCCATCAGGAGCAGCAGCAGGTAACTGAGCACAAGAACCACGGAACTGGCTGCGACACCACTGACAACGCTGCGCCTTTCCTGCTACAGCTCTCACACGTGGGTTCTGTGTGCCCTGAGCCCACAAAAACCTCATTCATTCACTTTTTCAGTGTCACGGAAGAGTCTCCAGGAGGGATCTTTAAAGACAATCTACACTGCGGAGTGTTTCCAGGACTTCCCAAAGCCCTCCTGGGTGTCCCCAGTGCTGAGCACAAAACCAGGAGCATCCCAGTGCCTCACGTGCCTCTCTTGGGGCTGCAGAGCCATGAACCAACACCATTCATCCCAACGAAACAGTTCAGCTAAATGCAAGCTAAATTTCTGCAATTCTCTTCCCATCACCACCACTCCTTCCTCTGGGGAGGACGGGAATGAGCCCTCCTTGGCACATTCCCACACAAGCACAGGTCCCCTCTGTCCCAGGGGTCAGACAGTGGGGGGACCCAGGGGACAGCACAGCCCAGCAGGCAGTGGCAGCCCCCCTGTCCCCAAGGCTGCCCTCCCACCACAGGAAGCAGGCGGGGAGACCTCCTGCTTTTGGGTGAGACGCCAGATGGGTGCCATGCGTCTGCCACGGGGCCACATCCCGAGCTCCAGACAGCCCTGGGCTCAGGGCTCGGCCAGCTGACAGTGGCAGCTTGAGCTGGCAGAAAGGAAAACTGCCAAAACCCCTCCAAACAAACACGAACAAGCAAACAACAGACTGCCCGGTTAACTCTGCAGACACTTGGCAGGAAGCAGCGAGAAGCCACTCCTAAAATTTCCTAAGGAAATAATTCCTCACACCTCTCTGAGGCTTAGGAAAATTGAGTACTGGAGGCAAACATAGTGCTGGGTCATTATTTCCATGAATTTGGTGCCCAGGGAGTACATGCCATTCCCAAAATGCTCAGTCACTCCCCCCAGCCCCCTTCATGCCAGCAGTGCCCAGGACTGGGCAGCAGCAACACCAGTGCCCAGCATAAAGGAGAGGCCAGACAGCAAAATTCAATCAGTCCAGGGATTCACACTTTGTTTGCTTCTCAGCAGCGACAGCTATAAAATCCAGTTTGGGAAAGCCATGCCCTAAGCTATCATGGATGCTGCCATCTGTATTTAACCTATACAGACACACACATACATATCTGCAGACACACAGCAAGACCCATCAGACCTCAAAGGGCACCACTCATACCAGCTGGGGTGGCTTCTGCTGAGTCAGGCAAATTTATTAGTTTTTCTTTTCTTTTCTTTTTTTTTTTTTTAATGGAAACTTTTCTCCTGACAGGTGGCATTTGAGTGCCAGTAAAAGCAAATAAATGTCAAGAAAACAGTCCAGGTGGTGAGTGCTGCCAGTTACCTTGGAGCTCTTTCTGCTAAACAGCAGCTATTTCTGCCACTGCCCAAAATGCTCCAGCAGCTCTGCCCACCACCTGCAGAAAGCAGAATTATGCCTTGAAAGCAGGAGCCTTATGTGGCACTTCGAGTTGCATGGGTGAGGGGCTTGGAGCCCAGATCCTTCCAGCACCCCTAAAACACAGCTGCCTCTACTCTGGGAGGTTGCATGTGGGGTGGGAAGGGATTGAAAGCCAAACATTGTACTGGAGTTTTGCCTTAAAAATGCTTTTTAGCTAAAATAAAAGACAAGCTCTGGGTCTTTCACAGCAGCCCCAAGAAGCTGCCCAGTGCCACTGTGAGAGGAAGAGCATGGAAGAAAACCACATTCCCAAAAACGTGATCCAGCCCCAAAGCAGCACAGCTCATCTGTGAGCCCCAAAGCTGCCCCTGCTGCCCTGTGCTGGAACAGGAACAGGAGCTCATTGCTTCTGAGCAGAACTCAGACTGAACACAGGCACAAACACTCCAAAACCTAAAGAGCTGGGAAAGGGGACGGTGCAAAACCATTTAAAAAAAGGCACAATGACTCTTCCCATGTCACCCCCACTACGTAGGGCTGTCCCTACACATCCCAAAGACACATCCTGGTGCCAGCTGTACCTGAGCACTGACAGCATCCCCCCAGCCTCCAGCAGGGTGAAGCCCCAGCTCCCCAGCCAGGCACAGGGCACCCCACAGCTCCCCTGGGTGCTCCCCTGGTCACCCACGAAGAGCCAGATCCCAAAGCCCCCATATCTGTCCTCCTCGTGGGCAGCAGAGCCCAGCCTGGGTGCAGAGCCCATCTTTTGCACTCACCATTATGGAAAAGAAAAAACTAAGTTTTTTAAGATGAGTCACTTCAGCCTCAAAATGCAGCATGTGCCTTGGCCATGGTAAGAAAACACAAGGAAAAATATAAATGAAGCCAGTGATGGAAAACTTCCTTTTCTGTTAAAAGGGGTTATATTTCTAAAGAAAAACAAGGCCAAAGGAGCAGTAAAGAAAAGTTCCTTTCCTAGGACAAGAGATCCCTTAAATGAACCAAATCTTGCTAAATTGGTCCTGGTGCTTCAGTGACACAGGTGAAGTTCTGGCCGTCGGGAAGTGCTGCCCCAACTCCTTCCCAGGAAGGAACACACAAGATGTGTCACTGACAAATGACCTAAACCAGGCTCCCTGCACACACAGACACAGAACCAGCAGAGCCTGAAGCAGAAGAAAGGGTGGGAATTCCATCAGCATCTGGGACAACACAGCAGTGTCACTCCTCAGTGCTCTGGGACTGCTGTAATTGGGGATTATACAACCCTCGCCAAGAGGTGCCACAGGAAGGCACAGGATGATCCCCAGAACAAAGGGGATGCTGCTTTCCAGCAGGGATGCTCCTCCTGCCCCATCTCTACCCCAAGCCCAGGCTCTGAGGAGCAGCCCAGCCTCACCATGCCCAGGAGCAAACCCATCCTGTATGCAGAGATGAGCTTTAATCCCAAGAACACTCAGGTTGCCCAATCTGGCCTTTGGAAAAAATAAAATAAAAGTCAAACCAAACCAAAAATAAAGCCCACACACTCAATTTGTGCTTTTCATGTTTCAAGAGACTCATACCCACTCGAGGCACCAAAGTTTCTGCCAACTCTCCCTCTGTTTTAACTTGTCTTCATGGGCTTCTTTTCTGCAGAAGGGAAAACAAACCCAACACACTGGAAAGCTGGATATACTCAGTAAGATTTTTATCCAAGCAGCTCAGTCAAACTAATGAAGAAAGATCATTAAAAACCCAAAGTTTGACTTAATATGTTATTATACAAGTGCAATTCAGCTGCTATGCTAATAAAAAGCCTTTGGGGAATGAAAAACAAGCCAAACTGCAAAGCACATAATTTATAATTCTACTGGTATTCTTAAAAACACACACACAACAAAACAAGAAAAAAAATACTCAACACATTTTGTATTTGGCTTCCTAATCATTGTCACTTTTCAATTAGAAGAGACCTCATTCCATTTCTCTCTGTAATTTTCCCCAAGGGAAGTGTTATAAATGCACTAGGCTTTACAAGATGGGCATATTCCGCCTCCAAATGCAAAGCAAGGTCACACTAATTCAATTTTGCATAATTTTTATTCCAGAATACGTTTCAAACTAACAGGTTCAGACATCACATTTAAGTGACACAACCTGCTTTTCTGTATTTTCTGTCTAGACGCCGCAGCTCCGGGAGCCGGGCACCGTGCGTGCAACTGTTTTGCAGCTAAGCACTTTTTCCCCCTAGATTCTCACCACCCTAAAAGGGGGCTTTCGTGACCAAGGAGAAGCACTTGTCACGTCCCATTCTTCACGTTCGCTGCCCCTTGCCACTTCAAACCACGCACGGCCTTGAACAAGGGCTTCGCAGCAGATTATGGCGATGTATTAATGAGTGATGGGGACTCTGCTGCTTCCAAAGCCCGTGGACTCCACTCTCCTGTGTTTAGAAGAAGCTCATGCTGCCCATGCTGATGCCCAGTGACCAAGATCATACAGCTCTAAAGTGTCTGAAATTTATGGGTTTATGGTGAGCCCCACACTGAGGTGCCGGCCACACTCCTCCCACACTCAGGGCTCCACAGAAATTGCTACAGAAGAGCTTCCTCGAGTCCTTAGAAACAAAATACTGGCAGCCACAGGTTCAAATTAATTAATATATTTACAAGGAGGGAGAGGGATTTGAGTCAATGGTGATGCTGGGAGCACCCTCATGGCCGCAGGGGAGGTGAGGCTGGGTTACACTTTAAATGCATTGCCTTGCCTTTTACAGCTACACTTCAGTTCATAAAATGCTTCCTATAAACTTTATTAATGCTCTTCCTTCCAAACAGAGTATCTTTGCGGAAGACAAACTCTCCAAACCACCACAAATATAAGGAGAAAAAAAAAACAACCAAAACCTGTATTTTGCTGCAATCATTCCAGACACTCCAGCTATCATTTAGAGGTGGACAGAACAGCTTTCAGGCAGGGTCTCAGCCAAGATGACCCCTGGCTTTCAGCCAGGTGTAACACACATCTGCAGGTCAAACCAGTCATCCCCGAGCTTCAACTACAATTTCTATATGTACTGGAATTGTGTATTGTGTGAGAAGTGATGAGAAGAAGTGAAATTACTCAGGAGATAACAGCTAAGCTGAAGAAATGTAGCTGTACTAGCCATAACTCATAAGAAAAAAAGTTAAAAAAACCTCACACTCTTACAAACTCACACACACTGTTACACATTCTTACACAAACTCACACACACACTCTCTACTCTTGTTAAAGAGTGTTCTCCCTCTCAGAGGCTGTGGACAGCAGAGAAGAGATGAAAGAACAAAGAACTTCAGACAGCAGATTACTCACCCTCTGCTAGGTCATCTTAGAAACAATCAGAGCAGGCAAAGTCATTACTGCACTATTTTTGTATTAGCATCTGCTACATTTATCTTCTAATACCTCCATAAAACCAGATACAAAGGGCCCATCAGATTGTCAACAATTGTGTTTGTTTATAAGACAGCACAGGAAGTACTGCAGATAGATACAGAATACATCTCAATATTGATAGTGGCACTGCTGGCACTGACTGGCTGCGCCTTGGAGCTGTACAAACACTGAGGCATCAAAGGGACCAGGATCAGGCCTGTGACAACAGGGAAGAGCTCATTCTGGACCTGCTTCATGCATCATCAGTACAGTTAACACCGAAACTGCATTTCTGGATTCAGCACAGTCAATTCTGATACAGCAAGCAGTAATGATGCCGGTCCAGCCAGTGGTGACAGGCTGAGATGGGGCAGGAGGGCAGGGAGCAAAGGAGACTAAGAAAAGGAGCCAGTTGAAATAAAAACATTGCTGGAAAACAGGGGATAGGGCCCCAAGAAGACCTGCTCGTAGTGCCAAGCCTTGAGCCATAACTGTGTTTAATATAGTTCTTTTTTTTCATCTGTCACCCCAGGTAATCAAGCATCACATCCTCTGAGTCACTGGTGAAGGATGGCCTCATCACCCCACTCCCATTTTTATTTATTTTAAAGGAAACAGCCCCATTTCATGCTTAATAATCACAGAAATATCAGACTGGTTGGGCCTCAGAACATTTTTTAGTGCTTAAAAAACACAGCAACTGTCCTGGCCACACCATGGGTCTGTTTTCAGAAGGTGACCTTCCCGAGCTCTCACAGCTCAGTGGCAGCTGCGGGGAGTGGGACACGCATCCAAGGGCCAGACAGGCAGGATCAGCATGGCAGAACTCAGCTTTTACAGGGAAATGGCAAATGTGAGAGCTGGGGTCAGCAGCTCTGTCAGCCAGGACACTTCCCAGCTCCGAGCAGAGACCTGTCAACCAGAGACTCGTTCAGAGAAACTCCTGAAGACATGAAACAGCTCCCTCAGAGCAACGAGAACTAACAAGGTTCTTTGGGACACACAGACTCTCTGAAATCTTGCATATGCCAACCCCTTCTCTCTTTTCTGTGCCTATTTCTCTCACCCTCCCCTTTTCCAGGATTTTTAGACAAGGTATTTCACACACAGAAAGGCTGATCCCAGCCTACTGAGAGGACTGGAAGGAGTACGTAGCTTTTGAAGTTACTCCCAAGGGTGAGAACACCTAAACTGGATTAAAAGAATAAAGTCATTTTGATTTTGCACTTAAAAGACAGGTAAATTTGCTTGCTCACAAGAAAATCTTGAGCAGGGCTCATAGCCCCCACCAAGCTGAGAACATCCAGAGTATCTCCTGCTTCCCAAGAGGAAGCACAATAGCATCAGACCTGGATGATGTCTGGGCAGGGGTGATGGCAAAACATCACCCTTTGAACATGTGCATCCAGAGAGAGGGACACAGGAACAAGAGTTTCCCATCTGCAAACATAAATAGCCTGAACCAGAAAAAAAAAAAAAATCCACCAAATAATGAGTGAAAAAACACAGCACACAATATCCGGATCAAACCCCACCAGCTGACCCTGCAAGACCAAACAGGTTTTGTTTGTCAGGGGTATTTCTAACAGCCAGTAAAAATAAACACATGAATAAATAAGTATTTTCATACACCCTGGAAACACTCCTGATCAATATGTGGCTTGCTACTGTAGAGGTTTTTTTTTCCTTCCACCCAGCAGAAACTCATGACAAAGGAAAGCACATCTCATTTATGAACTTAGCTATAAATACTTTTGCTAACTGCCATTTAGGAATTTCATTTCCTGCTTGAGCAAGTCCTGTTGAAAGAGGCAATTACCAAATTTGTTTCTAGTTATAGAAATAGATGTTTGTCGCTGCCCACATCTGTTTCGACAGACAAATTGCCAGACGCGGACGCTCCAAGGAGAGCAAGTGCTCCATGCAGGGAGGGCTTTGCCCCTCTCCAGAGAGCTGACAGCAATTACAGGGATTGGGTTTCTGATTCCAGCTTCCTCCCAGCCCTGTCTCCCACTGCAACGGAGCTGCCTGGTGCTGACAGGGCACCTGCAGCCTCCCTCAGCTGCACCCACCTGCACCGTGTCACCCGGAGCCGCTCCCTCCTCCTGCAGCCGCGGGGACACCGGGGAACAGGGGATTCATTTGTCGCCCAGCCCAGCACAACAAGGCTCCTTGAGCTCTGGAGGTCACGAGGAGCCAGCAGGCTGCACCGGCTGTGCACACAGACAGGCAGGCAGCAGCAGGGCAGGGAGGTGGCACAGGCTGTCCCGCTCCGTGTGGGACACCCCAGAGCACAGCAGCTGCCAGGGATGGCACCGGGGTGTGGGGACGGGGGTTTGTGGATGTCATCAGCATCAACCACAGCCTCTCCCAGCTGAACAAACACTGTCTACACCGGGTTTCACCAGGTGTCTCTCCGCCCTGGCTGTCCCCTAGAAAGTTTCCATTTCCACCTATTCTTGGGGGAACCATCTGCTGGTCAATTCCCAGTGCGCTCAGCCATGACCCTGCCCGAGCCCAAGCCAGCTCCAGGTGCCCCAGTGCCAGCACCCAACCCCTGTCACGGTGCCCAGCAAGTCCTGTGGCACAGTGCTCAAGCAGGGGCACCCCGAGTGACACACAGACAGCTGCAGTGCCTGTGCCTCCCTGCCACAAGCACGACACCCATCAACTCACACCCAGCACCCGGCTCAGGGACACGACCGAGGGGCAGAAAAGCCACAGAACACCCAGAACTGTGACTGGGGAGCATGTGCTCCTCCAGCATTCCTCCTCTGTACCAGCACGGCTCCCTCACACCCCTCACTCATCACTCAGCACAGCCCCGAGGAGCCCTGTGACACCTGGGTTACCCTGCCGAGCCCCTGCCCTGAGGCTGCAGCTCCCCAGGGCCTCCAGGACACACAGCCCAGGGCAGCAGTGCCACTGGGGCTGCCCTGGCTCGCAGACGGGTGTTGAAACCCAGGTTGAGCAAGCTGGCCAAAGCCACACGGGTCATGACAGGGCTGGAACTGCGACCGGATTTCCTCAGCACGGTCCAGGGCCAAAAAACGGGAAACACTGCCTGCTCTGCCTCTTCCCAAGCACCGTTATCATCTGTGCCACTCTGCAGCTCCTGCTCACCAGAGGAGTGACCTTTCACAAGGCAAGTTACTCCCAGGGAACAAGGACAATCTTAAGTTACAGGCAAAATTATGCATTGCAGGGAAAAAATATGCAAAATGCATGCAAATGCCCAGACAGGCACACTGTGTCTGGTCACTGCAGGACTGAAGTTCAGTTCTTGAACTGGTCTGAACTGGTTGCTACCACCAGATGGGAGCGAATGCATGTGCACACTCTCACAGACATGTGAAAAAAAAATTATATTTATATATATATACACACACATGCCAGAGTGAATGGGGGAGGTGAGTACAACCACCCCGAATCTGACAAAATTAAAGGTAATAAATTTACTTCCACCTCAGCTGCAGCAACAGCCTGAGAAAGGTTTTAACTCCCACAGCAGATCTGCTGGGAAGTCTGTTTCGTTGGGGGGTTCTGTATGTGCAGGTTTTAGGGTGCACACAAAGAGAAGGCCAGGCACAGATGGGGTTTGGGGCCAAGAACAGGGCTGGGGTCACCTGCCCTTCCTGAACGTCCTGGGCTTCCCTGAGCAGCCCCACCCTGGGGTTCCCTGCCCTCCTCCCGAGCATCCCCATCCCAGGGTGCTCTGCCCCTTCCCTCGAGCATCCCCATCCCCATCCCGGGGTGCTCTGCCCCCTCCCCCGAGCATCTCCATCCCCATCCCCATCCCGGGGTGCTCTGCCCCTTCCCTCGAGCATCCCCATCCCCATCCCGGGGTGCTCTGCCCCCTCCCCCGAGCATCTCCATCCCCATCCCCATCCCGGGGTGCTCTGCCCCTTCCCTCGAGCATCCCCATCCCCATCCCGGGGTGCTCTGCCCCCTCCCCCGAGCATCTCCATCCCCATCCCCATCCCGGGGTGCTCTGCCCCTTCCCTCGAGCATCCCCATCCCCATCCCGGGGTGCTCTGCCCCCTCCCCCGAGCATCTCCATCCCCATCCCCATCCCGGGGTGCTCTGCCCCTTCCCTCGAGCATCCCCATCCCCATCCCGGGGTGCTCTGCCCCCTCCCCCGAGCATCTCCATCCCCATCCCCATCCCGGGGTGCTCTGCCCCTTCCCTCGAGCATCCCCATCCCCATCCCGGGGTGCTCTGCCCCCTCCCCCGAGCATCTCCATCCCCATCCCCATCCCGGGGTGCTCTGCCCCTTCCCTCGAGCATCCCCATCCCCATCCCGGGGTGCTCTGCCCCCTCCCCCGAGCATCTCCATCCCCATCCCCATCCCGGGGTGCTCTGCCCCTTCCCTCGAGCATCCCCATCCCCATCCCGGGGTGCTCTGCCCCCTCCCCCGANCCCTCCCCCGAGCATCCCCATCCCGGCCCATCTGCGCCCCTCCTGCCGCCCCATTGTCCCGCTCCCCTGTCCCATCCCCAGACACACGGGGCAGGGGGGCTGCGGGGAGCCGACCCCCGGGTCAGCCCCCACAATGGGCTCAGGGGGGAGGCGGCGGAGCCCCGGCTGGCCCATCCCGGCCGCTGTCGGGCCGGCCCGGCCCCGCCACCTGCCCGCCGGGATGCGGGATGCGGGCGGCAGCTGCCCCGCACCGGGGCGGGAGGGGCACAGCACCGACGGGAGGATTATCCATGGCCACAGCCTGTCCCCTTTTCACTGCATTTAACAATAAAGCAGTAGCTATAGCAACGGGGTTAATTAATGCATCGATTTGCATAACTAAAACTCCGCACCCATGGAGAGGCCGCCGATGTGCTCGCTCGTACGGGGACCCGCACCCACGGCGGGGACAGGGCTGCGGGGACACCCCCGAGAGCCACCCCCTGCTCACACCTCCATCCCCACCAAGCGCCTGCACACCAGCATGTGGAAAAGAGCAGGAAAACGGGGCCTGAAGCGCCCTTCAAAAAATAAAAAAGGAGGGAAAAAGTGATTTTCTGGGATGCAGGGAGTAAAGCGCATTCCAAGGCAGAGGGGGTAAGGAGATAGGGAATGTAAAGGTTTCAGACTATCGTATAACCAGAGGGGGAAATGTCTTCTCACCACAAACATGCATCTGCATGATGTCTAGACAGTCATAAAAAGGGCAATTAAAGTACTGCAGGCTGCAGTAAGCCAATGTCTCCTCTCCCAGTCTAAACAGTTGAAACATACCGCACGAACTTCGAAAAAAAAAAAAAATAGGATAGGGAGAGAAAAAGACAAGTTTGTGAGGAAAAATGTTTCTAAATTCAGTTTTAAATAAGCCAGTAAATTAATTCAACCTTGTCACATCTCTGCCTTATAACATATCAAATATTCCGCCTGCGTCCTGTCTAGACTGCGATAACAAAGGGCATTTAAAGCCCTGCAAGATGCGCTGACAGAGTAGCCATTTAAAGATGCAGTATTGCTTTCTCCATCTAAAACGATTTGTCAGATGGAGTTAAAATGAAAATGATAAGTAATCACTCTGGTTCACAACCATTTCAAAAGGAAAAAAAAAAACCACAAAACCCCCACAGCTCATAGATATAAATCCCACTAAAATCACTCCAATGTACCATTCCAGTGGGATTTGTCTGGCCTCTTTTTTTATGGCATTTGCTTTTTTTTTTTTTTTTAATTTATTTTATTAATCTGAGATGTTAGTAGCTTTCTGCAGCAGATGCATTTCTAAATGGGAGTGTATTAAGTCCAAAAAAGCCAGCTCCAAGTTTAAACTGATTTATTGGCATAAAATGATGACTTGTGGAGAGACACTACTATAACCCCAAGGGTTAACAACACTGAAAAGGAATTTTTTGTTTTTATTTACTTAGAAACAAAAGAATAAACTGCACCACATGTGAAAAACTGGCCAGTCCCCATCACTGATAGATTTGAGCCTGGTCAGTCCCAGTCCTCAGGAATGCAAAAGAGAAAAGAAAGTTAAAGCAAACTATGTGGGTGTGCAGGGTATTGGCTTTTTTACTGAGAAAGGACAGTTTTCTGGAAAAAGCAAAACAAAACATAATCCCGTCTAACACAACAGACACTCTCCTTTCTCTCTGAGCTTTATCAGGTATCGAAGAACCAAAAAAACCTCAAAATAAAATACACAGGTGAAATTGCTGAACAGGAGGGCAAACACTGCCCATGATGGGGCCAGGCCACAGCCACCCTCAGGCCACCACTGCCAGCCCAGGGCAGGACTGGCCTGAGAGGCAGTTTTGCTGTGACATGGCATGAGCACACGTCCCTGGCATGACCCTGTGCCCAGTCCCGGGCCCAGCCTCACTGCCCAGCCCATTCTACAGGGGAGGGTCACGGTGGGAGTCACACCTGGAAGTTCAGAACCAGCTTGAATTCAGTTCTCCTCTGCTCCTCACCCTATAGCATCCCACCACCACCTCATCTGCACCTCCCTCTGCATCCCAACCCTTGTTTCTTAATTATTATTTTAATAAGACTGTTTCCAACTTCATTGTTCATTCCGCAATAGCCCAAGGGCTACAACTGTTCATTAGACAGAATTTCTGCTTTAATTGCACTGACACAGATGTGTAGGTTATCTGGAAGAAATTACTAAAATGAGCAGTAAAGAATGGTGCTGGATGCTTTTCTTCCCTTACGGAGAGTTTAATTTAACATTATTTCCCCCCACACCCTGTACAAGCAGCACCATTCTCTGCACTGTGGGTTTGCAGAGGAATTAACCCCAAACTGTTCCCACTGCACACAGGTGCCAGAGGATTCCCACAGGGGTGAGAGGAGCAGGTCTGGGGGCTCTGTGGTCTCCAGCGCTGCCAGTGGGATGGTCTGTGTCCACCTCACGTCCCCCAGGCAGCACAAATCAGTGACATTCCCCTGAGAGTGGAAGCATCTGGGACCATGGATAAAGCCTTGGGGAAGAAGTTGGGCCAGCCCTGCCCAACATGCCCATCCCTGCATGTGCCAGGACTGGGGTGGGAAATAGGCTCTCTTGGACTCCCTGAGCCCTCTGAAAAGAAGAAACACCAAAAAGTGTCATCACTTCTGCTCAGCAGTGCCAGGGCTTCCAACCCGCCATGGCTGTGCAGCTGTCAAACCAGCCATGGAGTTCACATGGACTTCCTCTGCAATTCACGTTGGCAAGAGCCAGACACATAAGAGCCTTGGATTCAGGGTGAAAGAGCTGCCAGCATTATTTCTATTTAAAACATCTATTTGAGCTTCACAGACTCATTCTTCACACATGATACACATGCATACACACACACACACAAAATGCAGAAGTGCGCCAGATCCAGAAGCATTTCGCTTCACCAAGAGCAGTGCCTAACAGCAATTTCAGGTTTTGGCTCTCTGTGACTATTTAATAGATTTTAATTCAATAACAAAAACCGTGAACCTGCCAATTTTTTGTTATGTTTTCTTGCCAGGAAGAAGAAAAAAGTTGTTCCCAACTTCTTTATCAAACCATTCCCCTCCTCGGCACCTCCCTCCTCCAGACAAGGGGCTGCAGCCCGGAGGCACCTCCTGTCCCTGGTAAGTCTGACAAGGGTAGGCTGGGGCAGGGGCAACATCAGAGGTTCAGGTCCCATCTCTAAATATGTCTAAAAGGCACTAAAAATGTCTCCTTCAGCCAAACTTGTCTTTAGGGGGAAGGAAAATTTCACAAATGCTTCATGTAAAAAAAGCCTGCATTAAGGGAAAAACCATCCCTTTGTTGCTAGGGGACTTGCTTTGTATCTGCTGGAAACCTTTAAAATGCCACCATTGTGTTTAAAAAAAACCCAACAAAACAACCCCGAGACTGAAGCACCTCATGTGCTAAAAATCAAGAGACAGAACACATCAGTTCCATCCCTCGTTTGCAAGTACTTTGCTCAGGCCTGACTTCGTTTTGTATCTTGGTCCTCGACGCTTTTTGGCAGTTTGCTCCAGACTCTCTGGCAAGGGCTAAAAGGTTTCTATTTAGCTGGTGTCAGCTGAGCATCTGTGCCGGCAAGAACTGGAGTGGGGGTGATCCCGGCTGCATTTCAAAAGCGCGTTTCTTTCTGGGAGCTGCCACAATAATTTTAAAGTCTGTTTGGGTAGCGGGGTGACTCCCTCCGGAGGGGTGCCCCGGTGCAGCGCTCCACGCGGGGAGGGATTCCTGATCAGCGGAGGGAAAAGGAGCTGGGAACGCTCCCCTAACCTGTGACCCTGACAACAAAAGGCAGGGAGAGCGTCTAGACCTCCAGTCTGCCGGGGAGTGAAGGGAGCATTGTGCTCGGCACACTGGGGCTGCTCAGACAAGGCGGACACAGAGGCGCTGCGGGGCAGCCCCAGCTGCAGCACCGCCCGAACCGCTGCCGGGGGAGGGGGCACGCACAGCCCACCCTTCCTCCCCAAAACAGCGCTTAGCTGGGTGTGCAGGACAGCTGGAACCCGTGGAGGTGAAGGAGCCCGTCAGATTTCCAGCCCCGGGTTTCCCTTTGCCTCCGTGTATTTCGCACATACCATCCTCACGCTCCTGAACACAGTGATCCTGCAATTCCAGCTCCGTGCAGATTTCCTGCCAACAGGAAAGAGCAAAACAAAAAAAAAAATATGCTTCCTTCCAGAGAGCCTTTATTTTTCTGCTTTCCCTGTCTGGCTCAGTTAAAAGGGGACAAACCAAGATGTTCCCTCTCTGCCAAGCCTACAGGTCAGCTCAATATTCAGAAAAAGCTGAAGTCCCAGCTTTAACACATTTCTTGTGTGACCCTGATCAAACCCCTTGGCTTTTCAGTGTTGAGGTCCCCACGTATAAAAATACAAATACCCTAAATAAATGCTGGAGCTAATAGCAGGTTACTGCCAGGGAACTGCACGAAGGGAAAACAAAAGACCTATTAACAGCCCTCGTTCGTCTCTGCCAGAAAGAAAACACTATTACCCAGTACTTAAAAAGATCCATTAAAGGAGAGAGAGCATCCGGGGGGGGTTAAGGACACCCCTGGCAGAGCAGTGAGGGGAAGCAGTCCCAGCCAGCCACCCCCATGTGCCCTCAGGACAAGGTTTTGGGGTGATCCCACACCCTGGCCATGCCAGCACAGGCAGCAGGAGCAGCAGCTGCCCCGAGCACACCCAGCACGCAGTGGGGCAGCACACGTACCTGCAAACAGATCACAGCTCTGGGCAAAACAAAACCCTCTAGCTTCACTATTCCTGAAGGAAAGGTAAATACCTGGAAGATGTGCTCCAGCCCAGCTGCACAGATGTGAAACCAGTGTGACCCACAGCGGCACTGGTGTGGTGCCACCCTGGGCATCAGTGACACTCACTGGCCCAGTGGCACTGCTCCAGACAGGACCTGGCCACAGCCAGCACCCACCCCAGACAGCTGCAGGGAATCCCCCCTCCTTCTGCCACCTCCAGGCTGGACCTCTAGAGTCACAGCCTGAGATCAAGCAAAACCAGACCCAGCAACTGAGATACTTTAAACAGCTATTAAATCCCCACCTCCTTCTGACGAGAGGTGAAATAGCAACAGCTGATGGTGAATACAATGAATTCAGAGCAAGAGAGGAGTTTTAGTATCTTGGTAGCCACCAGATGCCAATCCTTCACCAGCACACCTCACCACATCCACACCTTACACAACAAAAAGGTGAGGGACGAGGACTTTCTTCTCTCCCCTGCCTCTGCTGCTTTCTATCACATCACCAGTCCTGTGGCAACTCCTTCCCCAGGTGCTCCAAGTCCCTGGGACCTCTGAGGCACCAACACAGCCAGGAGCTGTGGTAGGACACTGCCTGGTGGCACTAGGGTGAGATGCCACACACCTGCAGCCTCAGCAGGGTCCAGCCAGAACTCCCTCACAGTTTGGCACCTGCCATGGCAGCAGCTCATCTCCTGACAACTGCCTGGGGTTTATTTTTGGTGCACATGCACAGGGAGAATGAGAGATCCCACACGGGGATTTTATCAGCAGTGTGCAGCTATGGAAACAAACACATTTAAGACTAATATAACAAAATGCTCAAACCCACAACAATAAAATAAAGAATGGTGCACATTGGCATTTTCACAGGGGAGCACCGCAGTGAATGCAGAGCATGACCCAGCTTCTCTCAGAATTCACCCAAACCTCTAGGAAATCACACATTTTCATGTACTTACATGATTAGCTAGGTGAATTTTGCTTGGTGCAAGCCCTCCACCCTGCCCTTTAATTTTACGGAGTTCAAGGAATGCATCTCCTCCTAAATAAGATGAATAGCCATTTGTTGAGGCCATTCTCTCCTTGCCCCTCTGTACCCATTTCCAAGGCACCCTCTGTGAGAAACAGGAGAGCTGACACAAAATCCAGCAGAAACTGCAGCACTCCTTTTTTCTCTCCCCATGGAGGGGACACAGTGGTGCCTGACCATGCCCCAGTGCACAGATCTGGGCAGAGGCTGCAGCTCAGCCAAACTGTTCCCTCTCAGCAGGCACGAGAGGAATCCACAATTCATTTACAGGACATCCAAGCCACAGACACCCAGGAGTTACCAGGGAGATGGTGGAATACCTTAAAAACCCAGGGAAAAAAAAGCCCAGTGAAAGGCAAACCTCCCTTGAGGGAGGTGGTGCTGCTCCCTGCCCAGGTTTAGTGTTCTGACCCACCAGGTGCAGGGCTTTATCCCAGGTGCCACAGGGATGGGCAGGGGCATCTCTCTGGGATGGGCAGGGGCATTTCTCCCTGGGGTTCTGGCTCTGCAGGCAGCACCAGGACGCTCCGGAGGACGCGGGTGGTGGAGGTGGCGATGTCTGGGAATGCCGGCCCAGGCTGGAGCTGCAGACAAGGACCCAGACAACAAAGGCGAGGCAAAAAGCCGTCTGATAGAGGCAGCCCCGTCTGGCAGGCCGGGCTTTCAGAAGTCCGGGCATGCAGTGATGTCTGCAAGCACAGCTCTTCGCTGGGCGCACAATTAACCCAGCAGCAAGATCACCAAAGTGTCCTGCAGCACACTCCAAATAGTATCCATCTGGCAAGAGGAAAAAAAAAAATCCCCAAAGAGTACAGGAGTGCAGCAAAGGAGCAAACAACTGGAGACTGCAGGGAATGACTCTACAACAAACAAAAATTATACTTAATTTTCTGTTATTTATATTCTAAGAAAACCGCATGTTTTCACTTGCATCTCTGCCTCCCTCCCCGAGGCACAAACACACACACACACAAAATGGGAAGACCAGGGAAAGCAGGAAGAGCAGCACAGCTCGAACACATCCCTGCTCACACGCTCTCCCAAATCACAGCACAAGAAAACGGGTGTGAGTTTTACAACCGTGGAGCGACAGCCAAGCACCTTTTGCTGGAGTGAAATCGCCCCAAGCAGCTGCTCAGAGCACCGGGGCTCCCTCTCCCCGCCTGATCTGCTCAGATCTTAAGGCATCAATATAAAATAAATGTAAATAAACCACTGAGTGCTGCAGGACAGTTTCCCTGCAGGCTGCTGTGAGTGTCCCAGCTCCGGGGCTGATCCCAGCCTCGGGCTCCCGTGGTTCCCCTGCCTGATGTCTGCACCATGATAACACTGCTGGGGAACCAGTGGTGTCTTACAGCTTTTTTGCATAAGCAAGGACTATCCTGCTGTGCAACCAAATTGTGCCACCAGGCTTGAAATAAAGGAACTGAAATAATTCTTTTTCTTCCTCTTATTTTAGATTATGAGTTTTACTAATTGACGCTTGATAAAAGCCTAATGAATGATTTGTAGGCATTATAAGCATGTTAAGGATCTGAGTGTGGTTATAAGCCAAGGTCATAAGCTCTATTGACTTCCCAGGCTCTATAGCAATTGATTTGCCATTTATTAAAATCATTTATTCACCACTTGTTAACACTTTATTTAGCTGGTTCTTCCCCAGCAGGCCTGGGACATCATATTTGAGCAAAGACACTTTCCTTTTGAGGTACTGTCATAAACTCGATTCTAAACTGAGAGACAGACCCACGAACATTATAACAGTGTCTTTTTAAAGGTTCTTTTGCAAACAGGTTCGACTCAAATCCAGGAGCCTGGTTTAACAGGGCTTCCAACACCTGGTTGTGTCTGTGCTGAACATGGGCTTCTCTGGCCACACTCAGCAGAAGTCCCACATCCCATGACTTAAAAAGGTTCAGAACTACTGTCATAAAATAGAGTGAAAGTCTCTTTCCTCAATGTAACACTGCTCAGTTTGCCAGAGTAGCAGCACTGGGGCTTAAAATGACACTCAGCTTTTGAACATGTTTCTACATTGAACCTAGCAGAAGAAAAAAAACACCATCCAGAATTACCAAATCATCTGCATCCAGATATGAATAGACAAAAAATGGCAGGTTTGCACAGCCAGACTCTGAAGACACCACTGCATCCCCCTGTGCACCAGAAGAGCAGGTACCTGCTGCTCTCGGGGCCAGGCAATGTCCCACCCATGCCGAGGAGCAGTAACCGGGCTGTTTACGGTACAGCAGCTGCAATCATGCAATCAGCCTTCGTAATTAGATCTTGGCAACTCTTGAAATACTTCACTTACCCAGTTTACCTGGAAAGGTGCGACCTAAACATTCAGTGCCTGGAGACATTTGAAAGAAAAACAGAAAGGATCCGTCAGTGATGGGAGCCACCTCCGAGCGGCTGCACACACACCCCAGCTCCCCTCCTGGGGACTCGTCGTGGCAGAGCTCCCCCGTGGCCAGCAGACACCTGCTCCCACACCTGCCATCTCCAACAGAGCAGCACCAGAGGGGCCACCACTCCTGGGTGATGACCCCACGTGCTTTTCCCACACCAGACCTTGTCTCTCCAGGCCCCGTTCCTCTCTCCCCTGCTGCCTCAGGACTGCTCTCCTGATCACGCCTGATGGCAATGCCAAAGCTTCACGGAGGTTTGTGAAGTTTCTGGGATCACTCAACCCACACCAGAGACCTCCCTGCCGCATCCCACAGTGCCAGACTGCGTGTCCGTGGCCCTGGGCAGCACTCTGCACTTCAAGGCACTGGTGGGCTGATGATCACACTCTGTCTCCTCTGCAAACACACAGAGCTGAGCCCTACATGCTGCTGAGCCTGGTGAAAGCTCAGAGTCTCCTGACACCCCATGCCCAGAGCAGGGGCAGTGGCTGTGGAGTGCTGGAGAGGAAGAGCCACAGCAAAATCTTGCACAACACCCCAGGAGCAATGCCCAGCAGATGTATTTTCAAGTGAGAAGAACAAACCAGCAAAAACTTTGTAATAAAAGACGAATCATGATTTCTCTCTCACCCATCAGTGTGTGACTACCTGCAACACTGAAGGAACTACAGGACGTAGATCCTCCCCAGTGCCTGACAAGCTGAGACATTCTGGGCTGGGTGGGAGCTCTGCACCCCGCAGGAGGTTCTCCAGAGAAACACGTGTACACAGGACTCTTTTATGAAGCCTGTAGAACTGTCTGTCACTGATAATGGTTAATTGCTACTAATTAGTACAGTCTGATTGGAAGGAGTCCTACTGGCCTATAAAAGTGGCCTTTAACCCCAGAGCAAGGGAGGCTGTCAGTGCCAGACACAGCTCGCTGGGGCCAGGGACACAGCCCGCTCCTCACACAGCAAGGGAGCAGGCCAGGAGCCTCAAGGGAATATATCAGCACATCATTCCTCTCAAATAAAGCTTTAAAAGGTTACTTTTCGTGTACCTGGGAGGACAGAGAAAAGCAACTTTTTCACCCCAGGAAAAGATTAAGGATCAGAGAGTTGCTGTAAATTGCTGCAGCAGCTAAATAACGAGGGGTCGCAGGCTGGGCTCACTGATGGGAAGTCAGGCTGATTTAGGTGTTTCACGTGCTGGTGTTCAAAAGTGAGCCTGCAAACATGAGGCGTCACCTGAATGCACAGGGGCAGCCCAGAGCCTCCAGGTCCATGTGCACCACCACCCTCCCGCTGGAACGGGCACCGACACGGAGTGTGACAGGAACGGAAAGAAAGGAATTCTGCCGAGCCAAACACTGACATGTGGCAACAAGCTTGGACCTCCTCCTCCTCCTCCTCCTGCTCAGCCAGCTCCCTGCACAGGGCCTGAAAAGGGGTGGGAGGCTGGAAAGGAGTGAAAGGCCAAAAGAAGACCGGAGGCCAAAAAGGGTGGGAGTCCCAAAGGTAAAATGTAGAGTCTGAGAAAAAGTGGATGCCAAAACAGCTTGGGAGACCCAGAAGGGTGGGAGTCCAAAGGAAATTTAAAGCTTGAAAAAAGAGACCCTGTGCATGCAGCTGGCTGGATCAAGATCAGCTTTTCTCTGGCTAAATCTCCAAAAGGGTAGAAAGCAATGTCTCTCCCTTCCCTGCTCCACAGGCCAGGTGATGCAGAGTGACACCCTGTGCACATGTGGGCACGTTGTCCCCATCATGTCTCATCCAAGATGTTTGGCCGTGGTCTGGGGTGTGTGGGAGAAGCCAGCCGGAACCCTCTGAAGTCAGGCAAGATTTTGGGATGTTGCTTCTCCCGTCTCTCTTAGCATGCCTGCCTCTCCCATCCTCACATCTGCCCTTTAGGTTCAGCCAGGCATTTGCCAACTTTTTAAATGCAAATGAGAATTGGCACATAAAGTCGGTGCTTTAAACCTGACCAGAGCCACCCTCAGCTCTCCTCCCTCCCCTCCTTATATGCATAAACTTGTTTTATGCAATCGGCAGGAGGGAAGAGATCCAGGGAGTGGCTGAGCCGTGCCCGGAGCTCTTCTGCAGCCGCAGTGCTGCCAGACAGCTCCATGGGAAGGGTGGCTCAGGCTCTCTGCCTACCAGCAGCAGCATGGAACCAGTAATTACCCTGGCTGGACCAACACCTGCTCGTGGTTTTGTCTTACACTGTTTGTGCAACCCAACAGGCTGCCAACAAAGCAGGGATGTACTCGGCCTAAACAGGTGAAAACATGAAACAGGGAAGGGAGCTGCCGTGTTGGTCCCACAACGCCTCTGTGCAACACACGCTGGAAAATCACTGCTGCTTCAGCCTGCAAGGCTGCAGAGCAGGGACAAGCATGGCATGCACTGAAAAGGCAAGAAAGGAGAGGAAAGGGCTGCCCATCTGCAGAGCCCAGCTCCTGGATCCAGCCCCACACTCTGCAGGGCACGGGGATGCTCTTTGCTGGGCTGCAACACCAGCACCGAAAAGCCTGGCTTGCCAGGAGAGTCCTGCTAAACTGAGCATCCCAGCACGGAGGACCTGACAGCCCTCACCCACCCAGGGCTCCCTGCAGAGCAGAGATGATCCCAAAAATGCCCTGTGCCAGTTTAGAGCAGAAGTGCCCATTCCCATGCCAGGGATGTGAGCCCGCTCTCACAGAGCTGGAGGTCAGCAGTGGCGTGGGAAGGGCAGGGTGAGGACCATGAGTGACCAAGGGCAAAGACCCCAAAGGGGCACCTGGGCCGGCCTCAGGCTCTGCTGCCTTTCTGCACGGCAGGATCAGCTCCAACCCCACCCAAGATATGCTCTCCCTCCCTGAGCAGACGGGATTTGTTGTAGATGATTTGTCCTGGAATAAGAACACCAGCCCCACCTCTTGCAGCGTATTTACTGAAAGCCACTAAACATTAAACAGAGGCAAGAAGCGTATCCCAGCAACATCTGGAATTTATCCCTTCTTCCTTCTGGGAAAAAAAAAAAAAAATCACGCTCTATTCTTTTAGAGAAAGAAAAGTGATTATATAGAATTATAATGCTGGAAGAAGATGGAGAAGAGCAGAGATTTTCTTTGAAATGGTGTTTAGACAATTAAAAAGGGATAGTTTCAAAGAAGCAGCAAATACTGTCTCAGCTTTTTCTGTCCTGTCTTGCAGTGCAAGGCTTTCCTCCCATGCCTTGACTAAGAGACTCCAAGGAAAGTAAAAGATTTTTTTCATCCTTGCAAGACCTTTAGTAAGCTAGAAAAGAAACAAGCTCTCAGGCCTAACTATTCTTCCAATTCCTGCCAACAGGATTTGAAGGCACCTTCATTTCTATGAAGAAAACCTGCTTTGGGACGAGCTTTCCAAAAGAGGATGTGTCAGTCTTTACCCAGGAGAGCCAATACTCTGTCTCTCCAGACAGGAGAACGGAAAGGCTTTAAATATTAAAACAGGAAAAACCATCAGGGATTAATATAAGGATGTAAGGTCAAAATGTGACATCCTCCACTTCCTCAGGCTCCTGATCCCAGAATGGCTGGACAAGGACCCCACAGCATCACCTGTGCCCGGATGCAGCTGGGGAAGCCTGGGTTCAGAGGGAAACCCTTCCTGGCCTTCCCGAAGGGGGAAATGAAGCAGTCGCTCTCACGCCAAGCCCACAGAAGTGCCTCCAGCTACTAAATTACCCAACGACTTAAACGAACTGCATTGATCTGGCTGGAAAATAAAGCTGCAGCTCTTGGCACGTGCCCAGTTAGGAGGGTACAGCTGCATTTTTCACCTGCAAGCAGTTACAACCACGGTTAGAGATGCCCCTTGCCCTGACACAGGGTGGCTGAGGGGAGAGACCGAAGGGCAAACACAGGTGAGAGAGAACCACTGCTCCAGACACCTCTCAGACACAGCAGAGCCTCAGCAAACGACAGGTGCGGCCAGTTTTGCAATCGAGGGCAAGGCTGCTCCTAGAACAAGTCCCATTATTCAGGCTCCTCATCCCCCATCTCCTCAGCTGCACGTGGACTGGATGCAGGATTTCACCAGGACATTAAACTCAGAAGCTGTAAAATCACTGTGCAAAAACCCAATTATACCTATTTTCGTAACAGCCAATTTAAGCTTGTATTTAGGTCCCCTCACATACCCCTACGTTACATAAAGCATTTCTTCCACTTGAAACGTAGCTTTCTAAAGGCCATTTTGCTTAATTTAATGGATGCTTTATGTGAGTCTGCAAATCTCTAGAAACGCGAGCAAGGAAGACACATGGCTACAAGATACAGCGTGATCCCTTCCCAAGCATGCAGCAAGAACAGGAGAGGATGAAAGGCATCTCCAAACCCATGAACCTGCTGTGACTGGAGTGCACTTGTGCTCTGAAGAGCAGCAAAACCCCACGGTCAAGTCAAAAGAGGAATTCCTGAACATCTGCACGCGCTGTTAACCCATTCCAGCCTGGCCAGAGCTCTGCAGGCTGCACAGCAGGATGGATCCTTCCCTCTTTCCACAGCCACCAGCTGAACTGAGCCCACTCGGGCACGCTTCCCTCGGATTCCAGAGGGCTGCTTTCTGCACTTCAAGTAAATAAATGCAGTCATCTTTTTTTCCTTCCTTTTTAAAAAGCTGCATTAATAAAAAGCTCATAGCGAAATCTATTAAATTGAATCTGTCCATTATGTTTATTGTTCCTTACAATTCAGGCCTGGATGGCAACTCAGTGGAGGTTGAGAAGTGTATTTATCAAGTAAACCCATGAGAACGATGAGGATTAAAAGCTATCAGCAGGCCAGAATGTGTTTGTAACCCTGCAGTTCATTCTGCACCTCGCACAGGACCCCCATCAGAGATCTCTGCCCCCTCTCCTTGTTTTTGAGCCCACCTGTGGCTCATCAGCTGACAGGACAGCCAGCACCTGCATTCCCAGAAAAAGCTGAGGAAGGTGCAGCAGTGTGTTTATACTGCTATGAATAAGTCACACTAGAGAAGCATAAACCCTGATTGCATTACACACCAGTGATCAGTATCATTAAGTGTTACACACCTTGAGTGTGTCTGAGCAGTTGGAGAAGGAAACAATTCGAAAACACATCTTCCATTCAAGCAAAGTCCCATTACAGTAATGTAAGTGTAGCAACAAAAATGAGATTCCTGCTTATTACACGAGAAATAATTGCAATTTAAGATAACTTTTCCCTGAATTGTGTGAAGCAAGTGCCCAACAATCATGTTGTTTCTTCAGTGTCCTAAAGAGAGTACCTAGTAGGACAAGGTATTTCAGAGCTCAGTGCTAAACAGCCTAACCTGTATATGCTGTTCTGAGGTATTGAAACCAAGAGACCACCCTTGGTAAGGTGGAATAATGGTGGAAATAATGAAAACAACACAGAAACAGAAGGACTTGCTCCTCCAGGAAAGACATCTGCCCTCAGTGAGCCCTTGCAGCCAAGCCAGCGCAGGGGACACCGACAACCACTGACTCTCGAGGTCTCATTGCACAAACACCTGAGAAGAGCACAAGGAAATCCAGCAGGTTTCAGGCCTGCAACAGGCACCAAGGACAAGCCCAGCCCTGGGTTATTTCAGCTGCTGAGCTGTGGGTTTCAGCCCGTGAAGGGAGTGCAGGGCTCCAGAGTCAGCCCCACGTACCCTCAGCACCGTGGGAAACAGCGCGGGAGGGCGTGGGGGGCTCCGCTCTGCTTTGGGGGGACCTTTTGTTTCTGTAAGGAATAACGACATTAATCATAACATTAAACAGAAACCACTAAGGGGGAGAATTTCCAAGCTTGCTCAGCACAGAGCCCAGCCCGCAGGGGAGCTGCCAGCCAGCGGCCACAGCCGGCAAATTCCCTGGGACCCGTCCTCGGCAGCCAAAGCCACGGATGGAAGAGACGACGAGCAGCCTCAGGACTGCTGTAGGACTCGGCCCTGGAAATGTGAGTCTGAATGCTCAGCGGTTAGATGTCTCTTGGGAATTCATCCAAATGGCACTGCTTCTCTCCCACTTGCCCTGCAGGTAAATCTCGCATGTGGCTTACACAATCTGTTGACTTAAGTAAAGCAAGGGCAGGAGAAGAAAGCTGCTCAGACATCAGGAGAAGCTCATCAGTCCTCTGGGCAAAAGTCTGGGTCACTTCCCCATCCACGGAGAACTCTGGGTGTCAGCCAGGCCTCGTCTCCCTCCATGGGAGCACGTGCAGCGAGGGTGCAGCAGAACACAGTGCTCAAAACATCAGTGAAAGGGCGACAACAGTGTTTTGCCAAATTCTTCCATATTTTTGGCCAGTGCAGATGCTTAAATTCAGTTTACAGAAATTGGAGTCTGTGAGCTCTGTGTTCTAGTCAAGTCCTCTGAAACCAAACTGAGCAGTGACTGTACAGGTCTCCCAGGGCTCAGGAGATGAGGCCGTGGCCACTTCCAAACCTCATCATGAGTAACATTCATCCACCCTGCAGACATGGGATGCTTCTAACATGCTGTGAGACCACTCCATGCTCTGCAAGGGCAAGATCTTGTTGGGTGCACATATCTCAGGTGCAAAAGCAGCTGCAGTGTGCAAGGCTGACGAGCAGGCAGGCTGTGACAGTCAGGGCTCCAGAGGGCATCTGGAGGCTTCTTGCCCTGCTATTTCGTATTGCTGGTCTCAAACTCTCCTCCCCACAACCAAGTCCAGCCCTGGGCCTGGCTCCTCCACTTCTGAGCAGGGCAGGAGCAAACGGCCTCCCCAAAGCAAAAGCCTAAAACCTGACCAGAGCAATTCCGACACAGCTGCGGCCAGGGCTGGTTTGTTATCGGAGTTACAAAGGGAGAATTAATTCTCACGATTTGTGAAAAGGGACAGAAGTAGAGAAAGGCCACCTTGTAAGATGCTGGTCATCTTCCCTCGAGATTTTAAACCACTGAAGATGCATTTGGAAGGAAAACTGACCACCGCTGTGAGATATTGCACAGCCTTTCTGCCTGGTGCGCCAACGACAAACCCTACCCCGATCATAACACAAGTATAAGGACAAATTCTGTGTGTAAAGCTCTCAATGACCAAGGTCTGCAACAGCAGAGACGGACTTTGCCACTACAGATATTCCTGGTGCGAGTTCCTGATCCCTGTGTGAACCTCACAGAAGAGCTGTGAGGACGCTGAGCTTCTCAGGAGGCAGGCTGGACACTCAATCCATCTCTCCTATCAGACCTGCGTTAACATTTAAACAGGACCTGCTGTTGTGATCTTTAGCAAGGAGCAGATGTGGTTTTGAGTAATGGTGAGCGTTACTTAACCGGTTATAGTCACTAATGTAATTGACACCTATTCCATCATCCTTAATACACCCACTTCTTTCTCCGATACCATAAATAGATTAGAAAAGTTTCTGCAGATGGCCATGACCCCATTTGTTTGTGCACTTAGCCATGTATGAATCACTCTTGGCTTGTAGCAGCACTCTGGAATTACTGAAAGATAACTAGTCGGCACAGACACCAATAAATGAATCATGCTTTCCACAAGACCAAACCTTTGGGCTTTTACAGACTCCAATTACAAAGTAAGAAGAAAAGAACAAAGAAATTACTCAGTCTATTTGCACAAAGTCATGCAGAGTTGATTCACAGTTTTACAGAATTATTACTGACAATCATTTGTAGGGGGTTAGAGTAACAAACCAGCTACTTTACATATTGGACAGAATGAAGAGATGGAAAAAAATCCCCAAGCCATGTCTTGCACACATTCTTTGAAAAGTAGCCTTGATTTTTGTGCCAGTAACTTCTTTCATCCTTGGTATGCTCCAAGCCTGGGGGTTAATCAGTTTTCATTCACCAAGGCTAAATTCTGCTTTGCTGGGTTGCTTGGGCCAAGTTTGCAAATGTGGGAAATCCTATTGCACCTGCTGAAGAGCACAAACCATGATAGGCACAATCCCTCAGCTCTGCAGGCATCGGCAGGGTCTCCTGAATGTTCAGAGAACTGCCATGTGCAAAAGCACTTGCCTTTCTAACTGCACATTTTTGAATGCATACTGCAAGTGCAAAATTACCCAGTCTGAGGCATTTTATTAGAGATGTGCGAGACTGAATACACCAAACACAAATGTGTGAACCACTTGAAAGCACTGTGGACATCCACCAACACTGACAACTTGTGAGGCAAGTTTCCAAAGATGTGCAAGGTGTCTTTACGTAACACCACAGTCTGGGACACACTAACACACACAGCAAAAAACACACCCTCTTCTAAATGGAATATTAGCCTGGTCCTGCAGCAGTGAGAAATGGGAAGCCTGGCTACCTGGAGAAAAAGGGGACACTTGATGGATTACGGCCTTAGCACTGTTACCTTGCTGTAGGCAGTGAAAAAGTAGCATTTAGTTAAAAAAAATGTAAAAGTGAAGGTGGACTTGGTGCCAGCCTGAGCCTGAGCACAGACAGTGCCCTGGTTGTACCATCTCTGAGTGGGATGGATGATTGACGTGTCTCAGGGCCACATGCTCCAAATCAGCACCCTGCACCAGAGAGATCCAAAAACAGGGATAACGCCCCACTGAGCACAGTCGCTGACAGTTTGGGAGGGATGCAAGTCAAATGTACACACAGCACGATTTGTCTAAGGCCTACCAGTGCCCTTTGCATGTACTGAAGACCCAACTTCCTGGGCGAATTTACCTTGCAAATGAAATGTGTGCCCTGTTTCACACACCTGCTCCACAAGCAGAGAGCTGCCAGCCTGGTACAGCTCAGGAGAGGCCAAAACCAGCACCAGGAGAGCTGCCACACAACTCTAAACCAATTTGGGAAAATCTGCTTATTTTTTCTCGTGCTTGAGGCTGCTGATTTCCAAGGAGAGGTATAACCCCCTTCCCAAGCTGGATTCAAGATGCTATGCAAAATATAAATTAAAACCTTAATAAACATTCCCAGTTCTTACCCCTCTCCATACTACATAAATTAATTCAACAAGCTCTCTTGTATAAGAACATGCAGGCAACAGCAATCTTCTCCCTTCAATGAGAGTTTATCTGAGGAGGTGCTGTGGGAGAATGGAAGGAAAAAGGTTCCCAGTAGGGCTGTCTTTAGAAAGCTTGAGTCACAAAAGCCAAGGTTTCAGGTGCAATGCAAGACTAAAAGGATGCATGTGCTAAACAGCAGTGTGTCCTTCAGAAGGGAAAAAAAGCTAAATCAGGAACCTGAAGTATTACGTGGATGCTGGGATAAACACTGTTCAACACACCGCAGCAGAAATGCTAATGCAAGTTTAGTTTTCACACCAGAGAGATTTCAAAAGATTTGCAAAGCTTTGATAATATTTAACATCTTTACTAATTTCCTCTTTGGTGCAATCATAAATTTACCACGGTAGCCAAAAGATCTGGGATGAACTACAAGTTCTAGCTGGCTCCAAAGCCAACAAGAATAATGTGTGCTGTTACTATTTTCTCTCAAAACATACCTCTGCAAAACTGACTCAAAATGAGAAAAGAAATTGTGAAACTGTCATTACAAAGAAGCATTTAAAATGCAGATCAAAGTGCTGCCTTAAAAGCTGTATTCCTTGCCAAATCATCCAAGCTCTCTCTACTCTCAATAGATCCCTAAATCCTCTGATTTGAATGATAAATTCTTACCGCTGAAATTTATCTGCTTAAAAAAAAAAAAAACAAACCCAGGAAAAAAAAAAAAAATCAAAAGAGCCCAAACCCCACAACTCCTTTCTCTGGTTACCAGCTACTTCATTAACCAGTTCATTTGGAGCCACTTTCCTGTATTACTAAATTCATTTTCAGGGATGTATTTATACCTGTGTGTGCACACACACAGTACCCTGAGACTTCCTCAAGTATTGAAAACTTGTCAGCCCTTGGTGCTGTGCGTGTGCAGGGTCTCTCCAGCTCCCAGCACTGTGTGTGCAGGGTCTCTCCAGCTCCCAGCTCTGTGTCCAGGTTCCAGGTGCTGGCACTCAGGGAGCTGTTCCCGTGCTCAGCGCTTCCCCTGCTCCCCTACACCCCACACTCACCCATGGCTCCTGGAGGAGCTCCCAGACCACTACTGCATTCCCTGCAGCAAGGAAGCAGCAGCACAGCAGCCACTGATCAGTTCAGGCAGATGGAGATGAGGGGTCAGATCCTGCTCACACAGAATTCCTCCCCGTGCCGGACTCGGCCGCGCCGCTCGCAGACGGAGCAGGTTTGGGATGTGTTTCCTCACCTGGGACCTGCCTGAGTGACCTACCTGCTGCTACCCAAAATAGTTATAAAATTATCACCCAGCAACTCAGGCACACAGACAGGAAGAACACTGCATTAAAACATCCCCGTCGACACCAATGATTCCTGTGCTTTATGGAGGTCTGGGAGTGTGCTCATGGCATGAACTGAGTTTCCACCTAATTGCAGCAAAGTGGCCCTTGTACCTCTCTCCTCACCAGCTCGCCAGCCTGGCTTTATCACTTTGAGGAAACCCTCCAGGACCAGATACACCGTGTACCAGAGAACAGCAGGGATCTGGTAAGACAAACCACACACCAGTACGGGATCTCCCTCCAGGAAGCAAACTGGTTGGCAGTTTTCACATGAGACACCACTGCAAATAAATGACCTTTTTTTATTCACTCATTAGGCTTAGCAGATTCTGACGGCTGCCGCTACCTGAATGAAACAACACCAACAGACATGACTGTACACTGAGCTACTCAGGAAAGGAGCTGGATTGTAATTACCCTCTATTGGTGACACCATGTAGTTTCATACTTCCCTTGGAAAGGTCTCCTCATGTCTCTCCGTTTAGAATTTAGGTTTACAAATTCGTTCTAAAACTAGATTTATCAAACCAGCAGCTTCAGCCTGGGAAATCTAAAATTATTAGTATATTTGGTGAGCAACAGCAAATAAAAATAAGAGCATGTGTTCCTGGGTGCTCTTCTCTCCATTTGCAAAGCAAGCAGTGGTAGCAGCTAATTCAATATCCCAAAAATTTAAAGGTAATCCCAGACCCTACCTCGGGAATTCCTGGCTTTAGGGAAAAGAATATGGTTGCTGTTCCCCACACACCCTTCAATGTTGGTGTTCTCACAACCAAGATCTGAAAACACACTACGAAGGCAAACATTCACAGGGTGGAGGATGCCTCCATGGCAGAAAGTAACAGGACTTACTGCAGCAAACACCCTCCTCTGAAAACACCCTGCCACTGACTGAAAAGAAGAATGAACCGTGTCTTGCCTCCACTTTGCATTACAAATGATCACCTCTGATTATGCAGGATCACCTCTGGTGCCGTGTGCCGGTCCCGCTGTGCAGCACAGCACAATCCAGGTGTTCACCCACAGGAAAAAAACAAAGTTTGACTATTTTCCCTGCATGTCCCCTTCTGTGTCTTGTCATTCTCCCATTTGACATCGATTATAAAGCACTAAGATTAAAATCACTACCTGAGGGCACAAAATAAACATTTAATAAAGACCCCTGTGCTGTCCATGTTGAGGGTGTAAGACATGGAACCCGCAGAGTTGGGACTGCAGAGTGTCCAGGTCCCCTGGGATGGCCAAGGGCACACACAGACAGCTCTTGGGCCACCAAAAGCAAAAGCCACCTGTGCTCTGCTCCTCCAGGATCATACCTTGGGACGCTGATCTCAGCAAAAAGCAGAGCTTGTCACAGACACACGACCAGAGCCAGACACAGGGAACTCCCCGGTTTGGCTGTGGTCAAATTGAGATGCCACAAAGTGAACATCCTCTCTGCAAGTAATTTCGGGCTTGCTGAAATGCTGGGAGCAGCTCTGGCTTCCTTCCATGAGGAAAACTTTGGGGGGGAATAAAGAAGCACATGGTTCTTACACTCTGCCCTGGAATAAGCCATAACTGCGGATGACAGAGTGTCAGGAAAGAAATGCGTTTGTCAGAAAAGCAGTGTGAAAGTGGAAAGGAGACGTGATCCCTGACTGAGCCATATGCATTTGGTTTGTTATTAAACCAAAGAATGTGGAAACTTAGAAGTCTTGGCTTGGACAGGAACCTGCTCCCACGGCTCGCTCGGCCCAGCCGGACACGGCGCTGCAGTCGAGGGGATCGGCGCTGACTCCTTGGGAGATGCAATGACGCCTCCCAAAAACCCCAAACGCTTTGGATAACGCTCCCGCACGACCCAAGCGTCTGCACGAGCAAAGCCTCTGCCCAGAGACACCCAGCCTGGAGGGAGCTGCCCTCCCACCTCCCGCCGGGATGCCCAGGTGCCCGCGGGATCCCCGCCTTGGCACCCGCGCCCTCCGGGAGCCGAGCCCGCGGCACGGCCGGAGCGGGCAGGTGCCGGTGCCCGCTGGGGAGGCAGCCCCGGCGACTCGCTCCGCTCCCCGCGCCAAATAATTAGTTATTTACAGCCTCTTCCGCCACACGGGTCACCCCTGACCTGCTTCAGCCAGCCGAGGCGATTAGAGCCCACTGCCGCAGACGTCTGGCTGCTTAGCACCGCCCGGCATATTGGCACTCCAGCCCGGCGGCGGGCGAGACTCGCACCCCCGCCCCCAAAAAGCCCTTTTCTAATCCTAATCTGGGAGCGCCACACACAGAAACCAGCTGCTTCCTCCACCGCAGCGCCGCAGCCGCCGTACGGAATAAAGCCTGCGAGGAAAAGGGTTTTTGGGCATCGGTTGGACAGTTAACCTATTTAGAGGGTTGTAAATCAGAGGAGTTTGCATGTTCCTCCCCGTGCCACTTTCCTGAAGCGTTCCTGCCTGGTAACTGAAAATTTTGGCTGAAAAATGAAGGAGCATCTGGTGGTAGCTGCTCTGAGGTTCCCTCAAAGTCGTATCAGAAAGATACGCAAAATCAAGCGGCTGGAGGAGGAAAAACGCTGTAGAATGAATTTATCTCAGGGAGGCTCAGCTCTGCCCTTTCCACCGGAGCCAGGTGGAGGAAGTGATCAGGTAACAGCCCCTGCAGTGCCACCAAAGCTCTCCTGTGGCACAGAGGTGGGCGAATGCTGCCCGCCTTCAGCAGGAAATAAATAGTAACATTGGTGATAAGAAACCTACCCCAACACGAAATAAGGAAGGGCAGCAATAAGGGAGCTCAGTCCAAGGCTCCCAGGAGCTAATGGAAGCTCAGCGCTTGAGTGTCAGACCCCAGAGCTGACACAGGGCAGGGGACAAGCCAGGAAGGACCTCTGGAGCATCAGGCACGAGGCTCCCACAACACCCATCCGAATCCAGGCAAGGTCTCCTTCGGTGTAATTCACTGATCCCTGTCTCTCACACACGCCATCCATAAGCAGCACCTGCCTCCTACCAAGCCTTTCATATGCTGAAAAAAAATGGGGGGAAAAATTATAAACTACGCTATTTCTAAAAAGTCAAGGAGTGAAATTAAAAGCCTGAGTTGTTCCAACAAAACCTCATGCCAAGAGTTAGACTGGAATAGAAGCTTTTTCTTCAAAAGACATTACACATTTTAATTCACAACTTTTATCATAACCATGAGCCTTGATCAGACACAAAGTAAAGTCTCTCATCCTTGGGATTCTGTGGGACACAGTTTATGTTCAGCAACTGGCTGAAACAAAAAAGAACTGTATCTTCATTATTTATACACTGCTATTGGTATGCACATCTAGCCCGGCCTGTTAAAGTCAGAGAAGAATAATGGTCTATTCAGTACCGGTAGTGTTAATAAAATCAGGCAAATCCAGCTTAGTTTTGTCTGAACACGAATGAGATTAAATCAAGATTAAAAGTGCATACAGTACAAAGGGTATGGTTTATGCTAAAATTCAGAATGAACACATTTTATTATATGGTATACAAATGCCTGCAGACCTTGTCCGGGACTCAGACACCTGAATTAAACAACGATGAAACTGGAGAAGGAGAAGGCAGATGACACGGGACAAAAGCCATCCAAAATACCAAGGGACAGATGCTCTGCAGCCCCGCGGGAGGTAACGGGGCAGATCCTGTGCTCGCAGAAACAGGCACAGCTCAGCTGGCTCTCCCTGCACGCACCGAGCGCCAGCCTGCCCCGTCGCAGTGCCAGGAATATATGCAAAATCCAGACTCTTTCCCAAGTTTTCCTTTTGGGCCATTTTACATTAGTCTGTGCAGGGTTTGGATTTCACGGCACTGAACAAGGGGCTAAGCAGGGTACAGTCCTGACAACCCTCCCGAGTCTGGGATGCCTTGAAAACCTTCCCTTTACAGAAAACATCACTTGCTTAAAACTGCCAAAGAGCCCAACTCATTCCTCTCCCCTGAGCAATAATATTCCTTCTCTCTCACCTCCGAGCACTTCATTTCCAAGAAGGAAAGAGCACATAGAGAAGTGGTGGATATTTAGGTCAGGCACTGCCCTCACTGCTACTCTGCGAGGGTTGAAAAATATTAATGAAAAAACCCAAATCGTCCTTCGGAATAAAAAGCCCCGAGGGGCTGGAGACGGGGGGAACAGGTTCCCAAATTCAAACCCTACCGGGGTGTCCGGACCGCGGTGCCCCCCCGGTACCGAGGCGAGGGTGATTTACACGGAGTGAGCGCAGAACCCCGGAGGAGGCTCGGGCACCCCCCAGCATCACCCCCGCAGGAGGGGCAGGAGCACCGGGGCACCGCGGGGAAAGGGCGAGACGCGGGCGGTGATGGAGCGGCGACGGGGGAGAGCGGGGATCTCAGCCCCGGTGGCGGCGGGGAGCGGCCGGGGGAGGCTGATCCCGGGCAGCTCCGGCAGCCCGGGCCGCGCCGTGTCACCGCCGCAGCGACATCCCAGCGGCAACAGATGAGAGAGCGGGGCTCGCACGGAGGGGGCAGGAAAACCACTCCGGGAAAGCGCATCGCAGCCAAGGGTCCCGGGCGCCGCCGGGAGCCCCGCGGGAACTTCCCCGCCCGCGGCGGGGCCGCCGGGCACCCCCGCACCCCGGGCACCTCCCGCACCCTCCCCGGGAGCAGCAGGACGGTACTTACTGATCTCCATGCTCTGGAACAAAGACCTTTTGCAGTTGCATGTGCAGGACACATTGGGCTGAATAGCTACGGCCGTGCTGTTCAGCCCCATGAAGTTATACATTTAAACACACACACAAAAANAAAATAAAACCCACCCCAAAAAAAAAAAAAAAAAAAAAAAAAAAGAAAAAAAAAAAAAAAAAGAAAAAAAAAAGGAAGGCGACGGCGACACAAAGAACTTCCCGGCCGCCGAGCGCTCCCCGGGCAGCACCACATAAAGCCGGGGCTCCTCCTCGGCGCGGGGGGGCGGAGGGAGGGAAATGCAGCTGCGATCAGAAATTGGAAATAAAAAACCCGGCGCGGCG